>CM055404.1:324569-347111 GCA_029228625.1 Pseudolycoriella hygida | reverse complement strand
TATGAAAAAACAATAAGATAGAAAACAGGTAATATTGAACAAAACAATTGAATCTTCAAAGACCAATTCCAGTGAATTTCTTCAATAAAGGAATTTGGTTTATAATCTTTATAATATAATAAATTCAATTCAAATTCAACAAGGTGATCCCTGTGGTTCTTTCTTGTTTCCACTATCAATACACCACATCGTCGATGATATGGAATCAGAGTTGAATGTATGGTACATTGAGCGATTTTCCAGATGTTGTACTGGCAGATTTTGCACATTTGATCGATTTATCCAAAGACATTGGTTTAATCATCAATCAATCTAAATGTGAATTACATTTTGCATCTGGTGACGTTGACAGCGACGTCGAGAGTAAATTCGAGGCTTTGGCTCCTGGCATTATGGTCATCAGTGATGAAAATTTGAACTTACTTGGAGCACCAATTCTGGACACAGGATTCGATACATTCGCCGCCAACATTATGGAAAAAGTCAACATGCTTTTAGATCGATCAAAAAATTTGTCCTCACATTCTGCATTTTTCCTACTGAAGAATTGCTTAGCAATTCCCAAACTTAATTTTCTGATTCGATCAACTTCCGCCTGGATGCACTCAGACTTTCTGGATTCATTTGACAAGAACATGAAATTAACACTGGAAGGCATTCTTAACATCGAAATGAATCAACAAATCTGGACACAGGCGTCATTACCAACTAGTCACGGTGGGATCGGCATTCGTCGACTGAATGACATCGCATTGTCGGCATTTTTGAGCTCAGCCTTTGGTACCATGGATCTCGTCGCCCAAATACTCCCCCCCTCAGACGTAGATTCCATCTGCCATTTGTCGGAAGCATTCGAACGTTTGAACGCTTTAAACGAAACAGCCCCGTCTATGTACAATTCTCAAAAGAATTGGGATCGCATAAACGTCACACGCATTATAAACAGTTTTAATTTTACCGATCCTATGGACATTGCTCGATTTTCGGCTCTTCAGTGCAGTGAATCGAATTCATGGATAAACGTGATCCCATCGAAACATATTGGAACATTCCTCAGCGATTCACAGATCCTTCGCTCTCAGACTTGGTGCTCCAATTTGTCGGCCACACATTTGTCGTTGTGGCACTTTTGTTTCCGAACGCGGCATACATGGCCTCAGTTGTCAAAAAAGCGCAGGCAGGATCCCTAGACACGTCGAAAGCAATAACATTTTGTGTCAAGCCTTATCATCGATTCACTTCAATGCAACACTCGAACCTCCTGGTCTATTTCGTGACGATGGCAAGAAACCAGACGGACTCACATTGGTCCCATGGTCGCACGGAGGATTTTTGGTTTGGGACGCAACTTGGACGCTCGCCCCAAGTCATCTCAACTCGTCAATGAAACGTGCAAGGAACGTCGCCGAGTTAGCTTCAAGATCAAAACATAACAAATATCATGAACTGAAAGCGAACAATTACATTTTCAATGCCGTGGCCGTAGAAACGCTCGGCCCATGGTCTTTAGATGAGTTAAATTTGATCAACAAAATCGGAAGTAAATTGATTGAGATCAGTGGTGACAAACGATCACTCGAATTTTTGCGTCAATGAATTTCCTTGGCGATACAGAGAGCTAACGCTACGTCGATTTTGTGTACATTTCGGTCTTCTTCGGGTCTCGAAGACATTTTTTATCTGTAATTTAAATTTCGTAACGCAATTCAATCCATAAATAAACTAACATAAAAATAAAAAAAAAAAAAAATAAAATATAATTTAATTTCAAAATAATTTTTAATTTTTTTTTGAAAAAACTTACTATGTTGATGGACATAATGGACGATTTGTTATCATATCTATTTATCTCAGATAGAGGTATTTCCGGGACTAGTGAATCGTAACAGAAATCTTCACAGTCGCCCTCTATTGGAAGCAGTTCCAACGATTTCCTACTCTAACTCTTGAAAGGCATGCCTCCAAAGGTAATTCAAGATCTTATCAAGTTTTTTCTACGAAAATGGTGTGGTTTTTTATTTGTTGACTATATGCACTGTACAATTCAATTGTCTAGCCACGCTAGAATACCAGAGCATTATTACTTACGGCAAGCGATTTATTTGTTCGATTTGTTGAGAGTAGTGAGCTCTAAATCACATGATGGAGGTGGTTCTCCATGACGCTTGCCATAAGTAATAATTCTCTGGTAATCTCAGTATGTAAAGTTTACGTTGTCGAGCACATCAATTTTGTTACAGAAAAATCGACGAAGTTTCGTTGAAATGCAAGTATTGTAGAAATAGGTATGTATGAGAATAAGAAAAAACTTATAATACTACAAAATTAACTTCGACAATTGCTGATTTGTTTTCTGCATAAGATCAATACACATTAGCGATTACTTTCGTTCTATAATAATAATAATCCGCCGTTACAACCCGTCTGGGACAGAGGCTAGATCATTTTATTTACTAGTTCCGCAATTTGTTTGTGAGTTTTTTCCTCACATGGATTCTCTTAGAGATCCTTTCGTTACCGACGTTTTCACTGTGTCAGTGGTAAACTGCGCACAAACCTAGAGCCATCAGCAGGGAGAACCTTGTGCGTCATTGGCCTTCTGTCTAACTATCATGAAGTTGACACACTCGCTACAGTCTCGACTAAACGCTTGGTTCGCTGACGACGGGATCATCGGTGACAATTTCAACACTGTTTTGGATGATGTGACTAGAGTTTTAGCCTTCTCGGACGAGTCAGGCTTAACGTAAAACTCATCAAAATGTGAGGTTTACTTCATTAACACGCCAGATGACGCGAAAGCTGAAATGATTGAAAACTTGAACCGTCTGTTGCATGGCATCAAAGTACTCGACGATTCCTCATTTCATCTACTTGGATCTCCAATTACAGTTGACGGCATTCCGAATGCTTTGGCGAAAGTGACAAACACAGTAAAAAGATTGTGTAAGCGTGTAAAGCTGTCTGCTTCAAAGCTTCTTGTCATCTCCACGGTTCCAACAAGGTGCAGTCCAACGTTCATATATTCAAGTGTTTTGTCCGTTATAGACAATTTCTACCGACTCACATTGAAAGCTATTACCAACAATGAATTGACTGACAGATCCTGGAACCTAAGCATCGTAGCCAATGACATTTGCTGGCTTGGGCATTCGAAAGCTAACAGACTTGGCGCACCCGGCGTACTTTGCCTCTGTCTATCAATCTTAACCATTTTCAGGACAAATTCTAGCCAAAGCAAAGCATGGATTCCAGCGCAACCGAAACAAAAAAGCTGACAACAACATGGGATTATATGCCTGCAAACCAAATTTTCAACGAGCTCTTGTCGACCAGTGACCAGTTTGATCGAGCCAGACTTCTTGCATCATCAACAAAACAATCTTCAAAGTGGTTGCAAGCGGTACCTTCGCATCAGTTAGACTTTCTGCTAGATAACGACTCGGCGAGAATAGCTGTAGGGCTTCGACTGCAAAATAAGGTTTGCGAATCCCACATTTGCGTTTGTGGTACCCTAGTGAAATCTAACGGCCATCATGGTTGATCGTGCAACAAAATGATCGGAAAATATGCCAAGCATTTCGAAATCAACAAGATCATGTCGATGGCCTTCGCATCTGCTGGTTTCGCAAACACGCTCGAACCACCAGTTTTGTCGCGCGAAGACGGTAAACGACCCGATGGCTTGACGTTCTATTCCTGGAGCCATGGAAGGTCATTACTTTGGGACGCTACAGTGGTTGACACAATGGCTCCATCGTACATCAACCTAACGTCCAGTAATTGTGGTGCTGCAGCTGACCTGGCCGAACGTGACAAGCACATTGACTACATTGAACGATTCGGACGTGCATTACTTACGCGCTTGTTTATTTCGTTTATTTCTTGTGTGACTTTATTATTTGAAGTGTTATTTTTTTTCTGTTTGACTCATGAAGTCATTCTGAAATGTAGAATCGACTAGTTTGTGAATTGTTATTAGTGCAATTTCGTTCAATTATTGCTTTTGATGATCTGATTGTAACGCTATTGTTTACACCTGTGCAACGTAATTTATCTCCTTCGCCCGCTCACGCAACCAGCTGATGATTATTCCCGCCAAATTTGTTCGTTCGTTTTTTCGACTAGCTTAATATCCCGTCAATTTTATTTTTCTATTGAATTTTATTTTGTTTTTATATCGTCACTCAACGTTCAATATTGCTTCTATTCAAACTGAATGTTGACATTTAGTCAAGAAAATGAATAATTGTGCGGCTTGTGACGGTTGTTTCCGGAGTGATCATCCAAATAAAATTATTTGCGATGGAATTTATCATCAACCTTTTCACGCTGAGTGTGCCAGCTCCAGTTGCATAATACGAACACGCTCATTCAGCGTTTCACCTCCCCAATTCAATAACTTTAATTCCACTGCTGTTATTCCAAACACGTCGCTGCCTTACGTCCAACCCACGCTCCTTGCTGCCAAAAGTAAACGCAATCGTTATAGAAATCTGAATGCTGAGTCGTATGATAATAGGTCCATGTTTTTGACAACCTGATCAGCTAACGTTAAACATGGCAATACAAAATCAAAGGACTCAATATGTAGTTCTCCGTCGCCAAAAAAAAATGCAACCCAAAAATCATTCAGTCAAGTCTCTTTCTGTATACGAATCGAATCCGCTGACCTCGTCCATAATCACTCAATCTAATGACGTTCTACCAGGGCCTATTTTCGGGAATTCGAATTCCCGAAAATTCCCGAAAATTCCTGAAAATTCCTGAAAATTCCCGAAAAATTCCAGAAAATTCCTAAAATTCCCGAAAATTCACAAAAATTCCCGAAAATTTCTAAAAATTCCTGAAAATTTCTAAAAATTCCCAAAAGTTACTGATTTTTTTTCTGAACTGATGACTAAGTACTGGTAGCGTAAAGCAAGCTTATTTTAAGAACACTTCTAAAAATTGAAGAACATTTCTAAAAACTACTGAAAATGACCAAGAATTACCAAATAATAAATTCGGCAATTTTATTTTTTTTTTTTGTTAATTTTCAAAAATCAAAGGACTCAATATGTAGTTCTCCGTCGCCAAAAAAAATGCAACCCAAAAATCATTCAGTAAGTCTCTTTCTGTATACGAATCGAATCCGCTGACCCCGGCCATAATCACTCAATCTAATGACGTTCTCCCAGGGCCTATTTTCGAGAATTCGAATTCCCGAAAATTCCTGAAAATTCCTAAAATTCCCAAAAATTCTCGAAAATTTCTAAAAATTCCCGAAAATTCCTAAAATTCCCGAAAATTCCAAAAAATTCTCGAAAATTTCTAAAAATTCCTGAAAATTCCCGAAAATTCCTAAAAGTTACTGATTTTTTTTCTGTACTGATGACTAAGTACTGGTAGCGTAAAGCAAGCTTATTTTAAGAACACTTCTAAAAATTGAAGAACATTTCTAAAAACTACTGAAAATGACCAAGGATTACCAAATAATAAATTCGGCAATTTTATTTTTTTTTTTTTGCAGTGATAACTCTGAGATATTTTTTTTCCGCCGCGTCGTCGTCACCAATGCACTCTGTAGTCAATAGTAAACTGTGGCCAGAGGGCATTGTTGCTCGTGAATTTGTCAAACGCTAAATGACCAATGAATTTTAACTTCGTTTTTTTTCAAGTAGTTACTTATCATCGTAATTTTAACGCAACCTCCGATTAAACTGACTATGACCAAGATAACGTAAATGATCGCCTCTTTCTATTTTCATTATAGTTGATTGTACTGAACCAATGGTTCCCACTCTAATCAGAATATGATTAGCCAAATCGAGTCTCACGACTTTGAAAAATGAACTCCAGGTCTACTCGACTTGTGCAAATGTCTGCTAGTCTAGTCGACTGGCTATCGCTAATCATTTTTCTTTCAGGATTCTTTCACTGGATACAACAGTCAGACGAACCAAACAACACAAACGAACAGATCGATCATCTTAATAAAAATGTCGTCATTGATAATGAATTTATTTGAATTGTTAACGGTAAATTTAATATTGTAAGTAGTCAGGGGGCGTACGCCATTGACGAAATAAATAAATAAATAAAACAATTACTACATTAAACTGAAAAATCGGTACCATTTCACCCCAGTAGCATTTGAATCGCTAGGGTCTATCGGACCAGAAACCGAACTATTTTTATGTAAGCTGGGTAAACAAGTGAAACGGGAAACGGGCGAGTCGCGAAGTTTGGACTTTTTGCTCCAGCGAATCTCGATTGCAATTCAGAGGGGCAATGCAGCTAGCATCCGGTCATAAAAGTGACAACAATGTTTTCCAGTGATATTATTCATTAGTAGGTTTAAACGTTTTTATTTTGTTACACAATTGATTCTGTCTGACAAACCTAAATTTTAGGTCCCACAAGTTATATTTTGTATAGTAAAATTTAGAATTTTAACGCGCGGTTCGGAACTTTTGTATGCAGAATATAACTTGTGGGACCTGAAAATTGGATTTGTCTGAAGGAATGAAATTGTGTAACAAAATAAAAACGTTTAATTGTATGTAATTTTTCTGATATTTCAAAAAAAGTGCCATCTATGATGTACTAGGGCGGAAACTAGTAGGACTTGGAATCATGCCAGTTTCCCCATCAATGTGTTTTACCAGCAGGCATTTTTCGGACCACATGCTTAACGTGAAATGCGAACCACGCCTAACGGTAGACTCAGATATTTGTACACAGAATTCATCGAATATGGGTGACGTAATATTTGTCATTCTTCTATGTATGATTCGATGCGGCACGAAATTCACAACTACCCAAATTATGAAGCGTGGGTGTGCCTAGGAACGTTATCTTCATGCTATATATTGAAGAAAAATCCTATACAGAATTTGCCCCCTCCAGGATTGAACCCGGATATTCGCGGTGGAACTTTCGTTCTATACTTGGATTTAATATGGAATAAATATGATGCGGAACGTCATCTTAAGCAACACTACGTCCCCAAAATGCGTAGATTTTTTTTATAAAATATAAAAATTAAATCAGCACTGCACCCCTTGAACTTGAATAAGGTTACTTACAGACGCGATAAAAAATATTAGATCGAACTGCCCGGCAGCTAGGGCTACATGTTTGGCCACATTTGGAATTAGAGTCTCTCAAAATAGCGTACGATGATTAAAATCAACGATTATTTCACAAAAAAAATTATTTGAAAAACAATGCATTAATGTTCGAGCACTGTGCAACTTGATAAATTAATAACGAAGATATCGAGCCTTATTGTTACACATATTATCACGCGACAACGAAAATACATTGAACGAATGTATTTTCGTTGTCGCGTGATAATATGTGTAACAATAAGGCTCGATATCTTCGTTATTAATTTATAGCGTACGATGAAATACACAATTTATATACAACTTTGCCTTTAGAAGCATTTTTTTAATCTTCTACTTCTAGAGATATGTGTCACCGCTCCCAATTCAAGAAGTGATCATATCGCAGGATTAGTCCATATTTCCCCAAAACCCTGAAACACGCTAAAATTTAATTCTCTACAACTTCGCCTTTTCAAGCAACCTTCTAACTCTTATAGTTTTAGAGTTATTGTCTCAGGAAATCCCAGAAATGGTCAGTTTTTTTAAGGAAAAAAATAAGTGTCGACTAATTTTATGATCTGAAGCTACCCTTAAAATTTCGGCAAATCGTCGGAGCCGTTTCCGAGATCCTAAAAAGTAACAAATAAATTGAGAAAGTAACACAACAAAGTTTGCAAAATTATTCAGTTCAAAATATCCGATTTTCACTAATTTTTATAATTTGATTCAAATAATTTGATCAAAATAATTTTTTGTCAAGTTACGACATTTTTACTACGCCACGACAGAAACACTACGTACAAGGAAAACATGTTTCGGTATACTCCTTAAAGCGGGTAAAGCGGGTTGCTAAGAAATAATTGATAAAAATACATTTTGTAAAAGGAAAATGTCCAACTTGACAAAATAACTTGACAAAAATTAATTTTTAACTAGTGCCAATAAATAGTTCCGATTGATTTATTGGCTTTTGTATAAGAATAACTAATTGCTGAAAGGGAACATGTCAAAGAACGCAATATCTCAGAAATTATAAGACTTAGAGACTTCGGCCCAAAGCAAAAGTTGCCAATGATGACAAAATACGTAATTTTTTATTGGAGAGGGAGCGCCTGCTCGTCATCTTGAGGACCAACCTCCAGAATCTCGAGATTTCATGGGATTTTCGAAAATTTTGAATGATTTCATTATGAGTTGAGGATAGAATAATTGAAAACGGAAGAGCTTCCTAATGATCCACCTACTCCCAGTTCCAGAATAGTTATTTTCCCAGCTGCCATTCTAGTTTCTGTTTTTCTTAGAAAATATGCAAATTAGGAACTTCGACTCAAAGTAATAATTATCGAAGATGAAAAAATACGTATTTTTTCTTTGATGAGGAAGCGCCTGCTCGTCTTCCTGAGGATCCACCTCTAGAATCTCAAGATTTCTTGAGTATTTTGAAAACTTTGAGTGATTTTATTATGAGTTGAGGTTAGAATAATTGAAAGCGGAAGAGCTTCCTAATGATCCAACTACTCCCAGTTCCAGAACAGTTAATTTTCCCAGCTGCCATCTAGTTTTTATTTTTCTTAGAAAATATCGACTCAAAGTAATAATTATCGAAGATGACAAAATACGTATCTTTTCTTTGTAAAACGAGCGCCTGCTCGTCATCCTGAGGATCCACCTCTAGAATCTCGAGATTTCATGTGTTTTTTGAAAACTTTGAGTGATTTTACTATGAGTTGAGGCCACAATAATTGAAAACGTAAGAACTTCTTGATCATTCACCTATTCACCTACTCCCAGTTCCAAAATAGTCAATTTTCCCAGATACCATCGAGTTTCTTTTTTTTAGTAAATATCAAAGTTGGAGAAGTTAACTGTTCTAGAATTGGGAGTAGGTGGATCATCAGGAAGCTCTTTCGTTTTCAACTTTTCTAATCTCAACTCATAATGAAATTACTCAAAGTTTTCAAAAAACCCATGAAATCTGAAGATTCTTGAGTTGGATCCTCAGGATGACGAGCTGGCGCTTCCTCTCCAAGGAAAATTCGGTATTTTGTCATCTTTGATAATTATTAATTTGAGTCGAACTCTGTAAGTTGCATGTATTCTAAAAAAAACTGAAACTAGATAGCAGCTGGGAAAAATTGATTGTTCTGGCACTGGGAGTGGGAGGATCGTCAGGAAGCTTTTCAGTTTTCAACTATTCTAACCTCAATGCAATCGCTCAAAGTTTTCAAAAAACCCATTAAATCTCGAGATTCTGGAGGTGGGTCCTCAGGATGGCGAGCAGGCGCTTCTTCTACAAAGAAAAAATACGTATTTTGTCATCTTCGAGAATTATTACTTTGAGCCGAAGTCCCTAAGCTGCATATTTTCTAAGAAAAACAGAAACTAGATGTCAGCGGGCAAAATAAACTGTTCTGGAACTGGGAGTAGGTGGATCATTAGAAAGCTCTTCCGTTTTCAATTATTCTATCCTCAACTCATAATAAAATCACTCAAAGTTTTCAAAAAACCCAAGAAATCTTGAGATTCTGGAGGTGGGTCCTCAAGATGACGAGTAGGCGCTCCCTCTCCAATTAAAAATTATGTATTTTGTCATCTTTGACAACTTTTGCTTTGGGCCGAAGTCTCTAAGTCTTATAATTTCTGAGATATTACGTTCTTTGACATGTCCCCTTTCTGCAATTAAGTATTTTAAGAAAACGGGAATTTCAAAAATACGTACGATTTTCATGTCTATTTCGACTTTCGTTAAATATGTATACTGCCTGCGTTGACAGTATTTGCTATATGTATATTGACCTTTATATGTTTCTGCTTGCGACTCGGAAAACGCATACCGAGCGTCAACATGTAAAAAATCGTACGTAAGTGTTTCCAAATATTTGTTATGACTTGAATGTAATCCTTCGGACTCATGCAGCAAACTTCCTACGAGTCAAAACAAAAATTTGGAAACACAAACGTTATGTACTATTACAGATGGCAAATAATACAAAGATTCATTATTATGCTTTGTATGGTGTTGCATCAAGCATTATACAAAATTACATTTGTACAGCGTAAAAGCTGATACTCGAGTATTTAAAGAGGCGTCAACAATTTTCATTGTAAAAATAACACATTCAAAATATTCGACTGACGAATGAAGAAAAATATTTAGAACAAACGACGAATGAGAATGTTCGTCATTACTCTTCCTCGTTTTTCATTCATATCGTTAACAGGTGAAGCCGTCCTGTATATGTCTACATTTTAATAGCTGACTGGTTACGAAAGGTTCAGGTTTTTGAGGGGATGCCTCAATCTGATTTTCTGTTTTAGGACAGAAATACACGAGGAAATAAAAACTTGTTTTATGACAAAGCAAAATTTGTTTGAGATGGTTAATGAAAAAAACTCACCTCCATCGATAAGCACGGCCTTCGACTTTAGGAAATGCAGACAGAAATCCTTATCGTCACTATCTCTTTCGATGTGGTTTAAGTTTTGTGTAGTTCGTATTTTAAATTCCTTACGATTATTATCACAGTCTGTATTATTTTGCCATTTCTCACAAATAAAATCCAACATCCATTTTTCTTTCAAATTACAGGTTAACTGCAATTGGAAAAAGTCACTTCATTTCTCGTCATTGTGCTGTAATTTAAACATTTGATTGACTGACATCACAATTAAATAATTGATACGTGGTATTGTCTGCGTTTTCTCGTAACAGGTCAGCAACTAAGCAATCGTCTGCTGTTCCATTCGGACAATAACGCAAATCGCTGAGGCCGTCATTACAATGAAATGAAACCGATGCATTGTGATCGAGTTGAGGAATAAAGTTAATACCAAAAAATGCGACGGCAGTCAATATTTGAAATATTAAAAATAGCATTCGTTGTAACTGAAATCTGATACGAAAAGTAAATTAGTTTTGTGGCGTTCTTATCGCTAGAGATTGGAAGTAAGTTTATTAAACAATTAAAATTCATAAATTTTGGACTTTCTTCCTTTGAAATAAATATTTTAAGGTCAAAATATGAGAAAAACTCATGTTTTAGTACGATTCTATTTTTCTTCAACAAGTGCCGTACTTTTTGTGGTTTAGATTCTACCCTCGTGTCAACATTCCAATACCCTCATAATCCTATTAGCCAATCGTCACGTCCTAGCAAGATTTAACAAAAGCTAATAAGTGTTAGTAGGGGCGCATTTCGTCAAAAATATCGATTTGCGTTCCTGTTGCATTTGGATAAAAAGTGATTACGCAATAAGTTTTGGGAAAGGTCAAAGCTCAACTAACTTTTTTTGCAAAACAAAATTTTGAACGTCGATATAAAATCAGGCAAGAATTTACTTACTTCTGAGACTAAACCTTATTTTTGATAAAGAATTCACAAAAAATATAAAACTCGATATTCCACGAGTCGTTTCGTCCCGCCAGGCACCCATATTTGAACGGTCGTGCCAGCAAACTCAATTGTAATTCAAATAATCAATTGTAAAGCGTCCTAATGTCGCAGAGATATGAGACAAAAAGTTTCACCGACCTTCAAAAAACCACGTTTTTGACCACTTTTTTGACTGTAACTTCGCAAGTTCTTAACCGATTTTGCCCAAATACAAATACGTTAGCATTTTTTCAATAACATTTCAGAAAAAAAAATTTAGAAAATCGGATAAGATTTACCCGATTTATGTAGAAAAAACACGTTTGGCCCTAGTAGAAACTCAGTTTTAGGGTCGTGGCTGAGTCCACAGATACAAAATCGAAAAATGTTTTTCCATACGGGTATGCCTCAGCCTTTCAAACAAAAAAAAGATTTTGAAAATCGAATAAGATTTACCCGAGTTATATACAAAAGACCGAAAACCATTCAATCGGCCCTAGCTCAGCGGTCCTTGGCCCGACAGTGCCCAGATTCAAGCATTTCCTTATGGCCCTAGGTCGGTCATAAGGTCTGCCCTAGACAAAAAAATAGTTTTTCACTATATTGTAAAAAAAATGGAGGGAAATAATTTTGTCTATGTATTTGTCCGATGCCTTTACTGAGGACCCTAGGTCGCGGCCTTAGGTCGGCCCTAGACAAAAACATATGAAGGGACCCGTACGTATCAGAATAGATGTGGCAAACAGAGTTGATGTTACGAAAAGACTCGAACGTATTTAAGTCAATATTGGCTTAACTCTTAAGTGTATGAAATTACGTCCACATCAAATTGTATTGGAAATTGCCGAGAGGGCAATATTGAAAAACCCGTCCGAAGAAAAGCCTTCCGAAAGTACAAAATTGACCCCCAAACAGACAAAAATATACGTACATCTCAATTTTTTCTACAACAAAGGAAAAAAAAACATTTTCATCAATTTGCTCTGCAACATAGCAAAAAAATTTTTTTTTGGTTAGGGCCATCCTTAGTGTTGGGATGGTTTTCTTGGATATAGCGGCAATAAGGACAGACCTGAGGCCCACTTCAGCCCTAAGCGCAGACACCGGATCCGAAAATCCTATGCAGTTTTTACAACTTACCTGTCAGCAATAGCTCCAAATATAGGTTTCGCTAGTAGTCCTACGATTGGAAGTATCGTATAAATTGTTCCGACAATAAATGAACTGAATCCCAACTGACGAATAAGTGTTGGCATAAATGGGACTACCGGAGATGTTCCTATAAACAAGACGATAATATTAAAAAGGTTGCTTTTATCATTTGACGATACAGTTCACTTACCAGCGTTGAAGAAAAAGTAGTGGGCCTTCATCGGCAGCATTTCTTTATCTATTTGAAACTTCATTTTGCTGATGCTATTCTTTAAGACCGATGCAATTCTAAAACTAACTTTTAATAGGACAGAACAACAAGAAATAATTCAACAAAATAAAGCTCTTTTTGTTTCGACCATAGTTTTAAAATTAAATAAATGACTTTTTTTATTCGTTATCAGTGTTATCAGCAACTTTTTTCATTGTGAAGTTTTCAATTACAATGTGAGTCTTGGATAAATGGAGATTATAGCCGATAGACAAGTGTTTGTTATCATCATTAATTAAATGGTTCACACTAAAATCCAACTTTATGCCTTGCAGGAACTTAATTATTATGTGTTGTAACTATTTTCCAACACTGACTGCATACCATACGCTGTATTTACGGACCTTCAAACTCATGCAATCATCGTTATATCGTTTGGTCGTCTTTTAAAGGTTCTACATGCATCACATAAATCGTCACTTTCACTATCAATAATCACTAGTTAAAAATAGCGAAAAAACCATTTGACTAATTTATTTCTATTAGTTACTGAATTTCACATGCGAAAGAATATGTAAGTAATGAGAATACTATCATGGATTGAAATACCGGGGTGGGGAAACAAACGTCAAAATTTGCGACATGTTATAATATATTGCGTTTTGGTGTGCTGTCTGTGTGTGTGCTTTTTGTGCGATAACGTACTAGAAACGAAATAAGTATAAACGGTATAAACAAAGCCGAAAATAATATAATGCCGGTTCCAATGCCAATCTCCACGAGTTGTAAAATTAACTAATAAATAGACGTAACCAGCTAATATCCAAAGCGTGCGTTTCTGTCCCCTAGACTGGACTTGAGATTGGGTATGAGGAATGCCAAAGATCTAGGCCTAGCTCTCCTAGCTGCTTCTAAGTCTTCCCCTGATCCGCCATTTACAGCGGATGAATTCAATGTTCATTCTGTGGGTGCTCACAGCTCTGCGGTAAATGAAGCAGAGGCTTCAAGCCCGATTGCAAGCGATTCACGCGGTGTAGGATTGTTCCGCGATGTTTCTTTCGCATTTAGGAGTATTAATGCAGTTGAAGTTCTTGAATTGGTGATGCTAATCAAGTCAAACGCTGAAGAAGGTTAAGGTGTTTCCTGTGCACAAAAAGGTTTGGATGACTACAGGTACAGGGGTGTCAGTATTCTGTGTTTTCTAAGATTTTTAAGCTTGTGCTGTCAAAAAGCAGATTCGTGTTCTCTCGATGTTTGGTGAAGTTTGGTTAAGGTTTGGTTGAAGATATCACACGATGTGCGCTCAGCGCTGCAGCGCAAGTTGGTGGGACTGCTTTCGCTTTTAGATTTTTCTAAAGCTTTTGACTCAGTCCGTCATGATGCTCTTTGTATCAAGCTGCGTCTTCAATTTTGACTCAACCGCTATTTCGCTAATTATGGATTTTCTGTCAGGCAGGTCACAAGCTGTTTGCATTAATGGAGTTTTATCTGATTTTCCTCCACAAATAATGGGTATTCTCAAGGTTCCATTTTAGGACCTTTCTTGTTTCTTGTTTTCTTTATTTATAAACGATCTTCCCGACTCAGTATAAAAGTCATTCTCAAAATATTTATTACAGGGTATTAGACAGTACACGCCAAAAAGTTACATCTGGATGGCAATAATCTGAATTAGAGCTATTGTCATCATCATCACGTAGGTAATAAAATATTTAGCCAGACCATTAATCTGAATTTGGGCTATTGTTATCGCCAAAAAGTTGCAGCTGGATGACAATAATCTGAATTTGGACTATTGTTATCACCATCCGAAAGGTAATAAATTATTCACCACTGGCCATTAATGTCAAATTCCTCCTATTGTCCCATACTGAAGAAAAGTACTCAAAACCCATTAATTTCACCCCTCCATTGTTGTCACCCCTCCTCTAGGTAATAAATCAATTAGTCACACCCCATTAATTTTAAACAATAGTGGTCACCGCTCCATACTGAAGAAAAGTCGCTACTTATCTTCTCTCCGAACTAAGAATTGTAAAGGTTCGGTTCTTTATATCAAAAATCTCGAGGTTCTTGGGTTCGGTTCGGTTCGGAAGCCCGGTTGATGCCTCACTCCGACAATTATTGTGAAGTTTTTGGACCCGTACGAAGTACAAAGGTCGTATACGTTTACTACAAACAATTTTATTGTAACATGGGGTAGGTCGAGGTGGGAGAGGGGGGATGCCTTTATTATCGTCTAGAGATGACGAATCAGCAATAAAAAAATGTTTGTCTGTCTGTCTGTCCGTCTGTCCGTCTCAACTTTTTTTTCCAAACGGCTGAACCGATCAGCCTAAACCTTTTTCCCCTGAGAGGTACATTAGGGTGTAGCGTTTTTGAAAAATTATTTTATTTTGAAACGCCTGCCCCTAGACTCGATCCGGGGGGTCCAATAAGACATATTTATCACTTAAAAACATTTTTAAAAGTCGATCGTCTATTGCCGCAGGAGCAATTTTTGAAAATTTTTGAGCAACCTCGCTTTTCAGTACATATCAACCCATTTCCCCCATACGATTGGACTTGAGAAGTCGGGACAACATCTCGAAATGGTCTAGAGATATGAGACATTAATTTAAAAATTCATTTGATGTTGGTATGATGTTTGCAGTGTTCATAGCAATACACGAAAGTTCGCCGAGGTTGATTTTCTGAATTTTCTTTTCATATAAAAATTTTATGAATTGACAGAAAACATTGTTTATTGTTTTAAAAAACTTAATTCATCTCAGATAGTAAAAAAAGGAACCAGACCCATGCTTTGGTGGTCCTAATTCCAATTTTTTTGGGCTGAATATTGGAATTTCGCTATACTGAAAAATTCAAGCTATCCAATAGATTAACGAGGACACCTCGAATCATGACGGTTAGTGTTGATAAAACATTTTTGATGAAATTGTGATGTGTGGACACTGTTTTGAAAACTCTTTCATGTAATTGCTGGCTGAAATATTGAAAAAGACGAACAGATGTACTCGATAGAATTCTACGATAGAATCGGACTTTTGTCAATCAGTTGCGTGTTTTTTTGACTCTTTGTGATCCAGGGCAAATATGTCTTATTGGACCCCCCGGATCGAGTCTGGGGGCAGGCGTTTGAAAATAAAATAATTTTTCAAAAACGCTACACCCTACTACGTATGCCAATGCTCTTTGGGACTTTCCTAAAATTGACTAACAAGGTCAAGTATCTTGGGGTCATTCTTGACAGTAAACTAGACTGGAAAGAGCACATTGAGGAAAGGACCAAAAAAGCATTGAGAGTGTTTTGGCAGTGTCGCACCACGTTCGGAAGCCCGGTTGATGCCTCACTTCGACAATTATTGTGAAGTTTTTGGACCCGTACAAAGTACAAAGGTCGTATACGTTTACTACAAACAATTTTATTGTAACATGGGGTAGGTCGAGGTGGGAGTTGGGGGGATGCATCTATTATCGTCTAAATATGACGAATCAGCAATAAAAAAAATGTCCGTCTGTCCGTCTGTCCGTCTCCACTTTTTTTTCCAAACGGCTGAACCGATCAGCCTAAACTTTTTTTCCCTGAAAGGTATATGTCTCCCATGATTCAAATTCGAAGATGAGCAAAATCGATGAAGTGGTTCCGGAGATATGGTCGAGGAAGTGACCAAAAACATGGTTTTTCGAAGGTCGGTGAAGGAAAAGGCAAATATCTCAGCAAGTATAGCACGGAAATTCCTCATTTTGGTGTCGAATGCAAGCATTTGATTCCACAAAACTGGGAAAATTTTTTTGTGGGAATCGGTACAGGGGTCTGGGCACTGGGACCAATGGAATGGACGAAATTGAGATTCTTGGTCATATACGAAAACAGTTTTTCGTCTATATTTCCTTAACTATGCAAAATGGAGATTTATTGTCAAAGGCAAAGTTGTAGAGAATTAAATTTAAGCGAACACGTGTTTCAGGGTTTTGGGGAATATATGGCCCAATCCTGGTATATGACCACTTCCAGAATTGGGCAGGATGACCCATTATATCTAGAACTATGAGAGTTAGAAAGTTGGTTCCAAAGGAAAAATCGTAGAGAATTAAATTTAAGTGAACACGTGTTCCAGGGTTTTGGGAAAATATGGCCCAATCCTGGTATATGGCCACTTCCAGAATTGGGCAGGATGACCCATTATCTCTAGAACTATGAGAGTTAGAAAGTTGCTTCCAAAGGCGAAAGACCCGGATCTCCAGAACTGTGAAAGTTAGAAAGTTGGTCCCAAAGGCAAAGTTGTTGAGAATTATATTTAAGCGAACACGTGATTCAGGGTTTTGGGGAGATATGGTCCAATCCTGGTATATGGCCACTTCCATAATTGGGCAGGATGACCCGGATCTCCAGAACTGTGAGAGTTGGAAAGTTGGGTCCAAAGGCGAAGTTATTACTTACTTACTTTACCGGCACTACAACCCATTAAGGGTCTTGGCCTTCTCCAACATGCTTCTCCAACCGGGCCTATCTGCAGCTAACGTCTCCCAGCTGGTTATTCCCACAGTTCTTAAGTTGGCAAAAGCAGCGTCGCTCCACCTGGACTTGGGTCGCCCTGCACTCCTTTTGCCTTCAGGTTTGGACTTCAGAATTTTTTTTGGAATACGATGGTCATTCATTCGTTGTACTTGACCGAGCCAACGTAGTCTATTTATTTTTGTTGTTCTGACTATGTCGGGCTCTCCAAAAAGCTCTATGAGCTCGTGATTATATCGTCTGCGCCATCGGTTCAGTTTTCGGTCAAATACTGGTCCAAACATTGTACGCAGTACCTTTCGCTCGAACGTATGCAGAGATTGTTCATTTTTCTGTGTCAAGCACCACGACTCCGAACCGTACGTAACTACCGGTCTGATCACAATTTGTGTGTGTGTGTGTCGATCGTTACGTTATCTTCCCGATATCGATTCGTAGGTGGGATGATCATGTATTCCGTTTTTCCGTCATTGACCTTCAACCCAAGGTCGGTACCTTTCCTCTCCAAGGCCATAAACTTATCTTTAACAACATCCATAGTTCGGCCAATAATGTCCAGGTCATCTGCAAAACCAAGCAACTGACTGGACTTGGAGAAAATGGTGCCGCTGGAGTCTATGTCCATGGTTTGAACAGCTGCTTCGAGTGTTAAATTGAAAAGCAGCGTTGCAAGAGGATCTCCTTGACGTAGGCCTTCCTCAATGTCGAAAGTCTCTGACATTTGATTGCGGATCCTTACTCGGCTGTTAGCTCCGTTTAGTGTTAGCTTCGTTAGCGAGATCAGTTTGTTGGGAATTCCGAACTCCTCCATGACTCTCCATAGCTTACTTCTTCTAACACTGTCATAGGCTGCCTTGAAGTCAACGAACAAATGGTGTGTTTCAATGTTGTACTCCTTGCACTTCTCCAAGATCTGTCTGATATTAAACAGCTGGTCCGATGTTGAACGACCTACACGAAAACCACTTTGGTATTCACCTATCGTAGATTCCGTGTATGGATGAAGGCGCTGATATAGAATATTTGCAAATATCTTGTAAGCAATATTCAGCAGAGCGATTCCTCGAAAATTGCCACACTCCAATTTGTCACCTTTTTTGTATATGGGACAAAGTATGCTGGTCTTCCAATCTTCCGGTAACTCCTCGTCATTCCAGATGCGTATGATGAGCTCGTGCATCTACATAGCGCGTTGCCGCCGTTCTTGAAAAGTTCACCGGGTAGGTTGTCAGTCCCCGGGGCTTTGAAATTTTTGAGCTTTAAAATTTCAGCTTCAACTTCTTGCATCGTTGGTTCTTCTATGTATGGTTGCGCAGTCTGAAATGGCAATTCGTCGTTTTCGTCGTCTCGGTTGAGCGGTCTGTTCGGGTTAAGCAGTTCCTTAAAGTACTCAGCCCATCTCGCGATACACCTTTCCTCATCTGCTAAGACCAATCCATGCTTGTCCTTACACAGCAAAGGTTGTTGACTGTAACCGTTTCTGGATTCGTTCACTTTCCGGTAAAAGTTCCGAGTCTCCTTCCGATTGCCAAACTTCTCAATTTCGATCAAAACTTCCTTGTCACGCTGTCGCTTTTTCCGTCGGAAGAGTTTTCTCTCGAAATTTCTTTTAGAACGGTACTCTTCCTGGCCAGCTCCATATCTATTCTATATCTATATCTATCTATTCTGTTTGCCACATCTATTCTGATACGTACGGGTCTTTGGTTATGTTTTTTACTAAAATCAAGAAAAACAAGAAATTACTAGAAATCAATATTGTTACAATTCTAAAGCTAATTAATCTTGTGGGGGAAAAATGGACGTATAGTGTACAGCAGAAACAATTTTACTTACTAACTGGCAATGAAAGATCAGTAGTCCGGGACCACAAGTGGTGGGCGGCCAGGGCACAGACTGTGAGCTCTCAACTGGCGACAGGCAGCACGCGATTCTTTCCCTTATTCTCAACTTTTCTTCTTATTTCGGTTTTTTATTTTTTTAAATTAGTTGACTCAAGTTTGTGTCTTTTTAAATCATATTCTACATTGCACCCTCATTCTCAGCACTCTTCCCCTGGAAATTGGCTTTCCGACAGCCACTCTTTTAGCATCGATTTGAATCTAACGTTCGATAAGGAATGGAGCGTAGCCGGCAAGGTATTATATAGACGACACCCAGCAATAGTAATGGCTCTACTGCCCCTCTGTGTCTTTCGACTTTCCACCATCAAATAAGGTTTTTTCCTAGTTTGGTAACTGTGAGTTGTGGGTTTAAAAATGACATTACTATGCAGTTCTCCTCGCAATTTGTTGTGGACGAAACACCCCACTATCAAACTAAATAGACTTGAAATTGTCAGCACTCCAGGGCTTTGTTTTTTAAACAAATCGATCGTCGGGTGTGTCTGCCTCAGTTTGCAGACATGTTTCAGACATCTCTTCTGTAGTGTCTGTAGCTGTTTTAAACATGTCTTACTCACACGTCCCCACGCACCTATACAGTAATTCAAGTGGGAGTGGCCGAGTGCATAGTAGATTTTTAGTAAGGTGGGCTTTGGCAGCTTATGTTTGATCTTGCAGAGAACACCACTGAGAGACGCTAACTTCTTACAAAGATTTGAGATGTGAGGTCCCCAGCTCAAAGTTTCGTCTAATGTTATTCCTAGGTATTTGAAGGTGGGCACAGTTTCAATCACTTGACCCTTCAAAGTCACCTGCTCAGCGCTCCCCGCTTCACCTCTTACTAAAAAGTGCAAGTCGTTTACTGGTTGTTGCGACAATTCATTAAGTCGTTCGGCAAGTCGTTTAATGGTTGGTGCGACAATTCATTAAGTCGTTCGGCAAGTCGTTTACTGGTTGGTGCGACAATTCACTAAGTCGTTCGCCAAGTCGTTTACTGGTTGGTGCGACAATTCATTAATTCGTTCGGCAAGTCGTTTACTGGTTGGTGCGACAATTCATTAAGTCGTTCGGCAAGTCGTTTACTGGTTGGTGCGACAATTCATTTAGTCGTTCGGCAAGTCGTTTACTGGTTGGTGCGACAATTCATTAAGTCGTTCGGCAAGTCGTTTACTGGTTGGTGCGACAATTCACTAAGTCGTTCGCCAAGTCGTTTACTGGTTGGTGCGACAATTCATTAAGTCATTCGCCAAGTCGTTTACTGGTTGGTGCGACAATTCATTAATTTGTTCGGCAAGTCGTTCGGCAAGTCGTTTACTGGTTGGTGCGACAATTCATTAAGTCGTTCGGCAAGTCGTTTACTGGTTGGTTCAACGATTCATTATGGTCGTTCTC
Source organism: Pseudolycoriella hygida (assembly GCA_029228625.1). NCBI lineage: Eukaryota > Metazoa > Arthropoda > Insecta > Diptera > Sciaridae > Pseudolycoriella > Pseudolycoriella hygida. The sequence goes on along the minus strand of CM055404.1, from coordinate 326,487 downwards.
AAAGAATCATCGACAAATTCATTATACTCGTTGGTAAAGAATCATCGACAAATGAAAATGATTAACATTCAGTGAACAATTCGACAAATTAAATCCATGGGATAGGTCTAAAATAATGTTCATTGAAATCATTATTCAAGCCGTTGGACAAATCGGTTACTGGTTGGTTCGACAATTCATTAAGCCATTTGACAAGTCGTATAAGAAAATTCAGAATCGGGATTGTTAATTTTACTCCGTAAAATGGTGGGAGCATGTTAAATCCCGAACGTAGAGTATTTTCACTCCAAAGTAGACTTACAATCGAAGTACACTAATTTGATATATTAAATGAAAAACGATGAAGTTGCCTAAAAGTTAGTATAAATACGAGGCACTTGTATGAAGAAAATTCAGAATAAATACAACTCTCAAATGGGCAACACGCCCTAAACAAAAAGTTTGTTCTCAAAACATTCTGGCGCTTGCGAGCTGGGAATAATATTCCACCAGAATAAAGTACTAGCGACTGCGGTCTGGGGACAGTATCCCACTAGTCTAAGACTTGTGTTGGCCTGCTAATAAACACATCTAGTTTGAGGTTTGTGTTGGCCTGGAAGAAACACATAGTGAAAAGAAGTCGTTTTCATTTTTACAAATAGGTAAAAATCCCTGGACGCAACACCCCTCCTCCGCACTCGTTACCCGTATATAATGATCGATTTGAATGCCTTATCCAAATACCTTTTCGACGTCACGTCAAGGTCATAAGAAAACATAACCAAAGACCCGTACGTATCAGAATAGATGTAGCAAAGAGAATAGATATGGCAAACAGAATAGATGTTACAAAAAGACTCGAACGTATCTAAAGATCCAAACAAGCAAACAATCGAACGTTTTATGTTCTTTTATAACTGTAAGAGTTTCAAAGATCCATAGAAATTACCCAAGATAATGTCAAAGGCCCTACCGAAGTACGTCTCAGACCATTCAAATCTAGAAAAGCTTATATCCATGGATTAAGTCGTTTTTCCCTAAAGCCTAGAAACACGTGTTATCTAAAATTTTACTGTCTACAACTTTGTCCTTGGAAGCAACTTTCTACCTCTCATAGTTCTGGAGATCTGGGTCATCCTGCCCAATTATGGAAGTGGCCATATACCAGGATTGGGCCATATTTCGCCAAAACCCTGAAACACGTGTTCGCTTAAATTTAATTCTCTATAACTTCGCCGTTGGAACCAACTTTCTAACTCTCATAGTTCTGGAGATCTGGGTCATCCTGCCCAATTATGGAAGTGGCCATATACCAGGATTGGGCCATATTTCACCGAAACCCTGACACACGTGTTCGCTTAAATTTAATTCTCTATAACTTCGCCTTTGGAACCAACTTTCTAACTCTCATAGTTCTGGAGATCTGGGTCATCCTGCCCAATTATGGAAGTGGCCATATACCAGGATTGGGCCATATTTCCGCAAAACCCTGAGACACGTGTTCGCTTATATTTAAATTTACTCTAAACAATCTACGCAATAAGAAACAAAAGTCAAATTTTTGCAGCGCAAAAACTGAAAGTACAGAAAAATTATTTCGTCGTTGGGTCCGGCATTTGTGACGCAATTTTTTTAACAAAACGTAATTTTGTTTCAAAGAAAGCGCTCTAATTTTTTCAGGAAATCAAAACTTTTAACACAAGGTTCCATTCAAACAAACTTCTGCGTTTTATCTGCGATAGCGTCACCTCAAGCGATATCATTAATTTTGGAAGCGGACTTACGGACTGCGTCACACTCTACTTTTAAAAAGGTTTTTGTTGTGATATCAGTCGTTTCGGAAGTTTTCTGTTGTTGAAAATATTTCTATTTTTTGAAAAAAACTTTCTCAGAAAAGAAAATTTTCTTAGAAAAAAAATTTTCTCAAAAAAAATTTCTC
>CM055404.1:278729-316700 GCA_029228625.1 Pseudolycoriella hygida | reverse complement strand
ATTTGGGGCCGAGACTGACGTTCCCTGAAAATTTTAAGGAAATCGCTCGGGCGGTTCTCGAGAAAAAAAAAGTAGATAGATACATAGATAGAGACATAGATAGATAGATAGATCGTTGACACACCACACAGGAATAAAATTGTTATTAATTACAAAGGTAATTTGACCACTATCCATAGGAATTGGTCATCTTTGATTGGCGATATCTCAGCCAATTTTCAACCGATTTTGATGAGTGAGGGCTTGTTGGAAAGCTGCTAGACGTAGTTAAATAATTTGGAGAAGAAGGGGGGTGAGGGGAAAAAACTCAAAACTTCGCCTATACATCTTGTCTTGTCCCAAAGGTTTTTGTATGGAGGTTTCTGGGTTTGTGGACGTTTTTTTTGGGGTGTGGGGACTGCGTCACGCTCTCCGCTACCGCTCCGAGCATGATTTACAAAATGCTTCAATATTTTTTGAATTTTCTTGCAAATGTAGTTCTTTGTTTTATTTTGTAATTTTACTAAAAGCTTCATTTTCCAGAAAATTCGATCATTTCGATGATTCGCATATCTTGTAAAACTTAAATTTTCTCAGAAAGTCGATTTTTTCTGAAAATTTAAATTGTTTCGATAATTTGAAATTTTTCTGGAAATTTATATTTTCTTGTAATTTTGGAATTTCCTAGAAATATTTATTTTCCCAAAAATTTAGATTAGGAGAAAGAATTGGAATTCTTCAAAAATTTAGATTTTCTTGACAATTTTCAATTTTCACATGAAAACTTTAAATTTCTTGAGCATTCAATTTTTTCGAAGAAAACTTTCATTTTCTGAAAACTCAATTTATTGTTGAAATAACCGTACGGGTCAACCGTATCTCGATTTTCATCATCTTTAACGACATTATCATCCATTGTTTTGATTGACGGCTTTGACAGTACTTCAGTAAATTTTTTAAAATTTTAGATTGTCTAGTGAAGTATATCAAAAATTATAGTTTTACTTCCATTAAATTAATTTCAAATGTAATTACATTTTGATCATTTGTTGTGTTGTGTTTAATTGTTGAGTTTTGAACCTTTTTTTAATAAATAATTTGCTGTATACATAAAAATATCGCTAATTTCTACCGTGTGAAAAGTGTTTTAAAACTTCCAGCTTCTGCAAGCATTACTTGGCTCTCTTCTAGTGTATTTTCGAGAATTTTGTTTTTATTAGCAACGTGTACCTATTTAAAAAAAGTTGTAAAATTTTGTGAAGTTTCCAATTAATTTTTGTAATAAAAAATGTAATGTAATTTGTGATCATCACGAGAATCTTCCGATTTTTGTTTTTGTTGGCAAATGACATGACATAGCCAATTTGTTTACATACATTCTTCCAAAAGCGGCAACACCGAATTGGAATTTATTCATTGTGTTTTAAACCCACAAAAATAACTCTCAAAAGACATAATTTTAAACTTTCGAGATTAGAAAGATTGTAGAACAGGAAGCTATTTAGCACTAGAGAGTGAGATTATGTTGTGGTCCGACGTATTAAACGTCATGACGCCTCACTATTTGATTGATTGATTTATATTTATTGAGCTTTTGCTATTAACTTCACACTTTTTCCCCTATTTTACATAATTTTCGTCTTATATTATATAGTTATTTATTTTTCTCCATTTTGTCTATTTAACTTTGTTTAAATTCGTTTTTACTTTCTTGTTCAATTGTTTTTTATTTTTAGATTCGCTATTAGTTTTAATTTTAAATTTCACTTTTATATGTTCCGCTAATAATCTTTTGAACTGATTTAAATTTTTTTCATTTTTTATTTCATTCGCCAGGCTGTTGAACATTAGTAGACCCCTATGCTGTATCGTTTTTTGTGTAGATTTCAAATTCACCCTCTTCACCTGGAAATCATTCGCATTTCTTATCTGATGTTTGTGATGTTTAATTTTGTATGTTATGTTTCGAGTCATGCATTCAGGCACCATATTGTGTTTGATACGGAACACCATAATCATTGTTCTGTATATTATGCGTTGCTTCACGCTCATCCAACATAGTCCTTCCAACATTGTTGATATGGATGTCGACTTTTTGCATCGTAGTATAATCCGCATTGCTCTATTTTGCAACTTCTGTAGCTTCGCAAATTCATTTTCATCACATATGTATGTACAGTATTGTCGGGCAATATTCAAAATGAGGTGCAATGATCGACTTATATAGCAATACTCTATGTTGTATCGGTAATTTGGTGGAAATTCTAGCCATGAATCCTATCTTCTTTGCGATCTTTCCACAAATGTAATTTATGTGAGGCTTCATTTTGAGGTGACAGTCGATTATCATCCCGAGATACTTAAACTGTGTCACTCGGCTAATTTCTTTACCATCGATGATAATGCAAACGTTGTCTAAGTCAGAGTTTTTTCTGTTACTTATCGCCATAAATTTTGTTTTATCAATGTTGAGCTTCAATTTGTTTGCATTTAACCATGAGTTCATTCGCGACATGTCCTCATTCAGTTTGTCGACCGCTTCTTGAACATTTTTCCCGCTTATGTATATAAGTGTGTCATCCGCAAATAATGTTAACTTCGAGTGGACACTGCATTTAACTATGTCATTCACGTACAATAGAAATAAGTCTGCAGCAAGTTTTGATCCTTGAAGTAAGCCTATACGTGTTTCGATGTCGTTCGATGTAGCTGATCCAAATTTGGTACATTGTGTTCTATCCGATAGGTAGCTTTCAAACCATTTTAGTTCTACACCATTGAATCCATATCTTTGCAGCTTTTTCAGCAATCTTGTTCGATCCACGATTTCGAAAGCTCTTTTCAAATCAAGGAAGACTGCTATCACCACATTTCCATTATCAACTTCCATTTTCCATTCGTTCATTATTGTATTTATTGCAGTTTCACACGAATAATCATGACGAAAACCGAATTGTTGTCTGATGAGAATGTCGTTGTTGTCCATGTGTTGATTCATTTGCTTTTTCACAACCCCTTCAAGAATCTTCTCGTACGTAGATAGCATGTTGATAGGCCTAAACTCTTCAGCTTTCGTAGTTCCGTAAATTTTAGGTGTCGGATTGAGGGTTGATTTCTTCCAAGTTTTTGTAATCGATCCGAATTCTAATGATGAGTTTATTGCATCGATGAGTGACGGCGCTATTGCTGCCATTGCATCTTTAATGATTGATTTGTTTAATTGCTCTATGTCACAATTCGAACGTATATTTAATAGAACTTCTTCTATATCGGACGAATTGATTGCGTGGAATTTGAAGTTATTTGTCAATTTTATATTGTTTATATCACTGATTAGTTCATCACATACATTTACTTTTATGCTATCATTTATGTCTTCTATGCTCTTCACAAAATATTTATTAAATTCTTCAGCAATGTCTATTTCTTTACTTATTTTTTCACCATTAAATTCTACATATTCACTAGTTTCTTCCTGTGTACCATTTATCATTTGTTTGAGCATTTTCCACGTTTTCTTCTGGTCATGTTTCACTGCTAGTAATTTATTATAATAATAATTGTTCTTTGTTACCTTAATGCTCCATGCGTATTCTTTACTCACGTCCCTGTAATTTTGCCAATCATTCTTATCACCTGTTATGTATGCAATTTTATATAGAGTGTCTCTTAGGTTTCGTTGATCAGACAAATCTTTGCTATACCATTCCTGTGATTTCGAATCAGGCCCTTCCACCGTTTTTACAAATGGATCTATACCTTTTTTCAATTGGGCGGACATGAACTCTAATTTATCATTCACATCCATATTATAGATCTGATCCCAATCTACTTGTAACAAATTTTTACGAAATTCTTCTTTTGAATAATCAACTAATTTTTGGATGCACTTTTTATTAAAATTTTCTTTTATTTTACCCGTACTAAACGTTATAGTGGAATGGTCTGTTATTTTGTCATTTAAGAGGACATCCGCATTTATATTAAAATTATTTATCACCACATAATCTATTAACGTCTTTGAATTATCGGTTATCCTTGTCGGCTCCTTTACGATTTGTTTTAAACCTTGTGTTCTAATAACGTTCATTATTCTCTCACTGTAACAGTTTTTGTTCAATAAATTTATATTAAAATCACCACATATCGTTATTACTTCGTTATGTTCTATGTTTTCATTGCACCAAACAAATCAATAAACTCACCCTCATTCGCACTTGGTGAATGGTATATGGCTACGTACACTCCTTTCATTTTTTTATTTTTCACTTTTATTGCTAATATCCACATATTTTTATTTTCACATTTGTTACTAATTATTTCATAATTTAAACCACGTTTGACGTACATTGCAACTCCACCTGTTGATCGATTATGTGAATCGCACCTTAATAACTTGTACTGTTTAATGTTTACTTCTTTATTTTCAATCTCCTCCGTTAATCTAGTTTCACTCATTAACACAATATTCGGCCTACGTCTTCTTACTACTATTCCTATCTCATCATAATTTTTTGGAAGACTTCTCACATTTAAATACACACATTGATGTTTACCCTCACTTTCGTCCTTTAATTGCTATTCTTTATAAGTTGTTTTTTTCCTTTGAATTTTAATTTTTTTACTCAAAATCGGATAAGATTTGCTCCATACTGGATGGTTCATGTCGAAATTCATTTTTAATTTTTCACTTATCATTTTACAGTTCACACATTTATTTTGATTAGATGTACAGTCCTTTACTAAGTGTTCATCACCACATCTCAAACAAGCTTTTTTATTTTTACATACTGATAATTTGTGGTTATATCCACAACAATTAAAACATCGCAACACATTAATGCATTCTGATACATTGCACACATTAAAACGAATGTTCACTGTTTCATGCTCCATCATAATGTTAAATGTTTTTGTATCAACTTCAATTATCGTTCCATAACTTTCTGTTCTCTTAATTTCATACACACATATCACCTTCATTTGGCTGTCTTTATACAATTCATTTTTTTCCTTTATACTGTCTATTATTTCTTTATCACTCAGCTTTTCACTCATATTAACAATTCGAACTTTTGGTCTTTGTATTTTAGGAATCACAATTTCGTAATCGTTACTCAACTCTTTCTTGGCCTTTTCATGCACTTTTTCTAGCTGCTCTTTGGAATTACACTTAATTTGTATGCCTCCTTTAGGAATATTGTTCACACTAATTACATCAATATTTGTTGATACTCCTTTGTTTGTTATATCCGCTCTTGTTTCATCACATCTTTGTACCTTCTTTGGTTTAACCAAAATTACCGAATCGATCTTTTGTTTCTTTGCTATATCAGCATATGAAGCCGGCTCATTCGTTTTCTGATAAGTCGGATTCATGTGCGATGCATTCATTATTTCAGACTTTATTTCAGCCACTAAATTTTGCATATTTTGGTTCACTCTTTCAAATTGTTTAATTACAGCTTCACTATTATTTTCTTGTCTATTCAATCGCTCGTTTACAATACACATGAAGCTCAATAGTTTTTTCAATGTCAAGTTCATGACCTCAATCGGACTATTAAAGCAATTATCACACATATATATCAGATTATCATTGTCTTTATATTCTATAAACTGCTGATGTGAAACCGTTACATTTTGCATGATATTTTTCGTTACAGGTTCCATTGCACTTTATCACTTCATCGTCTGCCTTTATCTTTTTTTGACACTTTGTACATTTATCTTCATCCTCCGACATTATAATTTTTTATAAATAAAAAATGAAGCATCAAAGAAAACGATTATAAAAAAAATATCATCAATCTATACATTCCTTTTGAAACTATGATATGGCTTTACGTTTGTCGTAATAGTGGAGAGAGCCGAGTTACATGGTAGTCGTAGCGAATTTGAGAAACGCAAGCGGTCAAATTTAGAAAACATTTTATAAATAGGTGCTTGACAGAGGTTTTTATCAAGATTGAGACTATCCGAAATGCAGATGTGTGTTATAAGGCCGAAAATATGTTACTTAACATATGAACGCAAGAAAAAATTTCAGGTAGCCTACGAATCTGTGAACGCTCTTTCCCAAACAAATTTTGCCGCCGGTCTAAAAATCGGAAAATCCAGCCTTCAACATCGAACTTCTAAAATCCGTCATCGAAAGCTAGAAACGATGCTGCGAATAATTTTTTCAAAAAAAAGTATTGCGTATAATTGAAGACAAACTATTTTTTCTCGATAGCTAGACGTATGACATTCAAGGTCGTTTATGAAAATGTGGTCAAAGTTACGCCGACCGGAAGTCAAAGGTAGAGACTTTTACGGTTAGTTCTTTTAGAAGGTCTTCCTCAAAGTCGTATTCAATCTGGAGATTTCATTATAATCATATTTTCATAAATTTATTTCAAGATGTTTAAATAAACAATCAATTAATCAAATTCTTAATTTCAGATGTTTTTGAAGAATTCGAAACACCAGTTCCTGCGGCACGAAACCTGTTCCACCAGTGCTGTAAGAAAAGAAAAGGGATTTTACCAAAAACCATGCAATTCATAATGCAAATCATCAGCACACCAAATGTAAATGCCAAACAAAAGGACGGCGCATTTCACATGGTCGGCACATTGGCTGAAATTTTATTGAGTCGAAAATTGTATAAATCAAATATGGAACAAATGTTAACAACATACGTTTTTCCGGAATTCCAAAGTCCATACGGTCACTTGCGAGCTCGCGCCTGTTGGGTGTTGCACAGTTTCAGTGAAATGAAATTTAAAAATCAACAAGCGCTAGGCGAAATCATGATGCTGACTTCGAATGCATTGTTAACCGATACCGAACTACCTGTGAAAGTTGAAGCGGCCATTGTTATACAAATGTATTTAACTTCACAAGAGCATGCTGTGCCGTTCTTGGAACCGCAAATTAAACCCATTACACTAGAGTTGCTCTCTATAATAAGAGAAACGGAAAACGACGACTTGACTTCAGTCATGCAGAAAATTGTTTGTACATATACTGAACAACTTGTGCCGATAGCTGTGGAAATTTGCCAGCATTTGGCGTCCACATTTAGTCAAGTTCTGGGATCCGAAGATGGATCAGAGGATAAAGCAATCACAGCCATGGGTTTGATTAATACCATTGAGACATTGCTAACGGTCATGGAAGAATATCCGCAAATAACTAATCTATTGCGACCAATAGTTATTGGTGTGGTTGGTCATGTGTTTCAACAAGATATTATTGGTGAGTATTGCTTGAATTTTTTTATTATTTGAATTCAAACGTCGCGTCGAACCCATTCCATTCAAATGAGTTTCCATAGAGGGTGAGACCTGGGTGTTACCACCCCAGAAAATTCGAACATGAATAAATTTTTGATTATATTTGCTGCTATTACCAGCATTTTTAAAAAAGTTTCGCTGGCCACGGTGGTCCTCAAGCAAAAAAAAATTGAAAAAAAGGTACCCAAAAACTTTAATTTAGTGCGAGCTCAAAACATGCCGGCACTTCACCAGATCAGATCCCTCCCCATCGTCGACCCTTCATGTGAAGTTTCAATTATATGTGCGGAGAACTTTCCACAGAAGAGACTTCAACAATCGTTAAGTTGTATGAACTTAACGGAGGTCTATTCTACAGAAATGTACCGTCCGCCGCAGAGGTGAGAGCCGAGAGAAATTCGGCGGCGGCGTCTAGCCGAAAAAAAAATCGCTGGCGTCCGGCGGCTAGATTGGCTAAGCCGTCCAAAATATGCTGGCGGCGTCCACGTCTAGCCGCCGGTAAAAAAGTCGGCTGGCGGCGGCTGTGTTATATTTTTTTTTCCTTAATTCGAAAGAGTTCAAATTGGTCTGAAAAATAAAACAAATCGAATCGCACTAGTGACATCTTTTTATTTATTTATTTTAAAGTAGTAAATTTAAAATTGAATGCAAATGAATGCAAAAAAAGTTAAACTAAATCCCATAATAGTCTTTGATTAGTTGAAAGTTTTCATGAATGAAAAGGTTTTTTTGAAGGTTTATAGGTTCGAAACTTGCCTTACGTTTTGTTAGCAATATGCCTGCCTTGAAAAAAAATCTTTCTATTATAACAGAAGTTGCTTGAAACGATAATACTGTTTTTGATATTGTAGACAAGTATGGAAACTGAATTTAATTTTTGTGCCACTAATTCAATGGATCATCTGTGACACCTGCTACAGAGGTATATTTTTTGTATTCCCTACGAATGCATTCGATAACCGAATCGCCATCGGTCGAACTGCTCGCACAGTGCTTTTCTATAATTTCTAGTTGAATGCGTTTCACATCATTCGCAGTCTTTCACGTTGTCCATCAAACGAAAAAAAGTTTAGAAAAATGGTACCCAAAAAGTTGTCCGGGGAATCGATAGAGGGACTTAATATGAGTTAAAAAAAATATAGTCAGACCCTCAGATCAGATCCCTCCCCATAGTCGATTTTGAGAAATTTTGTCTGAAAGTGATGAAAAAAAAATTATGTAGACCGTTGAACAATTTTTTGCTCAGAATAACATAGTTTATCGATAAAAAATAAAAAACCCGACTGTAAGCAACATTTGTTTTCATCACTTTCAGGCAAACATTGAAAATGTATGCAGAAAAACGATTTTTCTCAAAATTGACTATGGGGAACTATGGGGATCTGATCTGAGGATCTGACTATATTTTTTTAACTCGTAATAAGTGCTTTGAGTCTGTTTTTTGTATTGGGCATTGAGGTTCGCGTTTGCGTGTTACTCCAGTGTCGACTACGCATTGATATTTGATCCACCTATCATTTAACAGCTGAACGTATGTAAGAATACTTTTTTAATTTACTAAAGTATAAAGTATAATTACTTTTGTTGTTGTATTTGAATTCTTTATTTCGGTATGATTCGCATAGGGTGTTTATTTCCTAAAAATACTAGATATCTCGTAGCGCAGAATAAAAAAATTCTGCGTTTCATTTAAATTCTGGAATTTATTTATTGAATATTTTCTACTTCAGTCGCCGAGTCAGCGGATCACATCTTTCGGCGGCGTCCAATGGCGTCCGCCAACCTCCAGCCGACCCAAAACCTCGGCGGCCGTTTTCGGCGGCTGAAAATCGGCGGCTTTCGCCTCTGGCCCGCCGCCTTACTTTTGACGCAGGCAGCAATTCTCACAAAGGGGTGAATTTTTATGCTTTCGTCCTTTGTCATCCAAATAACTATTCAACTTGTTAAAATTCATAATTTTTAATTCTTATTATTGGACGTATGTATCAGTACGATTGTTGAAGTTTCTTGTGTGAAAAGTTCTCTACACATGTAATTAAAACTTCACATGAAGGGTATTGGGAGGGATCTGATCAATTTTGTTTGATACTCTTTGTAGAGCTGAACGTATTTTTACTCTGTTAGATTATCACCATATAAGGGGAAACATCGAGGCTTGCCGGGACTTACTTTACCATGGCGATCGTGTAAAATTCAGAAGCACAATATTCCGAGTTACAAAATCAGGAAGTATCAAAATCAGGAAGCCTAAAAATTCGGAAGCGTCAAACTCCTGAGCCCTCAAAATATGGAAGCCTCAAAATCCGGAATGAAAGTATTTCCTATATTTTTCCGGATTTTTTGAAAACTGAAATAAAGGGAAGAATGCGCCGCAGGCCGTGACATTAAAAGTGAATCAAAAAGCCGAGACGAGGAGCGGCAGCTACCACATAGGGAGGTTCAGGGGGAATATATCCTTGCGTGGTCTAAGGGGCAGAACCCCATGCATGTATAGCAGCCTCCAGGGCGTAACTGAGCTCACCGCAGGTGCCCCCAAAACCAAATATCCAAGTTGTTCTCTTAGCAGCAGTAACATCCGGAAGCCTCAATATCTGTACTTTATGATCCAAACGTTATCCTGATCATGAGGATTCAGTATTTCGAGGCTTCTGGATTTTGTTGCTTCCTGATTTTGTGGCTTCCGTATTTTGAGGCTTCCCGATTTCGAGGTTGCCTGATTATTTCTTCCGGATTTTGTAATTCGAGGCTTTGTAGGGGAGCCCACTACAACATACGTTATTTTATTACATGAGTGAAAACGAGACAACAGACAAAGAGAAATGAAAAATTCGTTTGCCGTATGAGAATAATGTTTTAAATATAAGATTTACCCGATTTATGTAGAAAAAATACGTTGGGCCCTAGTAGAGATTCAGTTTTAGGGTCCTGGCTGAGCTTAAAAGCTCAAAATGAAAAAAATTGTCAGGCATGCCCAGACCTCTCAGTAAAGATTTACTCGGCTTATGTACAAAAGACCAGGAAAAAAAAGATTTTGAAAATTGGTTGAGTTTTACTTTAGTTGTCGTGTTGACAGACGGACGGACAAAAAAGTAGTCAGCTCCTGGGTCGGAATTCGACTGGTTATATACGTTCTTATTGTGATCAAATTAAAATATTTTTCCAAAGATCGCACATGTGCCCATGACCCGCCCATCTATCTGTTTGGGGAGGCTGGACACTTGATTCCGCTTTTTTTATTAACTCATGACCTGCGACGCGCTGCTTCTTATATTTCAGTTATTATTATTTATTCGTCCTATCTCATCTGAGCAGATTTTGTTCGTCTGAATCTTTTTTCTTCCAGATAATTCCAATACAAATAAATCAGCAATAAATTTTCTGTCTGATCTCATCTGCGTTACTTAATGCTTAATGATGTTTCGATTTCAGTAACTATGAAATGATGTTATGAGATGAAGACTTCGATCTAAAGTAATTTTTCACAGAGATCACACACTAAATGTCATAAATGTAATCCGTGTTGGGAGTTGATTATTTGCCGTGGAAAACTAAATGTTTGTTATTGTTTATTGGCTTTATGCTGCATAGCAAACAAAACATTTTATTTCTACCGATGCCGCATAAAGCCAATAAACAATAACAAACTTAAATGTAATCCGCGCATTTAATGCGGCATCGGCTTATCTTAAACTATACGAAATTTCGTGAAGGAGTGCATAAGCTGTCACACCAAATTACGAATTTCGTATACTTTGACATAAGCTGACGCGGCACTACAAGTGTGAATTAGTTAAAAAAATTTCTGCTAGAAATTGGAAAATTGGAAAAGCTTGAACTTCATGTTTTAATACCCTCGATTTTTTCCAGAATTCTATGAAGAAACGTTCTCATTGGTGTACGATTTAACAACTAAAACAATTTACCCTGATATGTGGCAGATGTTTGAGCTGATTTACCAAGTGAGTAGGCGCCGTGTAGTGAATCAATATAAATAGTAACGGTCTTCTTCTAAAGGTTTTTAAAAAAGATGGCTATGACTATTTCGTCGATATGATGCCTGCCTTACATAATTATGTCACTGTGGACACACCCGCATTTTTATCGAATACAAATTACATTTTAGCAATTTATGATATGTGCAAATCGGTAATTGATGCCGTCTTCTTAACTTTTACGTTCAAAATTAAAGTATTTTTATTTTACGTATTTTGTTTTTAGATCTTAACTGGAGATCCAGGTGAAGATCCAGAATGCCATGCAGCCAAACTTATGGAAGTTGTAATTCTTCAATGCAAAGGACAGATTGATCATTGCATGCGAAGTTTTATCGAATTAGTGCTTGGACGATTAACTCAGGAAATCAGATCATCCGAACTTCGAACTATGTGTCTTCAAGTAAGTTTTTTGTATTGCAGCCGCACGGTAAAATGAACAACACAAACAGGGTTTTATAAAATCGTAATAAAACTTCGTTCTGAGCTGCGCTAATAACATATAGTATGGTCTCATATGGTCTCTCAGTTTGTCTAGAAGAGTGAATTTTGTAGATGTTTTGATGATGTTTTCGATCTGAAAACGAAATATATCGGCAAAAGCATACAATTTTGTCTTTATTTGAGCTATTCCGACAATCCACATATTAATTAGATCAGTTCTTTAAAATTGAAAAAATTTTGTAGATCCGAATTTTTCGTAAAAGGAGGAATTAAGTCAATTTGTTGTAAAATTGTAAATTACTCTGCTGGTAGTAGCAGCAATTTGGAAAAATTGTATGAATCCACACTACCGTATTACGAAACCAAGTGAGTGTGGTGTGGATAGATCCAAAAATGACGTTGAATTTTTTATGCCAATTTTGAGGGTGGGAAGCTGTAGGATCTGGTAACTTGCAACTGTAAACGTGGAAAATAAGAAACTCTTGCAAAAATACCTCGAGCACCCCTCAAATCTGGAAAGGAATTGAAAAAGTCTAGTGCTAGGACAGTTGTAGAGCATTCAGGAGTGCCGGAATTTTAGGAACTATTCCTCGGTAATCTTGTACATTTGCATTCCTCAAATCCAGAAATCAATCAAAAAATACGATTTCCATCAGTTCTTGAGCTGGTAAGAAGATCGCTCCATAAGAATATATTATCTCATGCATGACGCTTCACTTTCCTTCAGACAAAAACTTTAGAACTTCGCAAAAACCTGATGAAAAGTCTACGGACTAGCGCTGATTCCTAGCCGGTGGAATACCTATGTGCAGCCAGCTAGCATCGATAGAGTTCATCTCTAGCTTTCAAATGAGCCCTTAAAAATTAAAATCGATTAAGACTATAGGAAAGCGAAGTTAGTTATTTTTTTTTGTCACTTTTTCGGTAATCTTCTCTAACTTTCATATTTTCAAGTTCCAGAAAAAAATTTTTCTACGAAATGTATGGAATAGATCATACTTCCAAAGAAAAATGCAATCATAGAAAAATATTGTTTTTAGTTGGTTTTTAATTTTACACTCGAATCGTCTTTTTACCGGTTCCACCGATTTTTGAAGTAAAAAAAATTAGTTTCGAAATGCTGATCCCTCCGACTGTCAAAATGACATAAATCATCTCAACGAGCGTAATTACATATCAACCCGGACTATTATTTGACATTAGATAAAAAAAAATTTTGCATGTCACTTTCATAACGTATTATGAATAGACCGTGTCCTGTCATCGAACTAAACGTGGTAACATTTGTGTTTTTTTCATAGCTGAACTAACGTCTCAACTTCTTTCTTTTCTCAAGTGGTATCATCCATGCTTTCATAGTTGAAAACGGACCAACGTGTAAAACTAATGACAAAACCTATTAGGATGGGTGGTATTGGCGCTCTTCAAGAAATGAAAAAAAGTTTCGCCGGTTCTCTCAAAAATTCAATTTCCACAAATTCTTCGGCAATTCTCGACCAATTTCGCTCATCTTTGAACTTGATCTCACCGTTTTCATTATCTCAAGACTTACTTGACGAATGGACGGACGGATTTTTGAAAGAAAAATTTGTTTTCCATGCAGCCTACGCGTGACGAAAAGAAAAATATATCCCCACGGGTAGAAAAGCCGTGCCCTAGTAGGCAGCATGAAAAATTTAATACGCATCACGGGAAAGAATTTTCGGCCTGTTCCCTTGTTGCGTATATATATGTATATATATATATATGTATGTATGTATGTATGCATGTATGAATGACAAATTTTCAACGATTGGTGTGACAATGAACTTGATCCAACACAAAAGAACATTATTACGGTAGATGTTAATATAGATTTGTTAAAACGTTCTACGTATCCCAATCAGTTGAAAGATATAGTTGTTTGCAGTGGTTTGAAACAGTGTGTAAAGCAATTCACAAGAATTACCGATAATGATAACGAACTGCGATCTTAATGTGGAAGTGTTAATGGACGATATAGTTAGTGACCATGCGACGTTGAGAATCAACGTAGTCGCTTTCGGGATGAATAACTTTAACAGTCACAAAGTGTTTAAATCAAGGCTAGTAGGTTATTCTAAAGAGAAAATTGTTGAAAGACTTAATCAGTTGAACTGGGATATTGCATCGAGGAGTTTAAATGACAAGGCAAAACTCTTAGTAACAGGGATGAGTGAAAGTGTCAACGACTTTGTAAAACTGGTGGAATTAAGGACTACAATGAAAATGCATGGTTTGATGTGGAGTTGGTAGAACTGAGGAGGCAAAAAGACAGTGCGTACAAGGAAGCGGTAATGGTATCAAATTGTGCGGTATGGAGAAAATTAAGATATTGGAGAAACAAATACCAGAGGGCGTTGCGTCATAAGAAATCATTGTACATCGAAAACAAATTCGACATGGCCAAGGGTGTTGTCAAACAAACGTGGAAAAATGCTAAAAGGTATGTTGGGAATTGACTGCGGACCCAACGGCCAAGAAGGGTTGATTTTAAATTTGAGAGTTTGCCGACGAATTTTGGTTTCATCAAAACGCCTATGTTTTTCAATTCAACAATGTATTTCCATAATTGGGCGTTGAACTTCAAATTTTCTAAAAAATAAACTTACATTATGATACTAAAAAAACTAATAAACAACTTATTTCTTACATTTTAGTAACCTTCTAAAACTTAAATTCTAACTCTGGAACTTAGTGCCACTTTGTGTGTAAGTCACTAAAACTAACCTCACTTTTAATATCTGAACTGTTATAAAATTTATAGTTTTCTCCACCGATCTCTTGTCCCTCGTTGCGATGGATTAACAAACCAAATTTAGGAATATTCGCCTAAATTAAATATAAACAACGCAAAACGTTTACATCCACGAGGCTCATATATTTAAAACAACATTTGTTTTACCTTCGTGAAGCTTTCTTCTTCTCCTTCTTCTTCTTCTTCCGTGAAGCTTTCCTTGGTATTAACTATTTTACACACAGCACTAGTTCCACTAAATTATTTTATCAAATTTGATTTGATAAATTATTAAATTCACATTAGATTTACTAGAAATTATGATGTTAATTCCAATGAGATTCTAGTAAAACTGATTATTCAAAAATGTCTTCTGTGTTCTTCCGCCTGTCAACTACCGTCATCCTTGTTAAGTTACAAAAACAAGTTTATAAAACAGTGCTGCCGAACAAGGTAAATCCGATAATGTGATTAAAAACGTTAACATCAATGGTAGAAATATGAAAGAATCGAGAGAGATTGCTAACAAAAACATATGAAGGGATCCGTACGTATCAGAATAGATGTGGCAAACAGAGTTGATGTTACGAAAAGACTCGAACGCATTTAAGTAAATAATTGCCTTAACTCTTAAGTGTTTGAAATTGCCGAGAGGGCAATATTGAAAAACCCATCCGAAGAAACGGTGTAAAAAATTCCACCCGAGAGCACAAAATTGATCTCCAAATAGACAAAAATGTTCGTCTCAATTTTCTCTACAACATAGCAAAAAATAATTTTTTTGTTAAGGGCCGACTTTAGGACCGACCTAGGGCCATAAGGAAATGCCTCTGACACTTACTCCCATAGACAAAAATGCTTCCTTCAATCTGCTCTGCAATATGACAAAAAATGTTTTTTTGGTTAGGGCCTTAGGACCGACTAGAGGCCCACTTAAACCCCAAGCACAGGCTCAAATTTGTTTATGAACATGATTCGTTACACGGTTACTTCTCAAATAGAAAAAGAATCAACAAAATCGGTTAGGATTTGCCCGTTTTATGTAAACAAAAACATGTTGGATCTAGTTTCACGGTCCTGGCTGAGTCCAAGGGCATCTTATCAAAAAATTTTATTCCATAAAATGTAAGACATTCCTAGACCTTTCGACTCAATTTTTTTTTTTGAAAATCGGAAGAGATTTATACTCGAGTTATGTACAAAAAAATGTAGGGCCCTAGCAGAGCCTTGTTTTTAGTGCCCTAGCTAAGTCCAAGGGCTCAAAATCAATTTAGATCAAAATCAAAAAAGTTTGTTCTACAAATTGTCGGTCAAAATCTTTCAGATCTTTCAAACAAAAAAAAAAGTTTATGACAATCGGAATAGATTTACTCGAGTTATGTACAAAAAACACGTATGGCCCTAGCATAGACTCGGTTTTAGTGCCCTAGCTAAGTTCAAGGACTCAAAATTGAAAAAAAGTCTTCCAAAAATTGTCGGCCATGCCCATATCTTACAAACAAAAAATAAATTATCAAAATCGGAAAAGATTTACTCGAGTTATGTACAAAAAACACATAGAGCCCTAGCAGAGACTCGTTTTTAGTACCCTAGCTAAGTCCAAGGACTCAAATTTAAAAAAGTTTCATCCATAAATTGTCGGCCATACCCAGATCTTTCAAACATAACAAAATTTATGAAAATCAGAAAAGATTTAATCGAGTTATGTACAAAAGACCTAAAACCACTTAAACGGCCCTAGCTCGGCAGCTCTTGGGCTGACAGTGGCCAGATTCAATCCCATAAAAGATATTTCGATTACCTTTCAGGGAACTCAAGTTATCGCGGTGACAGACGGACGGACAACGTTTTTATTGTTGATTCGTCATCTAAGCAGGTTGAAATTGGGGTGGTTACAAACATCGTGGTAAACGCATAGGACCCCTTTTCGAAGAACTTCGTTCTTCGTACGGGTTTAATGAACGTGTTCTTTGTGGAGAGGATCAAGGAGATAAACGAAAGCATTCCAGATCTACCTGATCCAATGGCAACCTCCATCTGTTCATCAGCATTCAGTTTCAAAAGTGTCAATTGGTCGATAATTGAACAACACTTGATGATGATGAAAAATAAACGTGACGTTGACTTCGTAAGTCCTACAATTATTTTGGATTGTATGGAGGTTATTGGTCAACTATACTACAACTGATAAACGAATCTTTGAACGACGGCGAAGTTCCCGACATTTTCAAATTAGCGACAGTAGCCATGATACCGAAAGTTGCAAGGCCGAAGAAAGATGAGGATTTCAGACCAATCAATATGCTGATCACTTTGGAGAAACTTTTGGAGTCGATCGTCAAAGAACAATCGATCGAGTACATCGAGGGAAATGAACTGCTATCCGTGTGTCAATCGGCATATCGTAAATTTCATTCTTGTGAAACTTCACTGAATCTGGTAGTCACAACATGGAAAGAGCTACGCGATAAAAACCACGATGTTATTTGTGTGTTCCTTGACCTGAAACGGGCCTTTGAAACAATAGATAGAAATCAACTGTTGAAAAAGCTGAAAGAGTTTGGATTAAAAAATGAAACTTATAAGTGGTTAGAGAGTTATCTGACGGGTAGAACCCAGCGCACAAGGGCTAATGGAATCTACTCAGACATAATTTCAAACGAACTTGGGGTGCCCCAAGGGTCCATTGTTGGAGCCTTAGTGTTTATTATGTTCATCAATCAAATGTCGAATTTAATCAAGGACTCATACATCAATTTATTCGCGGATGACACGCTATTATATGCATACGGAAACAACGCGAATATTATTGTGCGGAAGTTAAATGAGGACCTAGCGAGAGTGCACCAATGGTAATGTGCTAATAAATTGAAGTTGAATGTTGATAAAACGAAGTGTATGTACATAAGCAAAAATGGCAGGACGATCGGAAATAATGTAATTTTAAATGGTGAGACGATAGAAATGGCCCGAAGAATGAAATATTTGGGAGTCATTATAGACGATAAATTGAGATTTGACGAGAATGCCAAATATGTAAACAAAAAAGTGGCTCGTAAGGTTTATCTGTTTGGACGGATATTGAAAAATTTAACGTTCAACGCCAGGCGCAGGGTGTACCAATCGATAACACTTCCAATACTATTCGTCGCTACTTTTTTCATCCAACAACACATGCATCGACAAGCTGCAGAAATTACAGAATCGTGCACTTCGAATTGTTCTGAGCTGTAAGAGAGACACCAATGTTAACAAAATGTTGAAGGCAACATCATCTTTGAGCGTAAAACAAGAAATCTTATTTGGCACGATGAAAATGGCATTCAAAATAAAAAACGGAATGGTCCCTACGGCTCCCGGCAAAAATCTCGAAAATTAAAATCCGGAAAATCCGAAATCCCGAATATCATAATTCCCTAAAATCAATAATCCCCAAACCTGCTAGGGGCTATAGCCCCTTGTCACCTCACAGCGGGGGCTGCCGCCCCTCGACCCCGCTTTTTTTTATTTCTTTCTTCTTAAACCCATTCAACAATAACTGGACTACATGCGCGCCATTGGGTAATTGTAAATGAAAAGGTCGCTAGACTATTTCATTGTATTCATGCGACTACAACCACACTCGAGTTTTGATTGTTGTTTTCTGAATTGCAGATTTTCCGGATTTTTGTTATTCGGGATTTTTGTACATTCGGAATTATTGATTTTCGGGATTTTTGTTATTCGGGATTTTGGATTTTCGGGATTTGTGCATTCGGGATTTTAATTTTCGACATTTTTGACGGCCACCAGTCCCTACATATCTGAAAGGAGCTTGCAGGAGGAACAGTGATACTCACACATACAACTTACGAAACAAAAACGATTTCCGCGAGGAAAGCAGCACACAAAGGATGCTTATTTATAATAGGATCAAAAAGTTTAATAAACTGCCAAGTAAAATAAAAAACGTCAGTCGTTTTGTGTAATTAAGGTCTACACCTTCTATATACGATTAAATAAACGTTATTATTATTATTATTTGTATCGAGAGTAAAAGAATTTGTGAGGTTAAATTTCTAAAAAAAAAGTGATTGCTTGTTTTTTAGACATAAACATTAATTTATGTTTGTTAAAGGTACTTATAATCTATCTTTAAATTTAATGTTTATGTATGTTTTGTAGATATGAATAGCTGATTGCTAAATAAATGAAATGATATGATATGAATAACTAGATCGTTCGCCCATGCATGCAAATTCAAACGTTTTTAGGTTACGTATGACGCCATGACAACGTCATTTAGGCCGAAACATACATTTTTATTCACTTTTTACCTTAACAGGACATATTTTCTATTATTTGAGGACAGTTCCGACACTAATTTAGTTTTAAAGACCTCTCCCCGGCTTAAAATCTTGGCGGTCCTCTAAGTTCACAAGAAAATGTGAAGAAGAAATGTGAAAACTAATTTTCAGTTTTTTGATTCTGTATCCTTCAAATTTTCTCTAATCTTCGCGTAGCTATCCTATGGACAAGCTATCTTGTAAATTGCAAGGCTTGTCTAATCGATGTCAAATCGAACCCCCCTTTCTTCCCTGTAGATAATGGAAATATTGCAAAATCATAAGTCATTCGTATACTGCGTTGCAAAATAAATGCTCGTTCTGCTCTCAATGTATTTTAGTCGCGATATTTTTGAAAAAGAATGATGACTCATATTCACTCTTTCCGTGTTAGGTTGTCATCGCAGCTGTTTATTATAATCCACAATTATTACTCCAAACGCTTGACCAAATGCAGATCCAAATGCAGCAGCAAATATCCGAACCAATTGCCTCACATTTTATAAAACAATGGATACATGACACAGACTGTTTTTTGGGCATACACGATAGAAAATTGTATGTGATTGGTATGTGTACGTTGATGGCATTGGGCGATGAAAAACCAAAAGTCTTAAATGAATTGGCTCCGGAAATCTTGCCATCTTTAATGTTGATATTTGATGGTTTAAAGCGAGCATACGAATCACGTGCTCAAGATGACGAAGAAGAACAAAGCGAGGATGAAGATGAGGATTGTGAGGGTGAAGCTTTGTCGAGCGATGAGGATGAAATTGATGAATTAAACGAAATGTATCTGACAAAAATGAAAGACTTTGCGGTGAAAAAAGCTGGAGAACATGGTATTGATATGCAAGCTGAAATTAGAGTATGTATTTCAATCAATTGATGCGAAATGTTTCGTTTGACTTGTTTGTTATTTCGCAGGATGAAGACGATGACGACGATTCGGATGCGGATGATGATTCTGATTCGGAATTAGATGAAACTGCACTAGAAAGTTATACAACACCGATTGACGACGAATCAAGCGATAACCCTATTGATGAATTCGTTACGTTTCAGCAAGTAATGACGAGTAAGAACCATTTTAGTTACTTTACATAAGAGGCCAACTACTAAGTAGGTATCTTAAAAATTCGATTTTTTTACACCTTCTACCCCCTTGTGCTGAATTTCCAGTCGTTTTCACGATGAACGGACTACACAATGCCGACCTTGTTCCTTAGTTCATATCTGCTTTTCTCACCAATGTATTGGACAATGTCACTCAATTGCTTCGGCATTATTCCCATTTTTAATTTGAAAATTCTTAAAATAAATACTTTAAATTGTTTCAAGAATCTTAAACGTGAAATCTCTATCAAATAATTGGGCGAAAATAAGCTCAAACTCCGTTATTGATTTCACCGATAAACTTTATTAAAAAAATTTATTAATAAAATTACTTTTAATAAAGTAACGTTGAATGCATTTCGAAGGTATGTATCCTCCATCATCAGCAACACACAACTAAAGATCAAAATTATTAAACATAATAAATAATTATTCGAGTAAATTTGTGTAGTGATAACATACTCAAGTTCAAGGTGAAATCATTACAAACATAAAACTTTTTTATTTAATACAATTAAAAAGATATGATGAGATGTTACCTTGATCTGTGTTCATTAAGCCTATGTTCGATTTAATTTTTGTATGTCGATGTATGTAAAAGCTTTCAAAAGCATCTAGGCGCATAGGGTTAACCACTGTCTTCAATAAAATTAAACTTTTACTTTCCACTGCTTCATTAACTTTTTTAAAGCTAAGATGTAAATTCGTTAAGGCGTGTTCAGGTACATATGACTTAGTTGGATGGTTGTTTCTTATGTGCGCTAAGTGTTCCTTGTATCTGATCTGGACTTGTCTTCGAGTTAATAATTTAATAAAGTTTATCGGTGAAATCAATAACGGAGTTTGAGCTTATTTTCGCCCAATTATTTGAAAATTCTTATCAGCATCAGGAAAATTATACATTGCTTCACACTCAACCAACATAATGTTTCCAGCATTTTCTTCACACTTGTGTATTTGGAGCATCGAAGAATTATTCTCATAGCCTTATTATGCTGCTTTTGTAGCCTTTTTATTTCACCTTGGTTACACGTGTATGGAATAGAAGGACAGTACTGAAAATGTGGCGCGATTATTGACTTGTACGTCGCGTCGTAATTCTGTTCATCAGATTCCTGCTTAGGAAGCCGATTTTTTTTGCCACTTTTTTTTTCTAAGTAGTCAACATGTCTCGACAATTTAAGATTTTTCATGAGGACCATTGCCAGAATTTTGACATCATCCACTTGTTTAATAACTTCACCAGCCATTTTTATTTGTTCTATTCCATCCATCGCTGAGTAATTGTTGTTTATTTTCATACATTTTGGCTTGGATACGTTTAGCTTCATTTTGTTCAAATTTAGCCTTTTACTGAGGCGGTCCAGGTCTTCATTCAGTTGGCTAATTGCTAATGATTCGTCCTCACTACTTGAGATGAGCATGTTAAGTGTTGTTGTGATTTTATATTCGGTTTCATTTTATATCAGAAATTAGATACTGTGCGATAAGTGGATGCCCGAGGGGTGACGCACAGTGGGGAAGACGGTTATCTTCGTCCTCATAAACCTAGTACTGTTGAAACATTCTTGACATAATTTCTGAATTTTCGCTGTAATTATAATTACTCTATAGTAATGACAGATTACAGGAAAAATATAAACAAAATTTGACGTTTTGAAAATTCAAGAATCCCACTCCAGTTTTGACGAATTTCTCCATGTATTGAATGTCAAAATGTAAGAATTCAAAAATGTAATAAGTCGTAACCTTAACTCTTCATACCTTTTTTTTCTCTTTAGCTCATGAAGATACATTACTATCTACACAATCAAGATGACAACGACTTTAGAAATAGATAGGAAAGGTGATTTGGTGCAATTTTATATATAATTTTTGGCGTCCAATACATATAAAACTTCGTCAAAACTGGAGTGGGATTATTGAATTTTCAAAATGTCAAATTTTTTTTTTATATTTTTCCGGTAATCTGTCATTACTACAGCAAAAATTCAAAATTATGTCAAGAATGTTTCAACAGTACTAGGTTTATGAGGACGAAGATAACCATTTTCCCCACTGTGTGACGCACTTCTGCAGTTTATGGGATAAATTAATGAAATATATGGGAATAAATGGAATAGTTCGTCAAAACCTCAAATAGACTTAATTTTGATGGCAACGCACACAACAAACCATACTAATGTGTCGAAAAGTGAAAAAACCCACTTTCGAAAACTTAAGAGCGTGTCAGATATTTTGACAGTTCTATGTTTTGCGATGTTTTTTCATTGCATATTTCTAAGACAATGATCATTAATTTTAAATTCCAAAACATCTACTGTTTGTATAACACATCCTTTTATAGATTCTACGAATCAGAATGTATAATTATTGGGTCTAAGTGTCAAAATTTAATCTGAAAAAACATCGCATTGTATTATACAGCCGAGTACTTTGCGATGTTTTTTTCAGATCAAATTTTGACACTAAGACTCAATAATTATATATTCTGATGCAGAGAAACTAAAAAGGGATGTGTTATGCAAACAGTAGATGTTTCGGAATTTAAAATTGATGATCACTGCCTTAGAAATATGCAATGAAAAAACATCGCAAAACATAGAATTGTCAAAATATCTGACACGCTCTTAAAAGAATTTTTGTTGATTTTTCCAAAACAAAAAAAATAAAATTTCATCTCAAGATGCTCAAAATGCTTTCTAATTTGTGCAAACCTTTTTTGAACTTATTTGTCTAACTTGCGAAGTGTTTGGTTCAGATATTTCGCAAAAACAACAACAAAATTTTGGGAATAAATGGAATAAATGAAGTGAGTCACCCCTAATGGATGCCACATAAGTGAAGCGAGTTTGTTTTCTTTTGATATTTGAATAAGAGAAATTTTGACGGTTGACATAGGGATTTTAATTTTTTTTTTATCACGTTGACAAAACTGATGATCCCAATTTTTGGAATATTTTTTTAGAGCGTAATAATTTTCAAAACGAAAATGAAAAGTTTGGACTTCAAATTAAATGTCAAAAAAAAAATATTTTTCAATAAGTTCTTAAGCCGATTTTATTTTTTTGAACTGTACTTTCGATAAAAAATACAATTTCAAAAGGACCGCACTCTATTAGATGCGTTTCAATTATTAGACTATTTTGTTAGTCGTTTTGCAGCTTAGTGTTAGGTCATGTCGATTCAATGCTTTCTTTAATCTTTCTGACAAGCCAGGTATGTATGGGGCGGAAGTGAATCGGTTCCTTGAGAGGGGCTTTTCGTTTCTATTATTGTAGTATTTATGTACCCGCTCTCTTATGACGTTTCTTATGAAGTTTTCAGGGTAACCATTTCCGGAAAGAAGCTCTTTTATTTTGTTTATGCTCGATGGGCGGTCTTTTGGATTGGTCAGTGCAATGGCGCGATCTGTAAGTGTCGACGCCACATTTCGTTTATGAGTCATTGGGTTATGTGCATTGAAATGTAAGTATCTTCCGGAGGATATCGTCTTTTGGTACCATTTCGTGTCAATTTTACCATCATTTCTTCTGTTCAGTGTCATATCTAGGAAATTGATCGACTTGTCTATTTCCTCCTCTATCGTGAATTTTAATTTTTTGTGGTACTTGTTGAATTGGCTCAAGATGATCTCGCTTCCGTTATCTGGAATGGCGACTAAAATGTCATCGACATATCTTTTATAAAATGGTACGGTAAAAGGAAGTTTACTTAGTGATGTTTCTTCCAGGTCCTCCATTACCATGTCTGCCAAGAAACCCGAGACGGAGTTTCCCATTGCTAATCCTGATATTTGTTGATAAACAACTCGATAGCGTAGTGGTTAACACGTCTGCTTGCTACTACGAGATTGAGTTGCCAGTGCGTTGGTTCGAAACTCAACCGCAGACGGATTTGTACCGATTGTTAGATTTGTAAACAAAACAAAACTGATTGAATCGTTCAAGTCAAGTGAAGTTGAGTGTAGTGCCATCGTACGGCTTACCGGAAAAAGCATTGTTGGGAGAACCGGTATTCTACTCCTACTAGTTTCGCTCCTCGTTACATCTCACAGATGGCACTGGGTTTGTCGCACAGCTTACCACTGGCACAGTAAAACTTTCCGGTAATGAAAGGATCTCAAAAAATAGAACCACAAACAGCGAAACTAGTAAATAATGATCTAGCCTCTAACCCTTCATGGGTTGTAAGGCAGATTAAAAAAAAAAAAAAAAAATCCTGATATTTATAGATAGTAATGGTCTTTGTAAAATATGATTCCGATGTTATTATGTTCACTGCCTCAAGAAATTGTTTTTGTGTCAGATAAGTGTGCTGTTTTATTTTTTGCCATCTTTTTTTTATCGCTTTGGTGCATAGGGCTGTTGGGATGTTGGTATAAAGCGAAGTGGCGTCTAAAGATATCAGTTTGTACCCTGGTGGGATGTTGGTTTTTTTATATCTTCTGCAAATTGCCAGCTGTCTCTGACGTGATAAGGAGATTCGTTCGTTATTTTTCCTGGGCAATCTGCAATCAATTTACTCAGTTTGTATGTCGGCGACTGTATTGTTGACACTAATGGTCTAAGCGGTATGTTCTCGTTCAGTTTTTTCTTATGTAACTTGCCGAGGCCATATACTACGGGAGCTACACTGTTGTGCGTTTTCAGCTGTTTCTCTTGTTCGTCATTGATTCTGTTGTTGAGTCTCCAACTGGTTATCAGATCATTTACTCGCTTCTAAATTCTAGATGTGGGGTTTTTTGTAGTCTTGGTG
Source organism: Pseudolycoriella hygida (assembly GCA_029228625.1). Lineage (NCBI taxonomy): Eukaryota > Metazoa > Arthropoda > Insecta > Diptera > Sciaridae > Pseudolycoriella > Pseudolycoriella hygida. The sequence goes on along the minus strand of CM055404.1, from coordinate 292,051 downwards.
TATGTGGTATTGTCACTCAACATGGTATCCATCGATGCGTCGTATTCGTTACGGTTTAATACGATCGTTCTATTTCCCTTGTCTGCGTTTATGACACATATGAGTGGGTTTTCTCGCAGAAATTTTTTTGTTCTGTTGACCATCATTAGTAATAGTAGTTTGTCTGCATGTTTGGACCTTTTGTAGTTGTGCATGAAATTTGTTGTGATGTTTACTATTTCTGCTCGGATCTCTTCAGCATTAGGGTTTTTGTATAAGGCATTTTCAATACTTGATAGTGTTCTAATGATTGGTAGTTCCTTATATTTATGTGGTAATCCAAAGTTTGGTCCAAGGCTCAGGGTGCAGATTACATAGTCTGGTATTGTTACGTCAGATATGTTCTCTATCCAATGGGTTTTCGACATGGCTTTGAATTTCTCCATTTTTTGCATCACTAAGGTCTCATATTTTTACATTGTTTGGTTCGTATCTGCGCGTAGAGTTTGTCATGTTTTATTTTTTGTGATCTGTCAAATTCATCTATGGTATTGGTTGGAAGAAAATTTTTAATTTTCCTCCTTAAGAATTTCATGTTTTTGTTTAATTTGGCTATTTCAGCATGCGTCTCAGATATAAGTATGTTTAAAAGTTCGGTTTCAGTTTTTTCGACCCAATGCTGAAATTTTGCCTTAGTGTTATTGAACGTTAGGTGGTTCCATTTATTCTTAACACAGTTTGGAGCAATGTCCGTTTGTCTGCATTTAATGAGAAAAATTTTCCTGTTGTTTAGTTGCGCCAGTTTATCATGTGTGGTTGCAATGTCCTTCAGAAGTTTGCACGGCTCTGCACCGTAAGCAGCATAAATCCATGCGAAGAAAGTAACGTACATGTTTAATAAATTGATAAATAAAAATTTGGAATAAAATAGAAAAAAGGTAAAATATTGAGTTCCTTGGTGTCACATGGTCCTTAGATGACGAATGAATATTAAAATAAATGTCCGTCCGTCCGTCAACACGATAACTCGAATAAAACTCAATCGGTTTTCAAAAACCTATTTTTTCGGCCGCCGAGCTAGGGCCGTTTAAGTGGTTTTTGGTCTTTTGTTCATAACTCGAGTAAATATTTTCCGATTTTCATAATTTTTTTTTGTTTGAAAGATCTGGGCATGGCTGACAATTTGTAGAAGAAACTTTTCTGATTTTAAGCCCTTACATAGGGCACTAAAAACGAGTCTCTGCTAAGGCCTTACAAACCTCTTCCGATTTAAAAAAAAAAAATTTAATCGAAAAGTGTTTTTGTTTACATAAATCGGGCCGATTTTATTGATTCTTTTTCGATTTGAGAGGTAACCGTGTACCGAATTATATTCATCAACAAATTTGGGCCTGTGCTTGGGGCTCAAGTGGGCCTCTAGTCGGTCCTAATGAAGTATAATTATGCAGGATTGCGATGAAGTATAGTTGATTTTAGTTTTCAATAATAACAACACTTTATAAAAAATATTTATTTCCCTTTAAATATTGTTACAAACTTAAATACTTGTTCCTTCTAAGATTGCGGATCAGGTAAGACAATCTTAAAGAGGTCCAAATATTGAACATCGTACAATTCGATACACTCTTATTTATTAGGGTTGGCCGATTTTACACTTTTTTTTTTATTGCGAAGAGGACAGCCTGGATACGATTCCAGGAGTCGAAAAAATAATTTTGGTGCCTTTGGTTTATTTTTAAATTCGATTTCCAGCGTGCACACTCAAATTTTCTGAAGAAAGGCCGATTTTCTTAACATTCTTCTTTTTCAGAACATTATTTGTCGAAAAATTATTGTAAATATTTGAGATTATGGTTGGAACCCACTCTTTAAGGTTGAGAGAAGATATTTCAATCTATTTTCAGTTCAGGGAGGCTGAAAAAAATTTTTTTGTGAGCGAGAAGTTTGAAAAATGCTAAATTTGATCTTTTTTTTCGACTTTCATGCCATGCCATCATAAGTTACAGTCACACAAATTCTGACAAATGATAATACTCTTTTCAGGAAAGGAATAGGGATCTCAAAAAGGCATTCATTACAAAAAAATAGCCACTTACTTTGACCATATGAGTCGAGCCAATATGATTGATTGGCGGAAAACCTCAATTACCGAGCCACCTCTAACTAAATCCTTCACAGCCTCACAGCTCCATGAACTCGTTCAAGATGGTCCTGCATCTTACTTGTGGAATTGTCCGCAGTTCGTTCTTCCCAACAATACGCAAAGCGTAGAGAGAGTCGTCAAAGCTGTGACACGGTGAGCTTGAACGGAGTTATACTGAAAAGCCGCTGCCCATCAGATTTTATTGCTGATTGTGAAAGACGAGTCCCCTACGAGTTCGAAACTACATTTATTGAAATAAATTTTCTGGTAAATTTTAAAGAAAATCGAAAAAAAACTATGTTTTTTCCATACATTTTCCAAATTTGTGTAAAAGTGATGAAAAAAAATTGTTGCGTACAGGCGTTTTTATAATTTTGATCGAAAAAAAAAACATAATTGTAAGCAAAAAATTGTTCTACGGTATATCTCTAGATCTTTTAGTTTTTTTTATAAAGCTACGTTGATATACTGAATTTGGTCAAAATCGGAGGCAGGTGGAGCTCTATAAAAAAAAACGTCATCTAATGATCGATGCTCCCCCTTACTCCCGGATCGAAATGGGGATTACAATCGTCGTAGTAAACGCATAGATCCCTTTTCGAAGAACGAGTGTAAAAATCTATTCTAAGCAAACTTTCATCTATTGTATGTAGTAGGTTTTCTGAATTAACTGTAGATTGTTATAATATTTTTTCTATTATGCTTTTTTCAAAATCCTATCGATGGGTCTTGCTAATTTTTGGTGCAATCATTTATTTTTGAGTCCAACATTTTTTTAAAAGAAGAAATGCATTCGCAAAGCGATTAAATGACATTCGGTTCAGGCCATACGGTGGGTTATAATGCTACAAAATGGAACAAAAATAAAAATCCAAACGAAACAGTAACGTTTGCATTTGAATTTTTCGAAAATTTCAATGAAAATATTATTTTAAATTTTTTGCGGTTAAAATATCTAAAAATTATGTTAGCGAATAGACTAGCGACTAGGAAAACTTTTTCGGTAATTAGACAGTGCGGGAGCGGGAGCTCCCTTAAGGGAAGTTTAAGTGCGTTTTCTATCTCTTCTTTGTATGAAAAATCATTTTGTTCCATGAATCAATTTCTACATAATAAATTACAGTAATGTCATCACAAGACAAAGGCTTTTATTCACTGCTGGTGAACGGGTTATCAGCAGAACAGCAAATAAGTTTGCAAAGTCTTATGGTACTGGCAGAACAGAAGAAAGCACAAATTCAATCCAAACAAATTGAAAGACAAGGAGGTAATGAATTTGTTTTGTTTCCATGATCAAAGCCTGCAATTAATAATTGCGTCTCTTTGTTCACAGGTTATGCATTTTCACAGCACACCATTCCAACCTCATTTCAGTTCAACAAACCATGAACCATCACTCAGTTTATACCAAGGAAACAATTTTTGTTGTAAATTTACTTGTTTAAAAACAACATTTAACCGTTGATAACCATAGATAAGTAAATTTCTTCTCTTTATTTTAATTCTTCAAAGTTTTTTTTTGTTATCACAATAAATATGTTTTTTGACTGTAAAAAAACCTTTTTTAACATTTACAAAACCTAACACTCGGTCGGTGTTTTGATTTGCATTTTTTAATATTTTTTGTTACTAAGTGTTAATGTACTTGGACTAAAAAGAGGGTACATTAGGCTACTTACTAAATGTTAAACGAAAAATAAAGTTGAACGAAAACATTGTTGTGTTCATCATATTTCGATTTTTTTTTGTATTTTTATTTGGAGAAGTGCGGGCTGCCATTTCCAGTGGCTCAGGCAGTTTCTTCACAAGCTTTTATTTATTTATCGTATGGTAACAATCTTATTATAACTATTGCTAGTATTACATATTGTCTTATATCTAATACTCAGTTCGATTATATTTACATAGCTTATTGTTATATCAGAAGCAATCGGCCAGGAGGATGGCCTAGCCAACTAATTCGGCAACCGGTAATCGATGACATTGCGTCCATTACAGACATCGTGAAGACCATTGAGGTTGTCATCTGTTCACATTTTTCATTCGTTCATCACAATTGCAGGTTGTAAGCACCATCTGGACCATCTGTGTACAGATTATTATTGACAGGTTCCATTTGCTGGAGAGGTCGAAATCGTGCACGTCGATACGCTTTCTTGGCTGATAAGTTGTTGTCCACGGTGCAAGTTTCTCCATTGTGCAATAGGTGGCAGTCGTGTATTTTAACTTCAATATGTGAGTGACGTCACTTATTTGTGTACCTCATCTCATTTTTTCGTTCCAGGATCGAATACCGGAACTACCCAATTTATGTAGCTTGGGTGAACTTAGGGACGTTGTACAATCTATAATTTCTAAAGGAGTCCCGGGGATCGAAGCCGGGTCATCTCGGTGGAAGTCCAGTGCGTTCACCACTGACCTACCCGTCCCATCCTTCACAAGCTAGTCCGACCCAACGCAAACATGACAGAACAAAAAAAAAAAACGAAACTCGACCCGATTGGAATAGATCTCGACGAAACTTTTACATTTCGAGGCTATTTGAATCTGTCCTTTCATGCCATACTCTTCTTCTTCTTCTTCTTCTTCCTTAGCCTTTTATATCCACTGCTGGATGTAGGCCTCCCCCATAGATCGCCACTTTTTTCGGTCCATTGCCACTTGCTGCCACGTCGTGCCTGCCGTTCTTTTGATATCGTTGATCCATCTTTCCGGTGGACGTCCCATCGGTCGTTTCGTTGGTCGTTTCGTTGGTGGCCGCCATTGCATTATAGTTTTCGTCCATCGATCGTCGGTCATTCTGGCAATATGACCAGCCCAATTCCACTTGAGCGACGCTATTCGTGTCATGACATCGATGACTCTTGTTTGTCGCCGGATCCACTCATTTGTCATTTTGTCCCTGAGTGTGATTCCTAGCATTGCCCTTTCCATTGCCCTCTGTGCAACTCTCAATTTGTTCGCTGATGCTTTGGTGATCGTGAGAGTCTCGGCTCCGTATGTCAGGACCGGCAGCACACACATATCGAACACTTTCCTCTTCAGACTGTTGCTCATGTTGCTCTTGAAGATGTACCGTAACTTGCCGAACGCCGCCCAACCGAGACCGATCCTTCTCTTTATTTCAGCCGTTTGGTTGTCGAGACCGAGTTTGTCATCACTTTCGTTTTCGACATGTTCATCTTCAAACCGATTTTTTGGGCTTCCTCGTTGAGCTGCAACAGCATCGCTTCAATCTGTTCCAGAGTCGTTGATGTCAGGGCAATGTCGTCGGCGAATCGAAGGTTGTTCAGAAACTTCCCATTTATGTTGATTCCCAGTTCACTCCAATCAAGCTTTTTAAAAACCGTTTCCAGAGCTGACGTGAACAATTTCGGTGAAATGGTATCTCCTTGACGGACTCCTCTTCCAATTCGAAATTTATCGGTGGTTTTATGCAGTTTGACGCACGACGTTGCGTGCTCGTAGATATGTTTTATCATCCGGGTATATCTCGAGTCAATCCGACAATCGTCCAAGGAGTCTAAAATCGACCATAATTCGACCGAATCGAACGCTTTTTCGAAGTCTATGAAGCATATCGCGATGATGATTTTGTATTCGTTGCATTTTTCTATTAGACTTCTCATCACTTGCAAGTGGTCATTTGTGCTGAATCCGGAACGAAACCCTGCTTGTTCGATCGGCTGGTAGAAGTCTAGCTTCTTTGTGATCCGTTTCGTTATCACCTTCATAAACAGTTTGTAGAGGTGCGAGATCAAACTGATGGGCCTGTAGTTTTCCAGTTTCGTGATGTCTCCTTTCTTGTGCAGCAAAGTGATGACTGCGTTTTCCCATGATTCTGGTATTTTCTCTTGTTCGAGACACTTGTTGAACAGATCCGTTGTCATTTTGAGCAGTGTGGGTCCGCCTTCTTTGATTGCTTCGATCGGAATGTCGTCGTCACCTGGAGCTTTTCTGTTCTTCATTTCGTCTAACGAAGCCTGTACTTCGTTAATCGTTATGTCCGGCAAATCTTCGGAACCAACGTTCATTATCACCGGTCTCGCTTTTGCTCTTTCTGCCGGTAGTTTGGCTCGAACCGACGTAAAAAGGTCCTCATAGAACTCTCGCGCGATGTCCAATACCTTGTCCTGATCTGTTTGTATGACGCCCGCCTTATCGCGCAATTTAAAAATTTGTCTGTACCCGTTCGCCCGTTTCGCTCGTAATACTTTCATATTCCCATTTGCTTCGATAGCGTTCATGGCCAGTTTCACGTTGTATTGTCGCAGATCGGTTTTCATTTTCTTGTTGATGGCTTTCGTTTTGTCTCTGTATTCAACAGTGTCTCGCTTTCCACCTTTCACCAAATCCAGTCTTTCTGCTATTAGGTCTAGCGTTTCCTTGCTGAGCTTCGACTCTTTAGTGCATGTAGATCGGCATCTGGTTTCCAGGAAGCTTCTCACTGAGGTCACTATTCTTTCTGTCAGCTCATCAATCGTTGCAGTTTGTGAATTCGTTCCGTTCAGTTCGTTGTCCATAGCTTCCTTAAATGCGTCGCTTTGTTCTTTCAGGCGTTCCATGTCTAAAACGACTTTTTTCTTGACCAACTTTTCTCTCTCTGTCCGTGTGTTCAAGACGACTTTGGCTCGCACCATTCGATGATCGCTGCCTGTTGTGAAACGGTTAAGCACAGTAACATCCTTGACAATCGATTTGCGGTTCGATATGATGTAATCGATCTCGTTCTTTGTTCTGCCGTCTGCACTGGCCCAAGTCCACTTCCTCTGAACCTTACCGGAGAAAAATGAGTTCATTGCGAAAATTCCTTGTTGTTGGAGAAAATTCAGCAAAGTATCTCCTCGTTCGTTCCTCTGATCGTAACCAAACGTTCCAATCGAAGTTTCTGCAACGTCTTCTCTTTTTCCCAATTTGGCATTGAAATCGCCGACTAGCAACTGATATTGAGCTCTGTTTTCTTCAATCGCTTTGGAGACATCTTCATAGAAGCTTTCAATTTCTTCGTCGTCGTGATCCGTCGTCGGTGCGTACGCTTGGATGACTTTCAAACTGTACATCGCATTTATCTTCAGCCGCACATAAATGACTCTGTCGGAGATGCTGTTGATTTGGATTATACGGTTCGACCAGCGTTTGCTGATGAGCAGTCCTACACCATGCATCGCTGTTTGGCTATCGCTTCCACGGTAGTACAAAGTGCTTCCTGATTTCAACTTCAAGCATTCTTCACCACGTCGCCTGACTTCGCTCAATCCGACAATGTCCCATTTGATCTTTTCCAGTGCCGACTCCAATTCGAGAAGTTTTTCGTTCGATGATAGCGTTCGAGTGTTATACGTGGCAATGTATAGTCCGGTGTGACAACCTATTGTAACCCAGGGATTCTTAGCACCCTCTGCTCGTCGTCTGGTCTGACCGTTGTCGGCCAGCGTGGTGTTTTAACGGCTAAAACCCCCCCGAAGATGAAGAGCACAACCAGGAAAAATCGGCCCTCAGTTCCCAGCCGCTCGTTGATCCCTGACTCCGACAACGGTCATGCCATACTACGTACAGTTAAATGAAATATGAAACAAAAGTGTATTGCGGGCCTTGCACGTATATGAGGCTCTGCAAAGTTCTGAATGTGTTCGGAAATTTTATTGATGTCAAGAAATGACGAAAATTTTGATGCGTTTTAAAAGTGCATCGTAAATGGAGAAAAAAAACTCGTAGTGTCAACCCAACATGCGAAAAAGTGCATTAAAAGGGAGTTATACGGAGTTATGTTACTATTGTGAACTGTAAACTCGAAAAGTTAACAGATAAGAAACTTGTGAATATAAATCAGAGAAATGATATACAGGTGGCGCTGATCCTAAGCTCTGAATTCACGATATAGGGTCGATACCCACTTATTTAAGCGGTGCGTTTGGATTAAGCAGTTCCTTAAAGTATCATCCCATCTCGCAATGCACCTCATCTGCTAAGACCAATCCTGTCTTGTCCTTACACAGCAAGGGTTGCTGACTGTGGCAATTTTTGGATTCGTTTACTTTCCGATTTCTGAGTTCCCTTTCTTTTGTAAAAATTTTCAATTTCGATCAACACGTTCCTATCCGGCAGCCGCTTTTTGTTTTGGAACAGTTTTCGAGCGAAATTTCTCTTCGAACGGTACTCTGCCTGGCCCGCTCGAGTGTATCGACTTAGAGTTTTTATTCGAGCTGCGTTTTTGTTCTCCAGAGCTCGCTGTCATTCATCGTCAAACCAGTTATTTCTTTAATTTCCCGTTCTCGTTCCCAATGTCTCTGCTGCGTCTTTCTCTACATTCCGTCTAATTTGATTCCATGCATCGTCTATGCTGTGTTGTTCGCTGATCATTTCTTCAATAATTTTTCTCTCCAAACTATTTCTTATGGTTTTATCAAAGACATATTTCACCGTACAAAGTCTTTCCTACTCGGTTAAACGAATAGACTTTTTATCCTCGTCTTTTTTGGTGGGGGTTTACGCCCCGTAAAACGTACAATTTGGATAATCTCTAAGGTTTCCTCAAAATAAAAAAATGTTTTTTCTATAAGTAGAAGTAGAGTCACGAAGAAAAACTCTATTTTTTAAATGTTTTGAAAAATCGGATTTTGCTCGACAATATATTTAAATTTTTATTTATGCCAGATTAATTTCGACACTAAATTGGCTGTCATCATCAGTGGCTGAAAAAAACAATTTTTACAAAAACAATATTCAGACTACGTACACACAATTCTGACCTTCACTAGTAACAAGTAAATTAATGTGTTCAACAGATTTGTTTTTGTCATATTTTAGGTATCTAATGCTAGAATACAAAAACATTAAAATATTTTTCAAAAGTTATTCACACTTTCTTGATTGAAAACATTACAAGTCACATAATATTAAAAATAATTTCAGAAATTTGGACTTGACTATAAACAAATTGGACGGTACTACATTGTTAACAGGAAGACAAACTAAACATGACTCATCAAAAGTATAATATTACTGTAGTCTGTGTGAAACCTTATAAATTTAATTAAACATAAAAAGCTCATAGAGCTGACTACAAAACGTAACGTCAAATAATGTTGTTGTAAGTTGTTGATAACATTATTGAGTCGCTCTGTTTGTTGAGGCAATTAGGGGTCTTCTTAATGTATTTCCAAAGTGTTTCTCTTATTTTGTTTAATCTCACGGTAAATAATCTTAACTTCATCCCATAAAGGCGTATGATTATGTGTAATTGTATGATCACACAGCGCAGAATGGTACTTGTTCTTTATTTTTAGACCCGTACGAAGGTCTGATGCGTTTGCTACCACGTTTGTTACATTGCGAATTCGAACCCGGGAGTAAGGGGGAAGCTTTTTTTGTTGCCTCCAGATGACAAATCAGCGAAAAAAATGTCCGTCTGTCGGTCTGACTGTCCGTCAACACGATAACTTGAGTAAATCTTGACCGATTTTCAAAAACTTTTTTTTTTCCTGAAATATAGTCGAAAACTGAGGTAAAGTTCGAAGATGAGCAAAATCGGTCGAATAGTTCCGGAGATATGGTCGAAAAGGTGTCCAAACGTGGTTTTTCGAAGGTCGGTGAAACTTTTTCACGCATATCTCAGCAGTTACAGCACGTAAATTGTTCAAATTAGCGTCAAATGAAGCAATTAGATGTCACAAAACTGGGAAATCGGTTGAGTGGTTTAGGCACTGGAACCCACGGAATAGAGAAAATTTTATTTCTCAGCCATATACAATGCGAGATGGATTTTCATCAACCTATGGTTTATTATGATTATGAAACATAGAGACTTACTCCCGAAGACAAAGTTGTGGAGAATTAAATTTTAGCGAACACGTGTTTCAGGGTTTTCTCGAAAAATGTCCCAATCCTGGGTTTAGCCACATGTAGAATTCAGAGGGATGACTCATACGTCTAGAACTATGGCAGTTAGAAAGTTGCTCTGCCCTGCAACGCATAAAAACCTTTGTGACGTCATCAGATGAGAGACTTTCATACGATTTCTCTATCAAAAACTACTCTCTAAGGCTTTTATGCGTAGTAGGGCAGTGCTTCCAAAGACAAAGTTGTAGAGAATTAAATTTTAGCGAACCGTGTTTCAGGGTTTCCCCGAGAAATGTCCCAATCCTGGGATTCAGCCACTTCTAGAGTTCAGAGGGATGACTCCTATCTCTATGGCAGTTAGAAAGATGCTTCTAAAGACAATGTTGTAGAGAATTAAATTTTAAACGTACTTCGGGAGGGCTTTCAACATTACCTTGGGTAATTTTTATGAGTCATTCAAACTTTTATAGTTCTAAAGGAATTTGAATCTGACAAACTATGCATTTTGATGGCTTTTTGCACGTGAAGGCTTTACGTACGGGTCGGCTTTGCTTATGTTTATATTATATTTATGCTTGTAAATTCGATCCTTCAATAACTGTAAAGTCTGGCCTATGTATATGTATCCACAGGAACAAGTTATGCGGTAAACTAAATACGATTGTTGCAACTTGCGTGTCGGATCTTTAAGTTTTCTAAAAATTGAGTTCTACAGGGTGTTGTCCCCTTTCCCAACTAATAAGACTTCATCTTACATACGGTATCGCGACAATCGGAAGTTTCTCTGTTTTGGGTGTTTTTCTTCGTTGGAAGCGAATTTTTGTTGTGCAGTTCTTATAAGGCTATTAGCTAAACCGATTGGGTAAAGGTTTCTAGCTTATGTGGAACGCAACATTGTCAAATTATGTTGGTGAAATTCGGGTTCAGAGAGCGACAAAATTTTTTCAGTTAGTAAGGTGACAGTATTTCGTTTGTGCGTTGCCGGTAAGTGCGACTTAAAAGAGTATCCGAAGAAAAGTCCAAAATTTTTCCTGTTTCGTCACCCACGAAACTACGGCTTGAACTAATTTTATATGAAACTTGATAGTAGGGCCGAGCTGGTAATGAATTCTTAAGTTGATCCTCGTGCTACTTCCCCCCTCCTTCCAGAAGTTTCCGGTAAAGGCATTAATTTGACTATTTATTGAGCGGAAACCCTTTAACCGATTTCTATGACGTGGTGCTCTAATGAAAGGCAAAAGTCCGAAGTTTTTTTTACAGTACTAAGATTTTCCGAATTTTCCATTTTCCTAACAGTTTTTCCTGTTGATGGTTAGTGACGTAGACACTGTATTAGAGAAACACAAACATACGTTATGTGATGACCCGAAGAAAGAATTGCGTAAATTTAAAGTAAGCAACCCAAAGGTTCCGGATTTTTATGTCCTCTTAAAAATCCATAAAGAAAAAGACAGTGACGGCGATTATAAAGGGAGACCCGTAGCCTCAAACACGAATGCACCGACAGAGAAAATTGCAAAAACCCTCTCGAGAATTTTCAGCTCTCTCCCACCACCTGAAGGCCTTTATGTAAAAAACGGCATAGAATTTGCAAAAGAGATAAATGGCACCAGGATAGGAAGAAACGAAAAAATGGGATCGTATTACGTAACTGCTTTATACCCTAGTGCCCCGATCAGACCAGCGATAGGTTTCTTAGAAGAATGCCTAAAAGAAAAATGCCACCTAGACCCCGAAATTAGTGTATGCATACGTAGATTTGACGACTATTTTTTTGACCTCTGTGCAGACCATTTTTTTCCAGAGTTCAAAACTACAAAATAATTTTTTGAAAAAAAAAATTGTTCTTCTACGAAAGTCTTCTATTGGAATAAAGAATCGAATAAGCCATAGAGATCGAAATTCCGCGACACGTTGGATCATGACCGTGCGAAGTTCTGGCAAATTCACTCTTAAGTTTAGCACAAACCTCCGAAGAGAATTGAGATACCGGGGACTACGACATGGACGTAAAAAGAGCACTTGATAGTTAGAAGCTAGAAGATCTTGTAGACGTGCGCCGATTTGCGCCGCCGGCGAATGCTAGAAAATTGTCGCACCGCCGCGCCGCCGCTGCCGAAGATTTTCATCGACGCTTTAAAAAATACGTAGTTACTGTTTGCTCCGGGGGTGCAAAATACAAAGTACAAAATTTTATTTTCTATTTTATCGATGAATATCATTGTTCTGACCAAAAAACTGTTCTATCATAGGATACAACTCATTACGTATTACTTTTATTTCAATAGTTGGGTTTAACCCAACAACAAATTCTCTCAATTAATTACGAGTTTGTGTGCTCCCTCACATAGCCGGAAATTGTTCTCCGTAACGACCGCCCATGATTTAACCGATTTACTATCATTAGATAGAACGGTAAATCGATATGTGTGCAACAGTTTAAATCGAACTAAAAAACCCTCACATTACATAGTTACAATATGTTGGCATCTGCCGCTACAAGATCGCATAGGCTTTGATGAAAGTAATAAGCTCTTGAGTTAACTTTGGAGACAATACACTCAGGGTTAGAGTAAGAAATGTTTCATATATAAAAAAAGACTTCAACAGATGGCAGTTGTAACCATTTCCGTTACAATTCGCTAGTCCAAAATACCTCTAACTGAGACAAATCACAACAAAAACCTTTTTAAAGGTAGATTGTGACGCAGTCCGTAAGTCCGCTTCCAAAATTAATGATATCGCTTGAGGTGACGCTATCGCAGAAAATACGCAGAAGTTCGTTTGAATGGAACCTTGTGTTCAAAGTTTTGATTTTCTGAAAAAATTAGAGCGCTTTCTTTGAAACAAAATTACGTTGTGTTAAAAAAATTGCGTCACAAATGCCGGACCCACCAGCGAAATAATTTTTCAATACTTTCAGTTTTTACACGCAAAAATTTAAATTTACTCAAAAAAATCTACGCAATAAGAAACAAAAGTAAAATTTTTGCAGCGCAAAAACTGAAAGTACAGAAAAATTATTTCGTCGTTGGGTCTGGCATTTGTGACGCAATTTTTTTTAACACAACGTAATTTTGTTTCAAAGAAAGCGCTCTAATTTTTTCAGGAAATCAAAACTTTGAACACAAGGTTCCATTCAAACGAACTTCTGCGTATTTTCTGCCATAGCGTCACCTCAAGCGATATCATTAATTTTGGAAGCGGACTTACGGACTGCGTCACACTCTACCTTTAAAAAGGTTTTTGTTGTGATATCAGTCGTTTTGGAAGTTTTCAGTTGTTAAAAAAATTTCTATTTTTTGAAAAAAATTTTTTCAAAAAAGAAAATTTTCTTAGAAAGAAAATTTCTCCGAAAAAA
>CM055404.1:259937-275129 GCA_029228625.1 Pseudolycoriella hygida | reverse complement strand
GTAAGTGGAAGACGGGGGAAGTGGAATACGGGGAACGTTGCATACGTTCCACGGAGGAAGTCGAGTACGGGGGAAGTTGAAACATTACGCATCATTATTTAAAACGAAAAAAAATATGGCTCTCTGAATAGACAAAACGCGAAAATGATAAAGTCTGCGTAGCCCCTAGGGGCGGGGGTTTCGACTACGTAACCTACCCTTTAATGTTAAAGCGAAAATGATAAAGCCTGCGTAGCCCCTAGGGGCGGGGGTATTTACTAGTTTCACTATAAAGATATTATTGATCACTCAAAACTTTCTGTTGACTTAAGTGCGATTGACTTCACGTCCATAAACGATTGCCCAACTCTCTCATCCACCATACAAAAAGTTACAGATAAACATAGGAAAAAGGTGAAAACTGTTAACAAAAGGACTTTTGAACCATATATTGATGATGAGATTATTACGCTTCTGAAACGACGTGACAGACTCTACCATTTGGTCAAGCAGAGTCCCAATAACTTTAGTCTTCGTTTAAGGCTAACTAATGCCAATAAGTGCATTCACTATAAGGCTCGATTTAAAAAGAGAGATTATTATACAACACAGTTCGATGAAGCCGATAATCCGAGGAAGTTTTGGGAAATAATTAAGAGAGTACTCACGAACAAATCTGCTGAACCTCTGCGGTGCCCAGAAATTGTAGTTGATGGTAATAAGCTTCTCGATCCGCTACAAGTGGCAAACCAGTTTAACAAATATTTTGTGAGTATTGGTAAATCTGCTAAATCTGCTCGATATGTTCATCACCGACATGGAGGTTCGCTTCAACACTTTCTACGAGAGTTTGAGTTTAAGGGGGTTAATGCTGAAACAGTGTCATGGTACATTAACGGGCTGCGATCAGGCACAGCTGCGGGTTGTGATGGCATTAGTGTAAAACTTTTGAAAAGGTAGTCAGTTACTGTCGGACTGTTTGTCCCGATTGATTAACAATTCTATTGGAATGTCTCATTTCGATGATTTCTTGAAGTGTGCGAAAGTGGTTATCCTGCCGAAAGATGGCGAAGACCCTTCAGACATTAGTAACTATAGGCCCATATCAATACTGCCCTCTCTTTCAAAACTTCTAGAAAAGATTTTATATGATCAACTAGATTCTATGAAATTTTTCAAAATGAAACAATTTGGCTTTCTGAAAAAGTCTAACACGCTAGCGTGTTGCCTGGACATATGCACGGAAGTCAGAAATAAAATCGGTCAAAAGATGATAGTTGCTTGTTTACTTGTAGACTTTAAAAAAGCCTTCGATTCGGTTAACCATGAAATCTTATTGAGAAAATTGCGAAGTATTGGCCTCTGTGGACCTGCATACGATCTCCTGAAGAGTTATTTGACAAACAGAAAGCAATTCCTAAGATTAATTTTGATGACCGTAAATCAAATTTGAAATGAAAAATTTCAGTACAGGCGGGGAGTCGAGCCACCGCACCAAGCACATTCATCGCTTTCCGGGCGAGAAAGCAATTCGTAAGTTAATGGGTCCACTTTGAACGTCGAATGTGGTGTGCCTCAAGGCTCAACATTGTCCTCTTTGTTATTCGTCGTATTTTTGTTTGATCTGTTCAGTAACGGGCTTAAAGGAAATGTGTATTTATATGCTGATGACACTACATTCCAGTATGCTGCTACTTCGGTTGACGAATTGCAATGTCAGATGCAGCATGACCTAAATGCCTTGCGCAGATGGTCTTTGCAAAATGAATTGTTAGTAAACGAAAAAAAGACTAATTATATCATTTTTAAGTGCGATCTACCGACAACATTCGAATTGTATTACGGCGACGCAACCCTCGAAAAGAAAAGTGCAATTAAGTATTTGGGCTTAATGATGAATGAACAATTTACGTGGGATGATCACATCATCAAAATTGCCAAAAAAATTTCACCAATTATAGGAGTCATGAGGCGTCTTAGGTGGTTACTACCAAAACCTTTTCAATCTCTATTTCCCCTACGTGCACTCCCATCTCAGCTATGTAAACCCGATTTGGAACCGCGCACCTCAATGTGTTCTCAAGATTTTGCTCCTGTTACAAAAGAAAACCCTACGTAACATACACGGTCTAAAATTTAGAGATTCAGTAAAACACAATTTCAACTCTTCCATTTTACCTATTGGCTACTTTAATTTGTATCAAACAGCGACGCTAATCTTTTCGCTCAAAAACGATTTGATTAAACACGATATGTCTATTCAATTGAATTCAGATGTACACGAACATTTTACAAGGAATAGTGGTCTTCTTTACCCTTCCTTCTCTTGCACTCAGTTTGGACAACATGCGATCACGAATCATGGTTTTCGTATTTACAACGAATTACCTGGAATACTTCGCTCTGCTAACAATATAGTTTCTTTCAAAATGCAACTGAAGGAACATTTGATAAGTAAATTTCGCGAATCGTTAGATTATCACATCTCTTGGTAACTTCATCGCGAATTGCATATTTTTTATTTTTTCTTTCTTTGATTTGATTGGATTAAATTCAATTTTAACAAATGTATTTGATTTATTGATTTATTGATTGCTATTTTCATTCTTCTTTTTTTTATTATCTTGATTTAGTTTGATTTATTTTGATTTGAAATACATAATTATGTACGATTACTACGATGATCCCATAAGATTTATGTACGCAGCATGTACGGGCTGTGAGCCTACATTGTTTTGAATAAATAAATGAAAAAAAAAAAAAAAAATTCAAGAGGACAAAAGAAATCAAAGTAATGGATGACTTCTTCGACAATCAATTAGAGGAAATGAGACTAGAGAAGAATAAATTATACAATATTGCAAGATACACAGTTTATGATCCTGAAACTGCAAATAAGAGATGGCATGAGTATCGATGCTACAAAAACAATTATAAAAACGAGATCCAAAAAAAGAAATACCAACACCCAACACAATCAGAAACGACTTGCGAAAGTTAAAGGAGATCAGAAAGGTACCTGGAAAGTTCTGAATTCCATTCTCAACAAGCAGAGTGATAAAATTGTGTACATCAAGCATGGACACCAAATATATGACGATGATGAATCAATTGCACGGGAATTTAACAGGTTTTTCGTTAATAGTATTGTAGAGCTGAATGCAAGTATACCGAATGTTGAGTACCGTCAAGATGAAAGTGAATTGAATGATCTTGAGTTTTCTTTCGGAGGTGTTTCAGTATCGAGTATAAAATTGGCAATCAAACAACTCAAGGACAACACTGATGAATTTTTCATAAAACCAATGGTGCTAAAGGACGATATGTGTACATTAGGATGTGAGATAGCCAACATAATTAATGAGTCATTCGAATCTGGAGTGTTCCCGGATGTACTCAAAAAATCAACCATTACGCCAGTGAAAAAAAAAAAAAACTGATACAGTAGACATCAATGACCATAGGCCGATTAACACACTGCCCACGCTTGAAAAATTAATTGAAAAAATTGCGAACGATCAATTCATAGAGTACCTGAACATCAACAACCTAATATTTGAATACCAACCAGGGTACAGGAGCTACCATTCATGTGAATCAGCAATAAATAGCGTTTTATACGACTGGAAGGATGCATTTGATAAATCCAAAATAGTAATTGCAGTGTTCCTTGATTTCAAGAGGGCATTCGAAACCATCGATCCGGATTTGCTAATAAAAAAACTACACAAATTTGGGATCAGAGGAACTGCCCTCTGTTGGTTCAAGAGCTTCCTCACAAACAGAAGACAAGTAGTGAGAATTTACGAAACAATTTCAGAAGAAATCAACGTAAACATTGGTGTACCTTAAGGATCTACACTTGGGGCATTACTATTTATTCTGTATGTCCATGATATGGGAAGTGAATTACAAAACTGTACGATGAAATTATTTGCTGACGATACACTCCTCTACATTATTTGTGACACCGTCGATGAAGCAACAACAAAATTGAACGCTGACCTGCAAATCCTGTTTGAAAAAATTTGCCAACACAAACTAAAATTAAATTTAGATAAAACAAAAGCTATGGTGATCTCAATTAAAATGATTGATAAGAAAGGTGTGCATATTTTTCTAGTCATATAAATTTCATCTGTAAAAAAATTGGTGGAGCAGTAAATGTTTTATGTCGTCTAAGGAATGATTTAAATGAATACCAAAAACTTAATCTTTACAAATCATTAATTCAGCCACATTTTATGTAATTGCGCAAGCATATTGTTTTTGTGTACGAAAAGTGACATTAATAGACTACAAGAACTACAATTTAAGTGTTTAAGTGTATTAAGAACTAAAAGAAAAGGAAATGCTGACTACGAATTATTAAATCGATTAAATTTGTTAAGTGTAAATCAAATAATTAATGTAAGAACGTTGGTGTTTATTCACAGCATAGTCAAAGGCAGGGCTCCGATATACATGAAAGTCAGATATAAATATGAAATGAGAAATAGGAATCTACGAAGCTCAAATGAATTAGTTCTAGTGAATGCTATGAAAACTTGCAGCCAAAACTCACTATTTTTCAAAGGTTTTAAATTGTACAACAGCATTCCTTAAGTGATTACAGGTGAAAATTCAAGTGAAAAATTTAAAAAACTACTTTATGGACACATTCGAACTATTTGTAAATAAAATAAATTATATTGTAAGCTGTAAATGGAAAAAATCTAAATAAATAAACCTACTACTACTACTACTTATATCCAAGGACTAGGCCATTTTCCCCTAAAACCCTGAAACACTTGTTCTCTAAAATTTTATTCTCTACAACTTTGCCTTTAGAAGCAACTTTCTACCTCTCATAGTTCTAGAGATTCGTTTCATTCTGCCCAATTATGGAATTGGCCAAATACCACGATTAGACCATATTTCCCCAAAACCCTGAAACACGTGTTCACTTAAATTTTATTCTCTACTACTTCACCTTTGGAAGTAAGTTTCTAACTGCTATAGTTCGTCACGGCCCCTTACTACCGTGGGACCATGATTACGTCCAAATTAAGTCAGTTTGGTCATTGCCGGAAGGGCAATATTGCAAAACCCTTCCGAAGAAACGGTGTTAAAACTTCTCCAGATATCCAAAAACCCCCAAATTCAAAAAAAGTTTAAAAAAATCTTTTTTGGACCCTTACGAAATATGGAAAAATATGGCCCAATACCGATGTATGGTAACTTCCACATTAGGCAGGATGACCCAGATCTCCAGAACTATGAGAGTTAGAAAGTTGCTTTGAAAGGCGAAGTTGTAGAGAATCAAATTTTAGCGAATACGTGTCTCAGGGTTTTGGGGAATATGGTCCAATTCTTGGAATATGGCCACTTCAAGAATTGGGAGGGATGTCCCATATCTCTAGAACTATGAGAGTTAGAAAGTTGCATTAAAAGGCGACGTTGTAGAGAATCAAATTTTAGCGAATACGTGTCTCAAAGCTTTGTGGAAATTCTTGGGATATGGCCACTTCTAGAATTGGGAGGGTTACTCCAGCACTTTTCAACTTCGATCAGGTTTTTTTAATTTTTTCGGTTATTCTCGACATGAGTGAGGTCATTCATCTAAGTTTCCTAGGTTTATTGGACTCTTGTGGATTTCTCTAGCAATTTTGAACTTCCATCAAGTTTTTTGATATTTTTCGGTTAATCTCGACATGAATGAGGTCATGCAATGGAGCTTCCTAGGTTTATGGGATTCTTGTGGATTTCTCTATTTTGAGTAATTTTTGGCGAGAGATAAACCTTCAAAAGTACTGATATCCACCCCCTACCGAAGTACGTCTCAGACCATTCAAATCTAGAAAATCTTATACCCAAGGACTAAGTCTTTTTCCCTAACACCCTGAAACACGTGTTCTCTAAAATTTCATTGTCTACAACTTTGCCTTTGGAAACAACTTTCTACCTCTTATAGTTCTGGAGATATTGGTCATCGTGCCTAGTTATGGAAATGGCCATATACCAGTATTGGGCCATATTTTCCGAAAACCCTGAAACACGTGTTCACTTAAATTTAATTCTCTACAACTTCGTCATTGGAACGAACTTTCTAACTCTCATAGTTCTGGAGATTCGGGTCATCTTGCCCAACTATGGAAAAGGCCATATACCAGTATTGGGTCATATTTTCCTAAAACTCTGAAACACGTGCTCGCTTAAATTTAATTTTCTCATAGTTCTGGAGATCTGGGTCATCCTGCCCAGTTATGGAAGAGGCCATATGCCAGGATTAGACCATATTTCCCAAAAACCCTGAAACACGTGTTCGCTTAAATTTAATTCTCTACAACTTCGCCTTTGGAACCAACTTTCCAACTCTCATAGTTCTGGAGATTCGGGTCATCCTGCCCAATTATGGAAGAGGCCATATACCAGTATTGGGCCATATTTTCCCAAAAACCTGAAATACGTGTTCGCTTAAAATTAATTCTCTACAACTTCGCCATTGGAACCAACTTTCTAACTCTCATAGTTCTGGAGATCTGGGTCATCCTGCCAAATTATGGAAGAGGCCATATACCAGGAATAGACCATATTTCCCCAAAACCCTGAAACGCGTGCTCGCTTAAATGTAATTCTCTACAACTTCGCCTTTGGAACCAACTTTCTAACTCTCATAGTTCAGGAAATCTGGGTCATCCTGCCCAATTATGGAAGGGGCCATATACCAGTATTGGGCCATATTTCACCAAAACCCTGAAACACGTATTCGCTTGAATTTAATTCTTTACAACTTCGCCTTTGGAACCAACTTTCCAACTCTCGTAGTTCTGGAGATTCGGGTCATCCTGCCCAATTATGGAAGAGGCCATATACCAGTATTGGGTCATATTTTCCCAAAACCCTGAAACAGGTGTTCGCTTAAATTTAATTCTCTACAACTTCGCCTTTGGAACCAACTTTCCAACTCTCATAGTTCCGGAGATTCGGGTCATCTTGGCCAATTATGGAAGAGGCAATATACCAGTATTGGGCCATATTTTCCCAAAACCCTGAAACACGTGTTCACTTAAATTTAACTCTCTACAACATTGCCTTTGGAACCAACTTTCTAACTCTCATAGTTCTGGAGATCTGGGTCATCCTGCCCAATTATGGAAGTGGCCATATACCAGTATTGGGCCATATTTCACCAAAACCCTGAAACAAGTATTCGCCTAAATTTAATTCTCTACAACTTCGTCATTGGAACCAACTTTCTAACTCTCATAGTTCTGGAGATCTGGGTCATCCTGCCTAATAATGGAATAAGCCATATACCAGGGTTGGACTATATTTCCCCAAAACCTTGAAACACGTGTTCGCTTAAATTTAATTCTCTACAACTTTGCCTTTGACAGTAAATCTCCATATTGCATAGTTAAGGAAACTGTTTTCGTATATGGCCAAGAATCTTCATTTCGTCTATTCCATTGGTCCCTGTTCCTAGACCCATGGCCCAATTCCCACAAAATTTTTTCCCCAGTTTTGTGACATAAAATGCTTTCATTTGACACGAAAATGAGGAATTTCCGTGCTATACTTGCTGAGATATTTGCAAAAAAGTTTCATTGACCATCGAAAATTTCAAGTCCGTCCTCCACCTCTTCGATCATACCTCCGGAACTACTTGGCCGATTTTGCTCTTCTTTGAACTTGAATCATGGGAGGCATGTACCTTTCAGGGAAAAAAAAGATGATAATAGATGCATTCCCTCCCCCCCCCCCCACCTCGACCTACCCCATGTTACAATAAAATTGTTTGTAGTAAACGTATAGGACCCTTGTACTTGGTGTTCAGCACCCTGAAACACGTATTCGCTGAAATTTAATTCTCTACAACTTCGCCTTTGGAACCATAATGTACACTCTTCAAGTTGTCATGTCGAATAGGAAGCAGACCCACAACGGGTAAACGTTTGAAACCTCGTTTGAAACCATAAATACAAAACTAAGTTTCTAACTCCAATATGGCATTTCCAAAGTATTGTTAATCGAATAAACTGTTTGATAAAATCAGCTTTAGAAATCATTGTCAACGCACATTTAAATGATTACCATGGTACATTGTAGTCGCGGAGGACTTGGCATTCGAAAAGTTGAAGATATCATGGTACCATCATTTCTTTCGTCTGTTTGTTCTACGTCCAAGTTGATCAACCTTATTTTAAGTGGCAACACTACAGATCTTGTGGACATAGCTCATTATGACGAGGGATTGGAAATTTGGAAGATGACGAATATAGAATTACAACAGAGTTCTTTGAGGATTCAACATAACTGGGACGATGTTAACATGACAAGAATCAGATCTACCTTAAAATGTTCATCTGATAAGGATCTTGCCTGATTGAAAGCTTCCTCAACTCCTGAATCTAGTTAATGGCTTTCTACTCTACCGTCAACGAATATTGGTACGCTATTGGACGACAACACCTTCCGTATATCGGTAGATTTGAGAATCGGCACTGAAATTTGTCTGTATTGGACAATATTCGCGACATAGAGAACTAAACCCAAGACTGGGAAACCGAATCTAACTGAAATTTTGGAACCGATAAGAATCGATTTCCGGAACGAAACGACCGTCAGTGGAACAAAAACCGACCAAAATCTGGAACGGCATCCACTTCCGCGACGGATAAGAAAGAAGCGATGAAACCGAAACCTTTGACCGGAAGAATTGAAGAGAGCCTACGACTAGCTATAGTTGATGTCAGCGACCAAGAGTACCATGGAAGAACGAATATTGAATGCCCTCGACGCTCATCTCGAAAAGATGCAAACGTCAGAAAGACTACCGATACTCACCTGGTCTGGACATATAAACAAAACCTTCCGAGTAGATTGCCTAGACAAAACAGCAGCGGATTGGCCGAAAACTACCTTTTCGAAACCGGAGTTCTATCCGGGTCAGAAGTTGACGGTGGTGACAGCCGAGAGCCTGAAGCCGAAGAAATTGAAACTTTTAAAAGTCTCCGCTTGGGTACCGGGGAAGCCAGAAGATTTCGAGGTCTTGACCAAAAGAATCGGACTGCACAACCCGACCATAAAGACTTCTGAATGGGTCAAATTCAAGTGCTAAACCGCGAGAGACGGACAACGCATTTTCTTTGGAATGCCGGAAGCACATTGGACACCAATGAAGGCACTTGAGTGCACTGCCTTCTGCGGAACAAAGTTGCTTCATTTCAGAGTGAAGAAGGAGTCCGAAGAACCCAACAATGCGCAATAAAAAGCGAAATCAGCTATGCATTCTGACGTTGCAGTGCAACCTACAGCACTTTGTAGAAGCTATGAGTATACTACATCAGCATCTACTAGCAGGTAAGACTGACATTGCACTCATTCAAGAACCTTACGCTCACAGCAACAAGGTGAAAGGTTTACCGAACTCACTAGGAACAGTTTTTACTGGAACTAGAAGAGAGACCCCGAGGACTTGTGTTTTTATTAACAAGAAATTTAACTCTGTTTTAGTACAGGAATTAAGCAACCGGGATTCGACAGTCGTCTATTTGGAAAGGAAGGTGAAGGGAGCAGATCGACCAGTAATGGTAGCTTCAGCATACCTTCCTTACGACCATCCAGAAAGACGAGAACATTGCACTATAGAAGTGAAAAAATTAATAGATCGCTGCAAAGCTGAGAAAATACCATTGAGGCTGTGACGCAACATTCTCAAGAAAGGTAACGCTCCGACATTTGTGACGAGAGTCAGAGAGGAAGTGATTGATATCACGCTATCCTCTCCAGAATTGAGCGATCACATCTCAGAGGACGGGAAAAGAGGACGGGACGTACACTAAATCGAATGATGAGGTGGTGGAAGTTCTCATGGAAGCACATTTCCCAGGGACGAAACCATCATGGAAGCACATTTCCCAGGGACGAAACCATGGAGGTGAGTGAGCCACAACCGATTAGGACACCTAACGTGACCGATTGGAATCTGGCGGAAAAGATAGTCACTAATAGGAGTCTAGAATGGGCTATTAACACATTTAAGTCATTTAAGTCGCCCGGAAGTGAAGGTGTGTACCCGATCGTGATGCAGAAAGTGATAATGAGGCCTTTAAAAAGGATCTAGCAAGCAGTCCTAGCTATGGGATATATTCTTGAGTCGTGGAGAAGAGTTATAGTGAAGTTTATACCGAAGCCCGGTCGTCCTACATACGACCAGGCAGGTTCGTATAGACCGGTAAGCCTTACTTCTTTCGTGCTAAAGACGCTAGAAAGAATGTGTGACAGGTACATAAGAGACGTTTTTCTAAGGCTTAGGGGTCATTCATAAAGGATGTCACGCTTGCTATAAACTCCACAAAGTCCATATCTCCTAACTGGTCAGAGATTTTGTTTATAGTACTCCGGCTACCCCTCCAAACGCCCTATTTGAGGGCAGGCAAAGTTCTATAAACAGAATTTGCTGTCCTAACTGAGTTATTACCTTTTTATGGATACTCATTTTTTATAGCAAACGTGACATCCTTTATGAATGACCCCTTAAGCCCTTGCATGCGAACCAGCACGCCTATCAGGCAGGCAAATCAGTTGATTCGGCTCTCCATCAAGTTGTCTTTAACGTGGAGAGGTCGATGGAATTTAGACAAAATACTCTTGCTGCGTTTCTAGACCTGGAAGGAGCTTTCAACAAAGTCACTTTCAGGGCCATTAATGCTGCTTTGAGGAAGTTTGGTTTCGAAAGGACACTAATAAGGTGGATAATGGCGATGTTGAGCAACAGAATTTTATCTATAGACTTGTTCGGTGCTCACAGGAGCGGAATAGTTGACAGAGGTTGTCCGCAAGAAGGAGTTCTTCCGCCGATACTCTGGAATGTTGCTGTTGTCGATTTGCTCACGAAGCTAAACGAGTCAGGATGCTTAGCAGCTGGCTACGCTGACGATATAGCTATCCTGATCTCGGGAGCATTCGAGGGCGTATTGAGTTTGTTGATGAGTAGAGCTTTTCGCATAGTAGATGGGTGGTGCAATGGATCAGGGCTATCCGTTAATCTGGAAAAGACCGGGCTCATTCTCTTCTCAAAGAAGCGAAAGTTGGACGCACTACGTACGTATGCCAATGCTCTTTGGGACTTTCCTAAAATTGACTAACAAGGTCAAGTATCTTGGGGTCATTCTTGACAGTAAACTAGACTGGAAAGATCACATTGAGGAAAGGACCAAAAAAGCATTGAGAGTGTTTTGGCAGTGTCGCACCACGTTTGGTAAAAAGTGGGGCCTCAGGCCATCAGTTATGTATTGGATGTATAGAGCCATAGTGAGGCCTATAATGATCTACGGCTGTATGGTTTGGGCACCGCAAACGAGGCTGGGTGTAGTGTGTAAATGATTGATAGCATTCAGCGTTTAGCTTGTCTAAGCATAACAATGACCTCAACGCCCACGGCAGCTTTGGAAATTCTCCTGTCACTGCCGCCGCTAGACCTGTTTGTGAAACAAGAAGCTGAGATGGCAGTGTACAGGCTGTACAGGAGAGGAAGCTGGATTAGAGAAGGTCGAAATTTCGGCCACGCAAAGAAGAAGAAGAAAACCTTTATTATATAAAGTGTGCTGCCTTCTTTTAGAAGGGTGCTAACATACACAGCATACCGATCAATATTAAAATACAAAAAGTCAACTATACTTTAAACTAGCGAATTTAAATATTTTCATAAGTCGTCAATTTCATTAGCTGTACACATGATTATTTATAATTTGAATAGTCTTAATCAGGGCTGTCTCTGTAATTTCACTAATTTTATTTATGTCTATCTTTATCTAGAGGACCTGAAGAATGAATTCAGGGAAATAAGCATGCCCGAAGACAGCATGCAAGCAAAGTTCTGTTTTGAAAGAAATTTTGAAACGAACGTGTTGAAAAGGTCTGATTGGGAAGGAGAAAAGCCTCCGATAGAGGCAGACGTGACTGTCTACACAGATGGATCGAAGACGAACGAAGGAACAGGGGCTGGAGTATATTCGGAGGAGTTGGATTACAACATATCCATACATCTGGGCGTATTCGCTACTGTCTTTCAATCTGAGATCTTCGCCATATGTGAAGGCTCGCGTGAGATGATACGCGAAGGCGTAAGAGGGAAGACGATCCTGATCTATACATATAGCGAATCAGCCATAGGATCGCTGTCATCAGTCAAGCTCTCGTCGAAGGTAGTCTTTGAGTGCTCAGAGATGGTGGAAGCCTTGTCAAGAGACAACAGAGTCATATTGGCTTGGGTTCCAGGACATTCTGGAGTGCCAGGGAATGAAAGAGCGGACGAGTTAGCCAGGAGAGGGAGTGAGTCGAAATTCATCGGGCCTGAACCGGCTGTAGCAATACACGCGAGTTTGATAAAGCTTAAGGTGAAAAAGAGGACGGAAGAATGCCATCAGAAGAGGTGGGATGCACTGACGACATGGCGCAATCAAAAGAATTTGCGGTGGGCTGTAATGCTAAAAACAATAAATTTCTTTTGAGTCTTGCTAAAGTCAAGTTGCGCGAGCTGGTGGTTATTCTCACGGGTCACAATAAGTTGAACTATCACCTCAACAAGATGGGGATAGTTGGTAGCCCGAGCTGTAGAGGCTGCGGGTGGAAGCCGGAGACGGCTAGGCATTTTGTGTGCGCATGCCCAGCTCTGGTGAATCTGAGGACGAAGCACTTAGGAGATTTTTACTTAACTCCCGAAGAGCAATCGAAAATAGATCTGGCTAAATTTCTCTCGCTTATTATAGGAAGCGAGTGGCTGACCAAGCCCGAAAGGAGAACGTGAATCAGTAAAAGGAGTCGTAGCACAATGGGCCCAACGAGGAAAGGCCTCAGTGTTTTGTAAATAAGGAATTTTATGACAGAATTGTAGCAATTTTTGCCCAGAGGTATTTGTTATACTTATTAGGTAAAATTCAATTATTGTACAGGATTTCTAATAAAACCAACCAACCAAACCTAATTATAGCCAGAGCATTAGCATCAGCAAACATTCCAGCATCATTGGAACCAGTTGGTCTATTTAGAGATGATGGAAAGAAGCCCGATGGGGTAACATTAACACCATGGTACAGAGGTTCATGTTTAACGTGGGACGCAACATGTATCGATATGCTGGCCAATTCTTACATCCACTTATGAAAATCTAAAGCCGGCGAAACAGCAGAATTAACAGCGTTAAGAAAACATAATAAGTAAAAAGCAATAAAAGAACAGAATTCTTGCCGTTCGTTGTTGAAACATTAGGGCCATGGTGTAAAGAAGCAATCAGTTTTGCTGATAAACTGGGCGATATTTGGAATTCAGGTACTGGTGAAAGTCGATTGAAGGAATTAAAAAAAAAAAAAAAAACATAAGTTTGGCTATTCAACGTGGAAATTCGGCGAGCATTAAGGCAACGTTTCTTCATTCTGAAAGATTAGATGAAGTTTTTTACATTCTTTGAACTTGTTTAAAAAATTAACTGTGTAAAATATTAAAGAGACTGAAATATTGCCTAAATTTAATAAATTTGAAAATAAAGAAACAGTACCGTTTGACGTTGACAAGAAATTCAATAAAATCATGGGCGCGCGGTAGCATTGCGCCCGTGACGCAAGTCCCCATACGATTAAAAAAATCAGAAATTTTTTTTCGTAGACTGCGGAACCATATATACAGTTAAATTTTGACTTTTTTCCCTTGCGTCGTACCCCCCTGAGACCTAGTTTATCAGATTCTACGTAAAATTTTGATTGAAATCGACCTTTCACTCATTAAAATCGGTCCAGTGGATCCGAAGATATGACCTTTAGAAAATCGTCATTTTCCATACAAAATGTGCTGCTTCATAGAAGCCAAAGAAAATGTATTCATCCTACGTTAGTTAGTTAGTTAGTTAGTTAGTTAGTTAGTGGGTTAGTGGGTTAGTTAGTTAGTTAGTTAGTTAGTTGTGGCATTTCCATTTGTATGAAAAACGACTTTTTTGGCGATTTCTCGAAAACTGGCGGTCAGATCTTCTTTAAATTTTGCAGGGACCTTCGGATGGGCATTCCACGCCATCTAAGATTTTAAAAAAGTGGGGTCACCGGCTTCGTTTGGGCGCTAGGGCTTCTGGAAGCTCCCATACAAATCCCATATAAAATAATGTGTATGTGTGTGAGTGTCACAGTTGGGTGAGTGAGGTATTCAACTTCCATTAGAGTTTTTGATATTTTTCGGTTATTCTCGATATGAGTGAGGTCATGCAATAGAGCTTCCTAGGTTTAAGGGATTCTCAAGGATTTTTGTGGATTTCTCTAGCACTTTTCAACTTCCATCAGGTTTTTGATATTTTTCGGTTATTCTCGACATGAGTGAGGTCATGCAATAGAGCTGCCTAGGTTTAAGGGATTCTCAAGGATTTTTGTGGATTTCTCTAGCACTTTTCAACTTCCATCAGGTTTTTTGATATTTTTCGGTTATTCTCGACATGAGTGAGGTCATGCAATGGAGCTTCCTAGGTTTAAGGGATTCTCAAGGATTTTTGTGGATTTCTCTAGCACTTTTCAACTTCCATCAGGTTTTTTGATATTTTTCGGTTATTCTCGACATGAGTGAGGTCATGCAATGGAGCTTCCTAGGTTTAAGGGATTCTCAAGGATTTTTGTGGATTTCTCTAGCACTTTTCAACTTCCATCAGGTTTTTTGATATTTTTCGGTTATTCTCGACATGAGTGAGGTCATGCAATGGAGCTTCCTAGGTTTAAGGGATTCTCAAGGATTTTTGTGGATTTCTCTAGCACTTTTCAACTTCCATCAGGTTTTTTGATATTTTTCGGTTATTCTCGACATGAGTGAGGTCATGCAATGGAGCTTCCTAGGTTTAAGGGATTCTCAAGGATTTTTGTGGATTTCTCTAGCACTTTTCAACTTCCATCAGGTTTTTTGATATTTTTCGGTTATTCTCGACATGAGTGAGGTCATGCAATGGAGCTTCCTAGGTTTAAGGGATTCTCAAGGATTTTTGTGGATTTCTCTAGCACTTTTCAACTTCCATCAGGTTTTTTGATATTTTTCGGTTATTCTCGACATGAGTGAGGTCATGCAATGGAGCTTCCTAGGTTTAAGGGATTCTCAAGGATTTTTGTGGATTTCTCTAGCACTTTTCAACTTCCATCAGGTTTTTTGATATTTTTCGGTTATTCTCGACATGAGTGAGGTCATGCAATGGAGCTTCCTAGGTTT
>CM055404.1:235039-259437 GCA_029228625.1 Pseudolycoriella hygida | reverse complement strand
AACGACTTGCGTCACATTCCCCTTTTAAAAGGGTTTTTGTTGTGATAACAAAATACTGTAATATGGTCACATGAGCCCTTTCTGATGAAGACCATCCTTTTTTTTTTGGTCATTTGGAATGTCAATCCTTGTGACTTGTGACTTTCAAAGAGCTCGAAAAAGTTCACCAAAGTCGCAGTGTGGCAACGGAGCTTGGGACTCCGACCTACTTTTTTTCAATGGCGAACTTTGTGGTGTTTTTTAATAGTGCATTACATCACAAGGAGCTAAAATGGTACATTTAGACCCAGGTGGTGAAGAGATTAATTCCGAGGGCGGAGCGCAGCGGAGCCCGTGGATTTTATCTCTTCACCACCGTGGTCTAAATATGTACCATTTTAGCTCCGAGTGATGTATACTATTTTTCGCGCAGACGGACAAAACGCCAGATTCCGAACAAAACTACTTAACAATTTTTGTATTAAAATTTCATAGAATGAACAGAGTATGCTTATGCTCAAATTTTTCACTATCACAAATCCACATTACATCTGTCCTTTCAACGAAAACGAAAAATGGATGTTGAAGATAATTGTGTTCCCGAATACGTAATCGAAAGTGCGCGGAAGATATCTATGGATATTCTTCCGGCAAAATCGAAGGATTTGTACCTGAAAGCGTACGAGAATTTTATGAAATGGAAAGTGGAAAAAAAAATTGGGAAAAATGTCTTCAATGAAGACGTTATGATGGTGTATTTCGACGAGCTGAACGGTAAGTTAGTGTGATTTATTATTTCGTGCTGTATGTTTTGATTA
Organism: Pseudolycoriella hygida; assembly: GCA_029228625.1. Lineage (NCBI taxonomy): Eukaryota > Metazoa > Arthropoda > Insecta > Diptera > Sciaridae > Pseudolycoriella > Pseudolycoriella hygida. The sequence goes on along the minus strand of CM055404.1, from coordinate 258,640 downwards.
TGTTGTGTTCCGATTCATCATGACAAATTCTTGTTTTTGATTTGTTCTATTGCAGCAACGTATGCACCTACAACGGTCTGGTCCCGATATTCAATGTTAAAGGCGACAATTCAGCGCAATCACAACATCAGCATCGAATATCCGAAGGTGGTCGCAAAGCTAAAAATAAATTCCGTTGGTCACAGACCGAAAAAAGCGAAAATTTTCGAAGACGTCGAAATTGCTGAGTTTCTGTCCGAAGCAGACGACTTGAAGTATTTGGCAGCGAAGGTAAACGTTTGACAACTTCCCATTTCTTAGAAATATCCTAAATCTGTTTGTTTTTTGGTAGATAATCGTGATCTTTGGAATATTCGGTGCAACACGCTGTATCGAATTGACCAAATTGGAACTTTGTCATGTCAAACAACATGGCGAGGTGTTTGTTGTGGAATTGGATGCCACGAAAACTGATGTTGACCGATCGTTTGTCATTGAAGGAATATATGCAGAAATGGTCCGCAAGTACCTGAAATTGCGTGTCTCGTCGACGCCACATCAAAGGTTTTTTGTCAATTACCAGAAGGACATTTGTACCACGCAACCAATTGGCAAACACAAATTTGCGGGTACACCAAAGCTGGTTGCTGATTATTTGCAATTGGCTGAATCGAAAAAATATACTGGCCACAGTTTGCGACGAAGCTCAGCCACACTCTTGGTGAATGGTGGTGCGGGCATGACTGGTTTAAAGCATCATGGTGGTTGGAAATCGTCAACCGTGGCAGAAGGCTACATTGGTGATTCTATGGCACGGAAACGTAAAATGGGAGCCTTGGTCTACCCCTTGGCCTAACACCCGGGACTTGTGCATCCAAGATCCTTTTCGGTAGCCTGTTATTACCCATCCTTTGAACGTGCTCGAACCAGCGCAGACGACTGGCCCTTGCCGCCTCTTCCACTGACGAAATCCCCAAATTTTCCCTAATGCCGTCGTTCCTTATATGATTATCCCACTGCTCCCTCCTATTAACCTTCGCTATATTCCTAAGAACCCTCATATCAGAAACCTCCAGGTCATGCACGAGATATCCGCAGTCAACCCAACTCTTACTACCATACAAAATCGTCGGCCGGAATATTGACCTGTGAATAGCTAACTTTGTTTCGCTACTTAATTTCCTTTTGTTAAACACGTGCGACCTCAACTGACTGGCCACCGCGTTTCCCATTTTCCTCCTTTCCTCAAATTCCCTAACTAACTTGCCATCCTCTGAAAAAATGGTTCCTAAGTACTTGAATTCAGAAACCTGCTGGAGCTCCTCCCCATTTAAATTGCAAGCTATCTCCTTCCGAGCTTTGCCGACATGCATAACCTTAGTTTTCCCTACACTTATCTTCATCCCATACTCCTCACATGCAGCATTTAGGCAGTCAATCCCACCCTGCAACTCCGTAGTACTATCTGCCAACAGAATCAAGTCATCCGCGTAGGCCAGGATTTTCATTATTACCTCACCCACCTCGACAATCTCACAATCTCTCAATGAATCTTGTCAAATTCTTGAGACCGTGAAATAACGTGAATGTTTTGCAAGGGAACACACGGACTCTGATCTTCATTTTTATGGTTTCAATAGCTTGACTTAGATCACTTTTTCAAGCTCTTTCAAAGTACACAAGTTTCAAAGGAGTGCAATTCTAAATCGCCTAAATGTCTTTATTACTTTTCTTGTAAACATTGGAAAATATGAAAATTTCGAGTTTGTGCATGATGAATTTAAATCTAAAAACTTTTTAAACTGGAAACGTGAAGCTTTTTGATAGTTATGAATAATTTTAGAGATTATTTGTGTCTCAAAAATATGTACAAAAGAATCAAATTTTTGTTGTTAATGCATTTTTATTGCGATTTCTCGCATCTTTCAGAGACATTTTTTAATGTATGGAATATTCACGACGATAAGATACAAATTTTTATTCAAGTTCATGATCGACAGTCAAAGTCTAAGGAAAAAATAATCGGTGACCTCGCTTGATCTTGAAAAAACCGTACACAAACTTAATTTCATTTGAAAAATTGTTGCTCTTAAAAGTAAAACGAGAATATTGACAAGATGCATGATTTTTCGATTGCTAAATCCGCAAGGAAAACCAAATGCATTCACATCTTCATGAAGAGTTCATTGATCTGAAAAATCGTTAATTCGCATTCGAATGAATGCAATGACGTCATTCTCATTACCGTGAACGCATTTTACAATAAACGATAATAAATACAATATAAGTGGGATTTTACCTAGACTTTTACTTTCCGTATGTTACATACAATTAACTCAAACAAATGAAAGACATATGTATAACAAAGACAATGGTTGATTATCAAAAGAGTGAAATAAAAACACAAAACTTATGCCTCCTGAAATACCTATGACGATCTACGGTGATTTTACTTTCAATTTTGTTTAGTCAATGTCATTGTCACATGACTAACTGGTCTTTCTAGATTATTGTAAATATTCACCGGTATGAATGTAACCATGTAATCGCTTTAATATGCAATTGTTTTCTTGCTTTTTTTTTAGTTTTAATCTAATAAGATTACAGTTCATAAGCAGATAATGTTGCGCTACGAATGCCAAAATATCGACATGAGTTTGATTACAATGACCGAAATTCAGATAAGAACTTTGTACTCCTGCGCAGAAGAACAAAGTTCTTATTTAAATTTCGGTCATTGTATGAGGAAGAAAACACCTTTTCAGCATAATGACTGACGCAGTACCTTTGCTCATTATGCTGATAACTAAAATGTCAATATCAAAATTTATAGTAGAGGTCAAATTTCTCAGTCACGAATTGGCATATTGAGTGCACGCACGGTACTGTATATGATTTATGATCTCGTTCGAATCAAAAACAATTAATAAAATGTAATAGAATAGAAATACTAGTTGCGGGCCCTAACGGACCTAGCTAAAATCATCAATTTCTATGTTTCTGTAGCGAGTTTATCGAGAAATGAAATTGTTTCATGCGATTTCTCATGTCGCAATAATTGCGCGGTCGAGTTTTTGGGTGAAACGGTTAATAATAAAGTGCAAAAATATGCTTAAAACATTATGCGAGATCAAATTATCGATAAGTATTTATGCGCAGACGAACAAAAAACATCAGATTTCCTTGCAATATTGAAACCGTAAGCTGGGCATGTTTTGCCCCCTTTAGAAGAAGTACATTTGTTTCCACATGTCACTTTCAATCCTAAACCGAAAAGTACTTTTCCTCCCCTTCCCTATCCTTTCCCGTTGTCAAAGGATAAAACGAAATATCATGCCAGCTGTAAAAATATCACATGAAACGCAGTTCTCTCCACTTATTTCTAAATTCCCATAATCTAGAACCGAAAATTTTCTTAAATCAATCAATCAAATTTATTACCTTGCAGGGTTCTGCTTTATACAAACTAGCTTGCGCATGGTTTCGCCAGTATCTACGGTATTCAAAAAATTAAAAGAAGTAGTTTTATTTATGGGCTATTCCGCGGTCTTCAAATCCACGAAAGGTTACAGTATTGAGAAATAATTTCGTGGGTCATGACGGTTTTACACGTAAAGATCAAAAGACTATGTGACTAAGTGAAATATTGTGATTCTGTGAATGCAATTAAAAATTTCCAACAACATTTCGAACATCGGGGACTACAGTATAATAGTACTTTATCACATCGGGGCCTATAACATGTCCATTATAGCCCTGAAAGCAGGACTATAATCGGCATATTATAGTCGAGTTTCATATGTTGAATAAGGACCATAACGTAATCATTACATGCAAATCAAATGTTTCTTATGTCGATGGAAAATAGCAAAACAAACTCCATCGCCTTTTTTCAAAGCATGCTCAACTTCACAAACGTTTATTTGTTGTTTAAAACATTTTATTGTGTTGAATTAGGATTTGAACACGAATTAAAACAAAATTTTAATCAAAACGAGTTTTGTTTACTTTTTTTGGAGGAATCGATTGACCGTACGATTTGATGACAACTATTTACTAGATTGAAACGATTGCCTTTGCAACGATTTCAATGTACCGTGTATTTTCATGTTCTGTGCAAAATTGGCAGTTATAGGCCCCGATGTGATAAAATATCGTATAGCACAAGGGGTATATCTTGCAATTATAGTCTCGGTGGGTAAAATTTCTCGGGGCTGACGCCCCTCGAACTTTTACCAACCTCGACTATAATTACGCGATTATACCCCTTGTGTTATAATATACTATTATTCGTATGTGTGGATAAAGTAAGAATTACATACGAATATAAAGTTTTATCGCGTTGTAGTGACTATATCACACATTCAACGTTTCTGTATATAAACGAGAGAGAAGTTGGGAGACAGTATAATTTTATTGTAATAGCGACGATAAGTTGAACACTATGTAAAAGTCCTATTGGACGACCGGGTAAGCACGCCGCAGTACTACATGTTTTGAAACGTCTTTTCTCAGATGGGCAACATTTTTTTAAAGCGTATATTTTCAAAAACAATTCGGAAATTCCGGTGAAATAATTCCCTTCGTTCATAATTTCAAATTCGCTTTTTGTACTTTTACTGCTTGCTAATGGATTTGCGTATACTAATAACCGTTGACCGGGGATGTAATAATAATAATCTGCCTTAACAACCCATGAAGGGTTAGGGGCTAGATCATTATTTACTAGTTTCGCTTCTTTTTGTGGTTCTACTATTTGAGATCCTTTCATTACCGGAAAGTTTTTACTGTGCCAGTGGTAAGCTGTGCGACAAACCCAGTGACATCCATGAGATGTACTAGGAACGAAACTAGTAGGTGTAGAATACCGGCACCTCCCAACAAACCGGTAAGCCGTGCGATGGCGCTACACTCAACTTCACATGGCTTGAACCGATTCAATTAGCTTTGTTTTGTTTACAAATCTAACAATCGGAACAAATCTGTCTGCGGCTGAGTTTCGAACCAACGCACTGGCAACTCGATCTCATAGTAGCAAGCAGACGTGTTAACCACTACGCTGTACCACATACTCTATCGATATTTCCAAATTGCATTGCAAGTGTAGTAAGTTTTGCGATCGTAGTATTTTTCGTTTGTTCTTAATAAAATTCTATGACGATATCTGCCTTAATTTGCATAAAAAACATGTCTATTGTTATAGAACAAAAGAATTCTTTTGTTCTATTTCGCTCAGGTGTTTTTTATGCAAATTACGGCATATTATGCGAGCAACAAAGAAACCTACACACTTTCGAACTGAGCATGTAGTAATTCAGTAGCCTTTGAAAACAATTTAATTGAAAACGCATCAGCTGTAGAGTAAAATTTTTTTCACTAAAAGTTGTAGAGAAAAATCTTTATTTATATAAAATATACAAAAAGTGTGCTGCCCTAATACAGAGAGTTGCTAACTTACACAGCATAACGATCAACCAATCATGTGACAAAAAGTTTAAAATGAAGACAAATTAGATTTTTACAAACCAAGTACTACGCGTATATATGACTATTAATTATTTGGATAGTGCTCGATAGAACTCTCTCTGATAGTTCACTGATTTTAGACTTGTCGAGCTTACATTCATCAAAAAATTTCACTACACTTTCGCCGACGGTTTCACGAGTTCCAAACCAAAGCCCACGCACAATCCACTCACGTTTTCCAAATACTGATGCATACTTCTCTTCATAATATGGGATGCATTTCTCGTAGATGTTTGCTTTTTCTTCGCAGATCTGTGCATCTTGTTCCAAATTGTTTGACTCATACCGGATAGTGGGATCAATGATGTATGCTTTTTTTGATTTTTGACTGAATGCAATTATGTCACTAAACCGACTTCTTCCGTCAACGTCGATAGCATAAACTTCCTCGAAGCATTCAAAATCTTTCTCTCGGAGCAACTGTGTGAGTTGGTGTTTCACATTATGATGTCTTGCAGTAATTTGCTGGTTATTTGACGGGCAACTTCCAGTAACGTGAGGAATTGTTTCTTTCTCTCTGTTGCATTTGCAACAGAGGTTGGAAGTGCTTACAACGCCAGGCACACCATTAAGATTGGCATAATTGCTGTTGAGCTTTATTGCTGCTGTCCATTCAGATGACGAGAGGGAGTTCTTGTTGCATACAAAATCATTACTTTTTATGTGGGTTTGGAAATGTACTACTCCTGAGCCTTGATATTTCATCTTGCACCATTCATCGTAACTGTTTTGACGAAGAGCCATTCGCAACTTTTTAGTGGTGTTGCCGACAACGTTTAATACTCGGGCACATTCTTTCATTTCTCCTGTGCAATCGGAGTTGCGTTTGAATAATTGATCGTCAATAGTGAACAAACGCTTGGCAATTGCAAAATGTTGTAGGTAGATTTCCCATTCTGTTTTTAATAATCCGAGTCCACGTAACCTTCTCGGTGCATAAAAGAGGTTATTGTCGGTGTGCAAAGGTAGGCCAATTATATCTTTTACGGTGCGACGGATCATAACATCGAGCCCTTCGGTCACATATTGGGGGACTTTGTTGAGAGGCGCTGCTTGCAGCGGGTAAGTTAAGGTTGGGAAAATATACTGATTAATTACGTTCAATTTCTGATCAGGTTTTAGTAGTGGAGTTGTTGATAATTTAGTTAGATCCTTATTGTTTCGTCAAATACTAGCTCAGAGTTGAACGAACAGCCGAGGTATTTAATGCGCTCATCTTCCTTGACACAATTTATTTCTTCACCGTTGGTAAGATGCAGAGTTTTATCGACTAGCTTTCCTTTACTTATGATAATCGCCTGGCTCTTTCGTTGGTTGATCATAAGACCAATTGATGAAAAAAGATTTTGAACTACTTCAACAGCTCGCAACGCGCTGTATTCGTTTTTCCCAGAAATCGCTTGATCATCTGCGAATCCAGTTAAGCCAAGGGCATCAAAACCATCAGACAGCTTGTAACCGTAAGTATCAACGAAGTGAGGGTCACAGAGCTCTTCATAGAGGAAGTTTATAGCCACATTGAAAAGAAAGGGTGATAGAGGACCTCCCTGTGGGACTCCGCATTTAACTTCAATGTTCTTGGATGTCTCGTTTCCAACTCTAATTGAGACGTTGTTCTGTGTCAGCAGGTTCATGATCAAATTGTGAAGATTTTGCGATACTCCATGCGATTGTAAGGATTCGGAGATGTGAATATGCCCGATTCTATCAAATGCCTTAGACACATCGATGAAAACTATTGTACAGTTACCCTTCGTTGCCTTCGCTTTTTTCAAACATGCATTTATAAGTCTAGCGTTGATATGACAACCAGGCGCACCAATAACGAATTCTCGCTGGTTGATATTGATTTTAAATTTATCCCTCTAGATATAGACGTATAATTTCGTAAAGTAACGTATGTGTTAGAGTTTATATACAGAAATGTTTAATGTACGATATAGTCACTACGACGTGATAATATATATTTATGTATTGTTATTTTGACGCGTGGGCATGGCGGTTCAAGAGGTTTAGCAAGAGGTGCATACAATATTTTATCTACCGAGAACAGATATATCGAGATAAATGAAAATGGTCTAGGCGGATAAACGCGACATTACTGTTCAAGGTAGATAATAGTATATTACAATTGAGGTCATGTAAACAGCCGGTAACATAAGGGCGAAGTTTGTGTAATCGTCCTTGTGTTACAGGCTGTTTACATGTTCTCAATTGTACTTTGCTTTAACTTAGGGTACTATTTAAATGTCAAGTTAAAAATACTTATTTGTCAAGTTAAAAAAAGAAAATATTTTTTTGTCAAGTTACGACATTTTTACTACGCCCCGACAGAACACTATGTACAAGGAAAATATGTTTTGGTATACTCTTTAAAGCGGGTAAATAAGGAATAAGGAATAAAAATACATTTTGTAAAAGGAAAATGTCCAACTTGACAAAATAACAAAATAACTTGACAAAAAAAACTTGACAAAAATTAATTTTTAACTAGTGCATTTAAATAGTCCCGTTTAACTTAGTACACTCGGTCGTTGAAACAAACAATTAAGGATTAAACATTTTGAAAATAAAAAAACTAACTCCTGAAATACAGCGTACATTATTTGAGTTCTTAGAGTAGGCTAAATATCGAATGAACTATCGTAGAACAATGTGCTGTGTTCATTTCTTTGTCAATGTGATAATAACGCAAGGCATCAACGGTCTATATAGCTCAGTGAGCAAAGCTGCGACGTTATAAACTCATTTTTTCCAGAATTTTCGGTTCAAATCCTAGTTTTTTTTACATTTTTTTTGTGTTGCGTGCATTCCATCAAATACGTCTATTATTTTTTATACAGACACTCTTATAAAAATGTAGTAAATAGACTTTCAATAAATATCGACCTACAAATTTTACAAATTGATCATATCATGTTTTCAACGCCTTATTTCTCGGGATATATTAGTCCGATTGAGAAACTAAGTACTTTACAGGAATCCTATGATCTGACAGACTGGCATTATGTTTCACCAAAATCCTTTCGGGCAAAATTTAATTATTTTGTTTATGTTCTAAACAAAATCGTGGACATATGAACTGTTTGAATCGAGTTGCCTTGTTATGCCCTTACAACTAAGTGTTTGATTTCTAATCGTTGTTAGTTACATGAATCCGTGGGATAATGGTTTGCGTACAAATAAGAAGAGTTCATTCTGGATGAACTGGACCATAATGGCTCATTACGTAGTAGGGTGTAGCGTTTTCGAAAAATTATTTTATTTTCAAACGCCTGCTCCCAGACTCGATCCGGGGGGTCCAATAAGACATATTTATCACTTTAAAACATTTTTAAAAGTCGATCGTCTATTGCCGCAGGAGCAATTTTTGAAAATTTTTGAGCAGCCTCGCTTTTCAGTACATATCAACCCATTTTCCCCAGACGATTGGACTTAAGAAGTCGGGTCAACATCTCTAAATAGTCTAGAGATATGAGACATTAATTTAAAAATTCATTTGATGTTGGTATGATGTTTGCAGTGGTCATGGCAATACACGAAAGTTCGCCGAGGTTGATTTTCTGAATTTTCTTTTCATATAAAAATTTTATGAATTGACAGAAAACATTGTTTATTGTTTTAAAAAACTTAATTCATCTCAGATAGTAAAAAAAGGAACCAGACCCATGCTTTGGAGATCCTAATTCCAATTTTTTTGGGCTGAATATTGGAATTTCGCTATACTGGAAAATTCAAATTATCCAATAGATTAACGAGGACACCTTTAATCATGAAGGCTGGTGTTGATAAATCATTTGTGATGAAATTATGATGTGTGGAGACTGTTTTGAAAACTCTTTCATGTAATTGCTGGCTGAAATATTGAAAAAGACAAACAGATGTACTCGATAGAATTCTACGATCAACGCTGAAGCATTATCGGACTTTTGTCAATCAGTTGCGTGTTTTTTTGACTCTTTGTGATCCAGTGCAAAAATTGCTCCTGCGGCAATAGACGATCGACTTTTAAAAATGTTTTAAAGTGATAAATATGTCTTATTGGACCCCCCGGATCGAGTCTAGGGGCAGGCGTTTCAAAATAAAATAATTTTTCAAAAACACTACACCCTATTACGTAGGTCGCATCATTACTGCCTAGCATGTCAAATTGCATCTAAATAGCAATGAACCTGCAGCGTATACTCAACGACCGAGTGCGTACACGTTAATAGTAGATTATTGAACAAGCCAGTAAGTGACGCGTTAAATAATTGTATTTTTGAATATACAGGAATAACATACAAACAAATAATTACGCATCGAGGAATGTTTTTAAGCAAAAAGCTTTGAGAACTGTTTTTGGACGAGGGTAGACTACACGAGTCAAAAAACGTTTTCAAAGCTATTTCCTCAAAAACATTCCGAGATTGCGTAATTCCTGTATATTCAAAAAAATTATATAACTAGGCTCTTACAATGGCCTGTTCAATATGCTGGTTTATCTGAAAAAGCGGTCGGTATAGGTGAAACAACAATTTCGGATTTACAGTACTTTTCATATTGCTCGAATTGGTACGATATGCATGATTGTGTGCATCGGTATTTCCGATTTATTTCAGTGTCTGTATTCTTGAATTCTTCTTATGAAAGTCTCGAAAATTTGTTAAAATTCATGAAAATTACGAGAGGTTAGTACAATGTAAGGATTTCTGGATTTTGAAAGCACCCTTAGGTTGTGACTCCTCCTTTTCCACAATAGTACACCGATTTCGTGTAGAATTATGTCCTTTAATGAAATTTTGGTACTATTAAAAAGGCCACGTTGGAATCAACATAAAAACGCCTTTTTAAAATTCATAGTTGGCCAGAAATTGTTCAATCAAAAGTACTAAGCAAGTGAAAATTCATGAAAATGTTTTCACGAATATAGGCAAAGACTTTTGAAAAAATACAGCTTTGCAAAATTCATTCGATTCTGTAAATAAAATTAAATAAATTTCATGTAACCCAATTAGCGTCCATTTTGGCACTAAGGACGTATTGGGATAAATCAAGTGATAGTGATAAGAAAAGGTCGTCGTACCTAAGCCCGATATTGTCCGCAAAGGGCAATATCCACTATAGATTTCAAGTGTTAATAATTAAGTGTGGTTCAGCGCCTTGGTCATTCCACCAACATCCATTTAATCGATCGCACACGTTGGTACATTGAAGGATTGAGCTCCAACGGTTCGTTATTTATTCAAAATATATTTATTGCGCAATATTTATTTTAGGCTAAGATCAAATGGAATTCCAACCGTGTGTTGGAGTCCCATATTTCATCTGAATTATTATCTGCGAGGCATGATGATAATTCCGATTTAATTATAAGTATAAAATTTCGATCAATCAATTTCAAATATTGTTCTTATTGCTAAATCAAATCAATTGGTGTGAGATCGCGAAATCCGTTTTCTTTTTTATTCGTTCCGAAGACATTCTTTGAATAGCGGTAAGTTTCGCCAGAGACGCCGTATAACGGGCACAACTCTCCGTGTCGAGCCAGCGGAAAGGCCACGTTATAGGGCCAGCATGTAGTTCTAGTCTAGGCTATCAATTTGCATGTAATAATAATAACCATATCGAAAGCTATTCAGAAATTCTCGTACCTGTCCTCCTACTGAGGGCGGCCATTTGGAGCAGGTTAGGGGGATTTTGCAGTGGTATTGACTAATAAAGTGTCGTCTCGGAATCATTCTGAGATAAAATACAAAATTTGTCAACCAGAATAGAAAATTTAAAGTTTCTGATCACCAGAAATGCCTTATGCCTCAAAATTTTGTAAAATACTACACATACAGCTGCCATTTTGGGCCTCTAAGCAATCAATGTCTAAATTTTCCATATGGATATGGATGGGACAAATATTCAGAAATTTTCGTACTCGTACCCACACTGCCGACCACCAGTACAACCATTCGTTGAGCTTCAGATGTTTCTGGGAATGCTAACTAATAAATCGTGGGATGTAATAAACTACCTATTCGAAAGTATCTAAAAGAAATTGGAATTACGAAAAAGTATTTACGCTTTACCTAAAAAAATTCAATTTATACCTTAAAAAAATCATTCTTGCAAAAAAAAAAAATATTCTTATCAAAAACTAATTCTGTAACTGCAAATGAAAAATTAGTCAATTACCAATTATTTATCGGCTTTTTACTATGGATAAACAAATATTTTCCTCATAAATATTCACTGTTACCAAAAGGATCAAAGTCCGTTCGTTAAAGCGCAAATTCTCTAGTTTTATTTGCCACCGAGGTTTTTGTGACATTTCGTAAAAGGAGAAATTCCCTAGTTTTGTTTCCCCTCCAGGTTTTCGTAATATTTCGTTAGGGCGCAAATTATCTAGTTTTCTGCCGTAGAACGCATAAAAAACCTAACGACGTTATCAGATGAGAGATTTTCATATATTTTCTCTTACACATTCTCGTCCCTAGGTTTTCTATGCGTTGTACGGCAATTTTATTTGCCATTGACGTTTTTGTGACATTTCGTAAAAAGAAAAATTCCCTAGTTTTGTTTGCCACCTTTCCACCTAGGTTTTCGTAACATTTCGTTAAAGCAATAATTGCCTAGTTCTGATTGCCACCTAGGTTTTCGTGACATTTCGCTAAAGCGCAAATTCGTTAGTTTGCCTAGTCGGCAAACAAAACTAGGAATTTCTACTTTCACGAAATGTCCCAAAAACATCGGTGACAAACAAAACTAGAGAATTAGCGCTTTGATGAACTTGACACGACGGATACAACGCACTTTGGTCCTTTTGTTAATAGTCAATATTTATGAGGAAAATATTTGTTTATGCATAGTAAAAAGCAAACAAATAATTGGTAATTGACTAATTTTTCATTTGCAGTTACAGATTTAGTTCTTGATAAGAATGATTTTTTTTATGTGTATGTCGTCAGCACCCCCCAAATTTGTGCTAGCATGGAAATTGGGTCTATAATTTGCGCCTGAATTTGTGCTGTCGAATGGTACCAGTCCTAGAATTTGTGCTGCTCTGGGAGCCGAAAACGACTCGATCGAAAATTGAATTTTCCATTTTTCGTCATTTTTGTGTGGGGAGTCCCCTTAATTTAAATTTCTCCGAACTCAACTTGGTTTCCCGAATTAGTGCTCAATTTGTGCTGGCTAATGGTAAAGTTCCCAACATTCAAAGTAGTCGGGGCGCCGAGCACAAATTGATAAAAAATCAAAATTTTCATTTTTTCGTTAATTTTGTATGGGGAGTCCCTTTAATTTAAATTTTTTCGAACTCAACTTGGTTTCCTGAATTAGTGCTCAATTTGTGCTGGCTAATGGTAAAGTTCCCAACATTCAAAGTAGTCGGGGCGCCGAGCACAAATTGATAAAAAATTAAAATTTTCATTTTTTCGTTAATTTTGTATGGGGAGTCCCTTTAATTTAAATTTTTCCAAACTCAAGTTGGTTTCCCGAATTAATGCTCAATTTGTGCTGGCTAATGGTAAAGTTCCCAACATTCAAAGTAGTCGGAGCGCCGAGCACAAATTGATAAAAAAATAAAATTTTTCATTTTTTCGTCAAATTGGTTTTCCTAATTATTTCTGAATTTGTGCTGGATAGCTGAACCGCTTCAGCAGTCTTTGTAAGAATTCTACAATTTTTCCTTTTTCATCAATTTTTGATTTCTCCACTTCGAGTCGGACCTACTCTAAAATATTTTTCGCAAAATTTTGCATTTATTTGTCATTTTGATCATGAAATCGGTTCACACGATCCTGAGATATGAACTTTTGAAAATTTGAATTTTCATACAATTCAAAATTTTCTTCGAATTTTACTTTTCTATATTATTACTTCTCTATATTATTAGTATTTACACCATCATAAATTGAAGATATTCGAATTATGACAGTGGAATCTATCGATTTCACTAAAGTTCGCTCAGCGTAATTTTATTACACGTTCCTGGGAGGCAAAACGCAACCTAGGGTAGGACACATTTATACTTAATATTTTAACCTCAAATTCAAATATTAAATTTTATTCTCTGGTCTGTATACACAATAGATGTAAGAATACCCAGTGATGTAATGTCCAAGAACGATTTTAAATAAGATGTATTTGAATGTGTATTTGAACGTGTTTACAACGAAACTTTCGTGAAAAGTGATAACATCGATGATACATTACTCTTACGTAATCTCAATTTATTTGTTTAATTGGATGTGTGACATTATCGTGATCCAAAAATGTATGGGAAAATTAAAATGTCGAAAAGTGGGGGCCCCAGCTCTCAAACGATCTCAAATGTATCCCTGATCAAAAGTTAATATGGAGTAAACTCAATCCGTAGTGATCTAGGGGGCTCCCAAGAGCGAAATAGCAGAAAAAACATGAAAATCAGATATGAGCATTTTTCGCAGACACTGATAGTAGAGAGCATGTTAATGTGTTAATTTGATTCAATGCTTCTATTTTTCAGCTTGTAGTGGTGAATTAATTTTTTGCTAAGATCACTCCGGATTGAGTTGGATCCATATTAATTTTTGATCAGGGATACATTTGGGATCGTTTGAGCGCTGGGGCCCCAGACTTTTCGACACTTTATATTTTTGGACCTGACATGTGACATGTTTGCGGATAATTCTTATTCGATACTTCATGTCTAGGCATTCTCATATTAATGGTACACACGGAATCTAGAGCTCTCACGTTTTGTATCTTTATCTATAAAGTAAAAAATTTTAAGTTTCCATTCCTCTCCTGGACTAACTTAAATCGTATCGAACCGATGCCATAAGCCAACAAAATTTCACCTAATTAGTTCTGAAAACAAGGTCACAAAAATTAAAGAAACTTCATATACAAATTAATGGGAGAAATAATAATTTCGATCTTTTATCAATTTGTGCTCGGCGCTCCCACTACTTTGAATGTTGGGAACTTTACCATTAGCCAGCACAAATTGAGCACTAATTCGGGAAACCAACTTGAGTTTGGAAAAATTTAAATTAAAGGGACTCCCCATACAAAATTAACGAAAAAATGAAAATTTTGATTTTTTATCAATTTGTGCTCGGCGCTCCGACTACTTTGAATGTTGGAACTTTACCATTAGCCAGCACAAATTGAGCACTAATTCGGGAAACCAATTTGAGTTTGGAAAAATTTAAATTAAAGGGACTCCCCATACAAAATTAACGAAAAAATGAAAATTTTGATTTTTTATCAATTTGTTCTCGGCGCTCCGACTACTTTGAATGTTAGGAACTTTACCATTAGCCAGCACAAATTGAGCACTAATTCGGGAAACCAACTTGAGTTTGGAAAAATTTAAATTAAAGGGACTCCCCATACAAAATTAACGAAAAATGGAAAACTTTGATTTTTTATCAATTTTTGCTCGGCGCTCCGACTACTTTGAATGTTAGGAACTTTACCATTAGCCAGCACAAATTGAGCACTAATTCGGGAAACCAACTTGAGTTTGGCAAAATTTAAATTAAAGGGGACTCCCCATACAAAATTAACGAAAAATGGAAAATTCAATTTTCGATCGAGTCGTTTTCGGCTCCCAGAGCAGCACAAATTCTAGGACTGGTACCATTCGACAGCACAAATTCAGGCGCAAATTATAGACCCAATTTCCATGCTAGCACAAATTTGGGGGGTGCTGACGACATACACCTATTTTTTTAAGGTAAGAATTGAATTTTTTGGCAGTTGTCTTTAGGTAAAACTTTTTTTTTTAAAGGTACAAATTGAACTTGTTTTACGTAAATGCAGATTAAACTTTCGGTAAAGTGTAAATACTTTTTGCTAATTCCAATTTCTTTAAGGTACTTTCGAATATTTATTGTGCGCATTTATAATATCCCATAAATCGTGTCCTCGGGGATTATTTTCTAATCCAAAATAACCAAACATGTTCGACCAGAATAACAATAAACTCGCAAGAAGAAGGAAGTGCTTCGAAAAGGGGTTTATTGCGTTTACCACGACGTTTTTAACCACCGGCATCGGGACCCGCGATATGGTGGGTTTTTCGTTTTGAGGTCTAGAGAAAAAAGAGAAATCTGCAAAAAAGATATGCAAGGGACCCGTACGAATCCGAATAGAGGTAGCAAACAGAATCGATGTTGCAAAAACACTTGAACGTATCTAAGTAAATATTGCTTTAACTTGCGAATTCGTCCACATTACATAGGATTGAGAATTGCCGGAAGGGCAACATTGAAAAACCCTGCCGAAACAACGGTGTAAAAACCTCTCCAAATATCAACGAAACCCCCAAAATTTCAAAAAAAAAAGTTTTTAAACAAATTTTCAACAAAAAAAATGTTGTACTACGGCCGATCTTAAAACCAACCTAGAGCACTTAGGAGAGGCCTCTGACAAAAAGAATCCTCTCAATTTCGATGTGGGGCCGACCTAAGTAGAGGCAGCGGACCCATGCTTGCATGGGCAAAAAAGTTTGCCTCTTTTTTCTCTACAACACTTCACAAAAAACCTCATCTTTAAAGGAATATTCACGAAAAACCTCTCCAAATGTCCAGTCGAAATCGAGGATAACTTTTTTGTCCATGGAAGCATGGGCCCGACGCCTCTACTTAGAGATCTGAATCCATTCTAAGATTGACCATGTGTTGGCGCGACTGATTCGGAATAAAATAATTCCGCCGAAAACTTTTTCGCCGATCGACAAATTACAAGACAAATTACGTCTGGGGTTCTTAAATTCAGCTAGTGTTGTCAGAAGTGGGATGAAATTAACTGTCATTCGAGTGCGAGATAGCAACGCTAAACTTTATTCGCAAGGCACTCGAAGTTAATTTTAAAATATTTTCCTACCGCTTAGTTAAAGTAAAATTTTATACAATTAAGCGTTTTTATTTTGTTACACAATTACAAGATTTTAGTTTATTGTGGATGTTGTCAATTCCACAACTTTGACAGTAGAACCATAGACTTTTTTTGACTAGACGGGAATGTCAGCATGGCGCCAAATTTGAAATGAGAAATGCAGAAACATAATAATTTGTCGTATTTTATGTTCTTCTAATGTTTTTTAAACTTTAGCAATTTTAGTTTTTTATCCACATTTTTGAAAATTCTCAAATTTCTCAATATTTTGAAATTTATTAAATTTGCAAAATAAAATTTGAAATGCGAAATGCAGAAGCATAACAATTTGTCGTAGTTTGTGTTCTTCTAACATTCCTCAAGCTTTAATAATTTTAGTTTTTCATCCAAAAGAAAGTCTCAAGCTCCATCCTCCCCCCAAAAGAGGCATTCATCATTGTGAATCTAAGATACCGAAGATTTATATAAAAATTTGGTGTAGAAGAACTTAGCGTCATATTTACACCTTAAAAGCAGACCCAGCGCGACAATACCCATATAAGTTTGGTATTATTGGAAAGCTGGCACCAGTAGCCACCAGGAAAAACGGTTTTTCAATGTTTTAGACGCCTTACGGATGCACAGGAATGGTTTGAATTTAGCCGAAATAATCAAAGTTTTACCCCTACTTTCAACTGCTCATAACTCATTGTGGATGAATTTTAAGCCCAACAAGACCCTTCTGGCCCAAAACTACGTGCAATTACCTTTCCAACAAGCCCCCACTCGACCTTGTACGCTTCTTCTAGCCGGAGAAATTTCTGTAAGAAAAGTGCATGTTTTCGGTTTTTGAACACCTCTCAATAGCCACACAAACATCGATGATTTTTTTAAAAAATATTTTTGGCTTCTAGGGAACAGTACCTATTCAGGAAAGTATAAAAAAATCCGCTGGGAGATGCATCCGATTTCGGCAGGCTGTTTTTCAAAAGAATCCCTCTCAATGAACAAATTGCAGATAAAACGTCTGTAATACTTTCTGCCATACAACATATATCTCAAAAATCAAAGTTTTAGTTGGATGAAAAACTAAAATTATTAAAGTTTGAGGAATGTTAGAAGAACACAAACTACGACAAATTGTTATGCTTCTGCATTTCGCATTTGAAATTTTATTTTGTAAATTTAATAAATTTCAAAATATTGAGAAATTTGAGAATTTTCAAAAATGTGGCTAAAAAACTAAAATTGCTAAAGTTAAAAAACCTTAGAAGAACATAAAATACGACAAATTATTATGTTTCTGCATTTCTCATTTCAAATTTGGCGCCATGCTAACATTCCCGTCTAGTCAAAAAAAGTCTATGGTTCTACTGTCAAAGTTGTGGAATTGACAATAAACTAAAATTTTGTAATTGTGTAACAAAACCAAAACCTTTAACCGTATGTAAATTCCATCTGGTGATCATTAGTTTATAAAAATTCATTCGCTTACCAAGGGAATGGAACGTTTGCATTTTCGAAAATTTATTTTTAAACGATGCAAAAATACAATTAGAACAACAAATTGTTCTACGACATGCATCGAAGCTTCTATGCTGATTTCATATTTTAGTTTTAAAAGTGCGCTTTCAGTACATTTTCCAATTTTGAGTTTTTTATTAAGCAGCACTTGACTAGCAAAAATAGTCTTTTTCGTGAGAGAATCACTAAAAATTACATGCGAAGAAAAGAGATAGACATAGTCAAGTATAGTAATTTTCGTTGTCACACACATCAGAAAAAAATTAATTAAAAATACAAAACGTCATAATTTTGCCATAGTGTAGAACAATTTTTTGCTCAGAATAATATTTCCTACAAAAAATGTTTTCATGCAAACGCCGCATTGTAAGTAAAAAAAATAGCTATTCGCGAGGGTTCGCTCTCATCTAAAGATTTATGTTTAGATCAAAAGGGATTGCAGATTGCAAAGAGATCCGAAAACATAAAGTTATACGCATCGAGGTATTCACGATTTATTTGATTTAGAATAGAATTAAGCTAAAGATGTGATTAATCTAGTTGGTCGTAAACATAACCTGTAAATCACCAGTTTGGAATTAGGAATTGAGTCAGGGAAACACTAGATGTAAGTAAATTGAAGATAAGAACTTTAATTAAGTAATCATTTCATTTATTGTTTATATTCAGAATTTAAAGCCTACGATTCACGGTACCAAATACATGAAATTTGTTAAACATTCATCGGAAGAGTTTGCTGTTACGATTCTAGCTACAATCCCTGACATCGTCCTCACAACACCATGAGAGTTTTCATCTGAAATAAGTTCAGTGACATCCACTGAGATATTTCTGATGAAAATTAAAATCATCGAAAGAACTCTTTTCGAAAAAATGTATAGAATTTAGAATGGGGAAAATTAAAGCTCGTTTTTGTTAGGTTGTTGAGATGCCAGAATGTTTAGTGTATATGTGTATACAACAGCCTCCATTTTTTTGCATGGGGATGAAAACAAATAATTGAGAATTTCTTTGAAAATGTGTGGGAAAATCTACATTCTATCAATTTTTTTAAAGGGCCCATTCAACGATTTTAATTTTTATCAAAAGCATGTCAATGGATGTCACTAAACTCAATTCAGAAGAAAAATCTAATGTTACCTCAGACTTCCTTATTTGGATTTAGTTTGATTGTTTTTGCAACATCTGTTCTGTTTAGTATATCTATTTTGATGCGTACGGGTCCCTTGCATATGTTTAAAGACTTTTTCGATTTTTCGAATTGAGCACCGTCCAAATCGCGTCAGATTTCATCGGCTGCACACTGACTTTTTATAAGGAGATATTTAGAACCGTTTTCAGGGCACGCCCCCAAACTATTCGAAAATTTTTTATTTTGGCTTACGCTTATATTTACCTAACAACGTCCGTTTGATACACTTACTGGGCCAAAATGTAACCTTGATTTTTTTCTTCAGAGCTCATCACATTTCGGATTTGAAATGTAAATCATGATTAATTTTAGCTACAATTAATTTGAATAAAATATTTTATATGAAAAAAAAAATAATTCTAGTCGTTAGACATATGATGACCATTTATGTTCTAGCGTATTTTAACAAACTATGACATATTCAACGCAAAGTATATAATTATACATACGTATATCCAAACTTTTTTTCTCCTAGTACACACTATCTGCCTTGTATGATTTCAAAGTAAAAATGATTTTATTTTTTTTAAGTTTTGCATAACAAACTAGTTTTTTGTTTCATTTTTATTTATTTTTTTTTTCTTTTAAAATTGTAATTCTTTATAGAAGTGTAGTTTTACACATTTAAAAAAAAAATTAACGATAAAAATCCACTCGATTCTACCATAATGTAAGCGAAGTATTAATTTTTGATCGAGTGATTAAATTATGTATCTAATCAATTGCAATTATCGATTGATCTAAATAAAAAAAAAATAAAAATATATTATAATTGAAAGAAGTCACTTTTCACGTGGTTATTGACCGCCTCGAATCAACAATATTCACTGGAAATTTGAATTTACAACTTTTTGTCGCTAGTGACGAACAAAATTTTTCAAATTATGGAGCCGAACAACAATGTGAAACGTTTCAATGAAAAGTTTGAGATGATATTTTTCTTTGATCCTTAAATTTTTTTCCATTCGCAAGAAATTATTAATTGGAATCTAATCTATTAAATGAATTATTCATTCGACTATTACATCTACCTACTATTTATCTATAAATAAAGAGTTGATCGCTAATAGTATAATTGCAAGAAGGTTTTTTTGCTGAACTGCAAAAAATGAATGATTTCGACTATTTCCGTAGGAAAATGCATCGATGTTCTAATTGCTATTTGTGTGCAGCACACCGGGATAATCATTCGAAATCGATGAGGAACGTAGGCACTGCGGTCAATAGGAATGTTTCTAGACAATTCACCTGAAATGGTGTGTATAGAATATCCTGTCATGCATATACATAATTAAATAAAACAATTTTTACTTCAATCACAATTTGAAATAAAACTATGAATTAACAATCACCTATCCGGTTAATGAAACAAATACAATTATTTCCCATTAAAACCAGTTTTCTCATGCTACATAAATGATAGCAATAATAATAATAATAAAAAAGCATTTGTGTTACCAAGGCTTAGGCTTTAATTCTAAGATTAAATTCTTGTGTTCGGTTTTTTGTTCAATCTTTTTCTACATTATCCTTGAAATAAATTGCATGACAGTTGATATAACCGCCACAATGTTCTCACTCCACCCAGAATTTAAATAAATTGTATTTCATGCAAAAAAGGACGCTTTAGTGGAAAAATTTCGCTCAAAAAGTGCTGAAAAATCAACTTTTTCAGCAAGATTTTATGTTGAAAATTTGCTGTTTTACTAAGAAAGTTTTACAAAGATTTTAAGGTGTTTTTGCTCGATTCAGTGGTAGACCTACTGTCTCAACGATACTTATCGTCCAGACGTTTGGTAGACAAAGTGTAAATTCCGCATGCACTAATCACTTGTATACATAATCTACACATAATCGATGGTCGGTTTTTATTACTTATTTCATTCAATTTGTAAAATCTTATATAATCTGATGTTTCATTCATTCGAAGCGTAAAAACGATGAAATTATTGTAAACAATAAGTTCATTCACCGGATTATTTATGTTTACAGACGACGGAAAGAAATTTTGTTGTATTTATAGGTAAAGATTTTTTTTTTTCCTTTTTTTACTTATCTGAAGGGCACGTTTCAGCTTCCGAAGAAATAGTCATGTTTACATAATGTGAATTTGATAATGAAGTTGCGGAAAATGGCGAACCTATCGAAAACTTTTTTAATAAGTTCGTTCATTCTATTCTCAAATATGCAAAGTGAGTCATGAACCTAAGGAATTCTTTCCTTTTTCTGGCCCAAACGGTCAGAGTGATGTCGACGTCATTGTGGTTAATGCGTCGACTGATAGAACGTATGATTTTAAATGGACTGTAAGGCCTGACTGAGGTAAGAGCGATCACAATTGTAATTCAATTGTGATGTCAAACTCTGACGCAGAAGCTACGCAGTTGAATAAATTGCCTATCGTTCGCTGGAACACAGTAGACACAAAATGGGAAAAGTATGTTCTTGAATGAGGAATTGAGCGATTCAAAGGTGTGAATGTCAAAGAAAGAACCAAACTCCGTACGAGTTGGATAGCTGCCTGACGCGAACGACTTGAAGATGAAAAGAATTGTGAAAGGAAAAAGAAACACGAATAAGTGGTGGAATAGTGAGCTTGAAAGTATTAGAAAGTGAGATGAATGCGTGTGCGCCATCAGAGGAGTACACGCAATGAAAAGTTATGATTGCAGCACTTATAACTTATGATATATTACATTAAAGATTATCACAATGTAAACTGTAAGAACAATATTTACAGCAAACGTAGTTTTATTCATAGTGAGTATAATTATTGTAAATATGCTTAATGTGAATATAACTACGTTTGCTGCAAATATTGTTCACATTCGTGATAATCATAATGTAATGATCATAATATACAAATGCCGCAATCATAACTTTTCTTTGCGTGTAGGCGTACTGGTGTGAATGTCGAATCCCGAAAAGTGGAGTACACAAACGCGTACGACGAATATAATCGTAAGATTAACAACAGGACACATTGGCAAGAAATTGTCACTTCGAAGGGTAACAGTGAAACCATAAATAGGAGGTAGAGACCGCCTGCTGCTGCGTTCACTTATGATGAAATAAGTGAAGCAGTGTATAAATGTAGGGAATGTAGGTAGTAGGGAATGTAGATCAGGAAACCATCTGGGTTGGACGGAATAAATGGGGAGATGATGAAGCAAGTTTGCTAAGCTAAACCGGAATTTTTTATTTGTATGAGGGTTGTGCGAGCGAAAGCTACTTCCCCGATAAGTGGAAGGTGGGTAATGTTGTCCCTTTGATAAAGGCCCTGGACCTGGTCAAATCGGACCCAAGGTGCTTGAAAGAATGATGGTCACTAGGCTGAAGGCGAAATTACGATGACGGAGTCCTACATGCACAGTTCGGTTTTACCCCTGGTAAGAGAAAAAATACGTCATTGAACTTTTCATCGGCTGCGAAGGGACCTTCGATAACATGTCGTGGTATGAAATTCTGAATGAGATAAATGAGTAAGATTGCGAAGAAACCTCACTCTGGATGAGTTTCTTCTCAAACGGGGTAAAAACAGTCCGCAGGTGATGCCCTCCAGGCTCCATTAGTGGCGCATTTCTCTAGAACCTTGTGATGAATAAACTTATGTTGCTTCGAAGGAAGTGGAAGGGCTCAAAACTGCATTTGCTGACGATCTTGCGAACGTCATTAAGGCAAATAGCAGGGCAGAGCTTGAACGAATTGGGGAAAGCTGTATAAGGGCGGTCTATGAATGGAGAGTACGTGCAGGTGTTCCCGTGTCACGAAAGAAAACTGTGTGTATGATGCTCAAAGGTAACTCTCTGATAGTCGTTCTCCATGCATTAAGCTGATGAACCAAGGCATTACTTACGACGGTGTTTGCGCCGGCGCGCGCCAGCGCACGTGTCTAGGTTTTCATTGTCATTTTAATCAATTGAAAAAAAAGTCGTTCTTGGTTTGATATTAATTTTATTTTCCGAGCTAGTAAATTTGCAAATTATTTTTGGTTGGAGAATTGATATGGCGTATCTAATAATTGCTGATTACGAATCTTACGTTATTTAGAACAAAAAATTATTCGAGAATGTAGTAAGAACATATGCAAGGGATCCGTACGTATCAGAATAGATGTGACAAACAGAATAGATGTTACAAAAAGAATCGAACGTATCTAAACAAATATTGACTTTACTCTACAACACTGCACAAAAAACCTAATAAATTAAGGAATATTCACGAAAAACCTTCAAATATCGTGTAGCGGGTTGCGTAGCGTGAGTTTCGTCCACATTAAAGACTCTGCAGCCCGAACCACTCAACAGATTTCCACTAATTTAATTTTTCTGATTTGAAAAAATTTGAAGAGCGGTTTCCATTCTAATTTTGCTGAGATATTAATCACAACAAAAACCCTTTTTTTAATGTGACGCAAGTCCTTCTTCCTCTTTCCAAAACAACTGATATCAATTTGGGGTGACGCTTAAAGCTTTGAAACGCAAAAATTCTTTTGGAATGTTTTCATTTTTGATTAAAAAAATGCGTCACAAATGCCGGAC
>CM055404.1:207909-225937 GCA_029228625.1 Pseudolycoriella hygida | reverse complement strand
TTTCAGAGGATGGCAAGTTAGTTAGGGAATTTGAGGAAAGGAGGAAAATGGAAAACGCGGTGGCCAGTCAGTTGAGGTCGCACGTGTTCAACAAAAGGGAATTAAGTAGCGGAACAAAGTTAGCTATTCACAGGTCAATATTCCGGCCGACGATTCTGTATGGTAGTGAGAGTTGGGTTGACTGCGGATATCTCGTGCATGACCTGGAGGTTTCTGATATGAGGGGTCTTAGGAATATAGCGAAGGTTAATAGGAGGGAGCAGTGGGATAATCATATAAGGAACGGCGACATTAGGGAAAATTTAGGGATTTCGTCAGTGGAAGAGGCGGCAAGGGACAGTCGTCTGCGCTGGTTCGGGCACGTTCAAAGGATGGGTAATAACAGGCTACCGAAAAGGATCTTGGATGCACAAGTCCCGGGTGTTAGGCCAAGGGGTAGACCAAGGAGAAGGTTTATCGATTCAATTAAATCAGATTTAGAAGTTAGGGGACTTTCTCTGGGCGAACAAACCATCTCCTTGGCGGGCGATAGGAGGGCATGGAGGACGATAGTTCACCAATCTGGGGTTGCGACAGAAAGACCTCACACCGGAAGGTACTAACGGTCTATAAAGTTTGATGATGATGATGGGGTGTTATGCGTTTACCACAACGTTTGTAACCACCTCAATTTCGACCGAGGAGTAGGGGGAGCACCGTTCATGCTCCTTAGATGACGAAGCCATAAAACAAATGTCCGTCCGTCTGTCACCGCGACAACTTGAGTAAAACTCAACCGATTTTCAGATGATTTGTTCGGTTTCAACACACCAACGACTTTCGACTTTTACATTCCTTTGGTAGTCCTCCAGATTCGAGTATGTAGCTAAATAGCTTTGACAGCCATTTGATTGCCGCGGGACCCAAGTGCGTCAGATTGTGTGGAAATACGTTATCCGCAAAAAAACCTCTTACAGAGGAGTTGTGACGCAAGTCTTTATGTCTGCTTACAAAAGCTGTGAAATCATAAAAGTGTGACGCATTAATTATCTTAGGTAAAACCATTTAAAGTAGTTTATTCAAACAATAAAAGAATAAGGAGAAACATCAAATTATAAACACTGATATATTTCATCTAGTTTTTTCCCGATAGGTAATGTACCCATAATTGAGATGGCATTGCCACGCTGAATAGCCAAACTTATCCTTTGGAAAAAGAATGACGCTGATCTAGGGTCGCCGGATGACTCAGAAAGTAGACGTCCCAACGAGTAAAAAACAGTTCTAGCTCTTTGGCACCACGGCCCCATTGTCTCTACTGCTGCTGGAATGAAAACAAAATTTTGTTCTATTACAGGAGAATATAACCTTTCTTTTAACCGGGCGGCGTTTTCAGCGACAGTACCAGCTTTTCGCGATGATTGACGGACGTATGACAGAGCGAAGGTGTCCGCACATGTTGCACCCCATGTTAAACATTGGCCGTTTTAGCAGGGGACCAATGTAATGCCGTCTACACGTTTTTTATCTGTGCGGAATAGACTGGGTGGTTCCAATTGGCTTGGAAAATGAACAGAGTTCAGGGCACGAAAATGATGTTATGGAGCTCCCGATGGCGTGAGTGACGTCCAGCCGATTACCATATGAATCATCCCTCTGGAATCTGGAAGTGGCGTTATCCCGGGATTAGGCCATATTTTCCCAAAACCATAAAACACGTGTTCGCTTAAATTTAATTCTCTATAACTTCGCCTTTGGAACCAACTTTCTAACTATCATAGTTCTGGAGATCTGGGTCATCCTGCCCAATTATGGAAGTGGCCATATAGGCCATACTTCCCCAAAACCCTGAAACATGTGTTCGCTTAAATTTAATTCTCTATAACTTCGCCTTTGGAACCAACTTTCTAACTCTCATAGTTCTAGAGATTTGGTTCATCCTGCCTAATTATGAAAGTGACCATATACCAGGATTGGGCCATATTTCCCCAAAACCCTGAAACACGTGTTCGCTTAAATTTAATTCTCTACAACTTCGCCTTTGGAACCATTTTTCTAACGCTCATAGTTCTAGAGATTTGGTTCATCCTGCCTAATTATGGAAGTGACCATATACCAGGATTAAGCCATATTTCCCCAAAACCTTGAAACACGTGTTCGCTTAAATTTAATTCTGTACAACTTCGCTTTTGGAACCAACTTTCTATCTCTCATAGTTCAGGAGATCTGGGTCATCCTGCCAAAAATTGCCACAAACAAAGAAACAAACAGACAAAGAAAGAAAGAAAGAAAGGTTTACCAAATTGACTAGTTAAAAATATTCGATTTGAGTCCATTTCCATACCAAATAGCAAAATTGTTTAATTCATATCTCCGGAACGACTGAACCAATTTTAATGAGTGAAAAGGCACTTCAGCCTAAAATTTTCCGTAGAATCAGGGAAAAATATTTTCCGGGGGGAACGTCGCTCGGGGGGGGGGGGGGGGGGAGTCAAAAAGTTGCTGCTGTTTTGGCTGCTGCATTGATCAAGCCTGCCCACAAATTTGTCGTAGTTCGATGAGTTTGCCTAATGCATAATTTCTTAGAGAAAAATTGCTAGCAACGGAGCTCGAACCCGGGCCATTTTGGTGGAAGTCCAGTACGTTCACCACTGAACCACCCGTCCAATTTATCGCGCTAGCAAAAATTTGCTTACAATACGAGATGAGAGAATTGAGCGAAATTTTTTGTTGAAATTGACATTACAATTTCAAAACAGCGTTTTAATAAATTCCAAGAAGGTGTTTTATGGAAAATATTCAATTCAAAACAGCATTTTAATAAATTCTAAGAAGGTGTTTTAACGAAAATATTCAATTTTTAATTGAAAATAATTTGAGCCAAAAAACCTCTTACAGAGGAGGTGTGACGCAAGTCTTTATGTTTGCTTACAAAAGCTGTGAAATCAGAAAAGTGTGACGCATTAATCATCTAAGGTAAAACTTTTTTCTTCCAGTTACAAAAGTTCTGAATTCAGAGGGGGGGAGGGGGGTGACGCATTAAGCTTCGATTCGCAACAAACATTTTTAAACAAATATGTTGAGTTCAAAAAATTGCGTCACAAATGCCAGACCCAACGACGAAACAATTTTTGTTTGTTTATATTGGCTTCAATTTTGAATTCAATAAACAACATTATCATCAATCATAAGACTGATTTATTATAAGACTGATTTATTATTGGGCCTCGCCTGTTAATTGGTCTATAAACAAATTTAAAATAAAATAAAAAAATAAAAAATGAGTCACAAATTTCCAGCGTGAACCAACATACGTCCGACCTGCTTGAAGAGTTCCGAGGAACTAAAGCAAAAAGTCGTTTTGCATTGCCTTTTATAAGCCGAAAGCCAAAGAAAAGGCAATGCAATAGTAGATTCTTTTGCATTGCCTTATATGAATCAAAAAAAGGCAATGCAAAAGAAGATCGCATGTGAATCTATCTACGTACGACCTGCTTGAAGAGTTCCGAGGAACTAAAGCAAAAAGTCGTTTTGCATTGCCTTATATGAATCAAAAAAAAGGCAATGCAAAAGAAGATTCGCATGTGAATCTATCTACATCCGACCTGCTTGAAGAGTTCCGAGGAACTAAAGCAAAAAGTCGTTTTGCATTGCCTTATATGAATCAAAAAAGGCAATGCAAAAGAAGATTCCCATGCGAATCTATCTACGTCAGACCTGCTTGAAGAGTTCCGAGGAACTAAACCCTTTTGCATTGCTTTTTTTAACCCAAAAAAGCAATGCAAGCCTAACTTCGAAGGGGAAGAGCACAAGGGAAACCTAGAGGCAGAGAACGAGAGACGTTCCTTTTGTTAATTCTGGACCGCAATGAAGCAGTCCAACAAAAATAAAGCGCTCTTATTATGGGTACAGTCTCTCATATAAGAACAGTATCGCCATCCGCACCTAGCATCGTTTTGCAACGACGCTTAGCGCTGGACATCACCAACCTGCAATACTTTCAAGCGAATTGAAAAGTGGTATTTCTACATTTAAAACTGAGTACTTTCTGTGAAGTATAACATTTATACAACGAAAAATGATTAGTAATTTTGTATGAGAAATTTGTTCAAGTAATTTCAGGGAGAATATATTGTTATGAGTGTGTGTGTATAAATGTGAAATAGAATAAACGAAAAAACTATTTTATCTGAAAGCGGCCGGTATGGTGTATTTATCGGCCGCAAAATAGGCCGATAAATGGATTGTTATTTGAAGAAATAAATTACTTGAATTTAATACGAAATTATAGTTACTGAAGCCAATAACAACGAATTAATTGAATTTAATGTGACATTATGCTCAGCTTGCTCACTATATACCGACAAATACGTGCTTTGTACGAATGACGTATTCCTGAATCAAAATAAAGTTTTATCAAAATGCTCCGACCGGTGCGACGAACTGATTAAAGAAATGAAGAGACGGACTCTCAAGAACTTACATTAGGCTTTAGAAATGACAAGAGCGATCCACAATGAGTTCAAACCAGATATCAGATGACTCTGGTTAGCTTCTTCAATAGAACTTTATTTTGATTAAGGAAAAATATAACAAAACGACTCTATGGAATGATGTATATGACTGAATGGTACGAAAAAGGAATGAATTTTGACTGAATGGTACGAAAAAGGAATGAATTTTGCAAAGCTGTATTTTTCAAAAAGTCTTCGCCTATATTTGTGAAAACATTTTCACTTGGTTAGTTACTTTTGATTGAACAATTTCTGGCCAACTATGATTTTTAAAAAGGCGTTTTTATGTTGATTACAACGTGGCCTTTTTAATAGTACCAAAATTACATTAAAGGACATAATTCTACACGAAATCGGTGTACTATTGTGGAATGGGAGGAGTCACAACCTAAGGGTGCTTTCAAAATCTAGAAATCCTTACATTGTACTAGCCTCTCGTAGTTTTCATGAATTTTCGAGACTTTCATAAGAAGAATTCAAGAATGCAGACACTGAAATAAATCGGAAATACCGTTGCACACAATCATGCATATCATACCAATTCGCGCAACATGAAAGTACTGTAAATCCGAAATTGTTGTTTCACCTATACCGACCGCTTTTTCAGATAAACCAGCATATTGAACAGGCCATTGTAAGAGCCTTGTTAAATAATTTTTTTGAATATACAGGAATAACATACAAACAAACAATAGCTTATAATAGCTTATAGGAAATAGCTTTGAGAACTGTTTTTCGACTCGTGTAGTTATATTCCTCGCCTTCGGCTCGGAATCTAAACTCTACCCTCGTCCAAAAACAGCTCTCAAAGCTTTTTGCTTAAAAACATTCCTCGACGCCTAATTATTTGTCTGTATGTTATTCCTGTATATTCAAAAATACAATTATTTAACACGTTACTTACTGGCCTGTTCAATAATCTACTATTTCAACGTGAAAAGAATTTAATAAAATATATGACGACAAAATTCATTATGTCAAATGTTATATGAAAACCCATACATTTGTAGCGCCTGAACTCTCATCGCAATCGCAGCATGTACATAAGATAATAAAATATGCACACGAGCGCTAAAAAAGCGGCGCTTATGTTCAAGCAAATCACGTTTTGCATGATCTGATCAAACACACAGCCGTGATAACACAAGCACACCAACTGAGCGACACTTTCACTGAATTGTTCATTGTAGTGGATAATGAGAATAAACGTATAATTTATACATTTGTTTTTAGCATTAACACTAATACCTGATGAATGACATCGACCTTCGAAACTCAGTCCTGACCATATTCATGATCATTGATAATTTGCAATTACTGAGTTAAAGATATGTAACGAATGTATAAATGTACATAAACGTTCATACAGTTCAAATAGTTTTTTATTTACCAAAGGCCTGTATAGAAAAACATAAATTTGTTGTTGGTTTTTTGTTGGTTGCACTTTATTTTATATTTATTACTAAACATTTGTTAGAAATGCTAACTCATTAACAGCAGCTTGCCGTTTATAAATGTTTTCATTTAATGTGGGCTGTTCCACTGATCATTCCTACTTGCAGTTTTGTTTTCAATCGGATATAAAACTATCAAAATGTAATTTTATGACTTGAATTGATTAATTTGATCTAGTATTTTGCGAATTCATTACAAGGCGAAATTTTGATATTCATGACAAAATTGTTTTAATCATTGGACCCGTACGAAGTACGAAGGTCGTATACATTTACTACAAACAATTTTTATGTAACATGGGGTAGATCGAAGTGGCAGTTAGGGGGATGCATTTATTGTCGTCTAAATATGACGAATCGACAATAAAAAAAATGTCCGTCCGTCCGTCCGTCTTCACTTTATTTTCCAAACGGCTCAACCGATTACCCTAAAAATTTGTTCCCTGAAAGAAACATGATTCAAGTTCGAAGATGAGCAAAATCGATCAAGTGGTTCCGGAGATATGGTCGAGAAAGTGACCAAAAACGTGGTTTTTCGAGGGTCGGTGAAGCTTTTTCGCAAATATCTCAAATGAAATAATTTGATGTCAGAAAATTGAGAAAAAATTTTTGTGGGAATCGGGTCAGGGTCCGGCCACCGGGACCAGTGGAATTGACGAAATTGAGTTTCTTGGCCATATACGAAAAAAGTTTTTCGTGTTTATTTCCTTGACTATGCAATATGGCGATTCACTGTCAAAGGCAAAGTTGTAGAGAATATAATTTTAGGGGACACGTGTTTCAGGATTTTGGGCAAAAATGCCTCAATCCTGGGATATGACCACTTCTAGAATTGGGAGGGATAATCCATATCTCTAGAACTATAAGTTAGAAAGCTGCTTCCAAAGTCAAAGTTCTAGAGAACAAAATTTTAGAGAACACGTGTCTCATAGTTTTGGGTAAAATCGCCACAATCCTGGGATATGATCACTTCTAGAATTGAGAAGGATGATCCATATCTCTAGAACTATAAGAAGTTGCTTCCAAAGGCAAAGTTGTGGAGAATAAAATTTTAGGGAACACGTATCTCAGAGTTTTGGGTAAAAATGCCCCAATAATGGAATATGACCACTTCTAGAATTGGGAGGGATGGCCCATATCTCTAGAACTATAAGACGTACAAAGCTGCTTCCGAAGGCAAAGCTGCAGAGCATATCATTTTAGCGAACACGTGTTTCGGGGTTTTGGGTAAAAATGCCACAATCCTGGGATATGACCACTTCTAGAATTGGGAGGGATGACCCATATCTCTAGAAATATAAGAGGTAGAAGGTTGCTTCCAAAGGCAAAGTTGAATAGAACAAAATTTTAGAGAACACGTGTTTCAGGGTTTTAGGGGAAAATGGCCCAATTACCTTCGTAATTTCTATGGATCTTTGAAATTCTTATAGTTATAATAGAACATAAAACGTTGGATTGTTTGCTTATTACTATATTGCAGGGTTTATTCTATTTGCCACATCTGTTCTGTTTGTCACGCCTATTCTGATACATACGGGTCTTTCGTTATGTTTTTTGTGTAAAAAGTATATTATTGAGCGTTTTACGTAAAATGCAACCAAAATCAGAGTTACATTAGCTGTCAAAATTCAATCGTAACCATTTGTTTTTAACTTGAGAAGAAAAGAATTGTTTACCAAACAGACATAAGTAGTCGCCTTCTTCACTCCTACGATTTGAAATGGGTGCGTCTGAATTTTGACATGCGAGATGAGGAAATTAAGAGAAATTTTTCGTTGAAATTGACAGTTCAATTTCTAAATGGAATTAAACAAAACAGCTTCCTAATTCCAATCTATCAATTGAGAGCGCGTTCGAAAAGTAAAATGTTTCACACAGTTAATGCTGACATTGTTAACTTTAAGGTTAGATTGTTCATGGCCAAAATCGGTCGTGAAGAATGTGAGAAATGTCGTGAAGAATGTTTGTTGTTGTCATCGTTAGTAAACATAGTTCGTCAATTGAATTAAAATTGTCAGTATAGTGGCTAGGAGTGCGAGGGACGATTTTTGAAGGTAATAAATTAATTTTTAAAGCATGAAGGACAATTTAATTAAATTTAATTATTTAATTGTCACATATTTTCATTCAAGGAAACCCAGTGAAACATTTTAGTTACTGAACGGTTTATGTCAGAAACTTGTCTAATATTCAATTTTGCTCAGGTTTCACTGAGAATTTTAGTTTTCGAACGCGCTCTGAAGGTGCTTTCGCGAAAATATTAAATTTTTAATTTAAAATAATTTGAAAGGAGAAAGTAGTAAATGTGTAGTTCCACGGTGTAGTTGGATAAATGTAGCTTAGGAACACTCTAGCGCTCTTACCGCTGTTTTCTGAACGAGATAGAGCCCTACAATCTTCTAGAAAGTTGTTGGCTATATGCGATTTAGTGGGAAAAAATCTTAACGATAAAAATAGCGGTTTGTACTTAATGAGATCCGTGTGTTCCCGACGTTACATTTCCTAATGGAACTACCCAAATACTTGCAGTATTTATCGAATGTTATAGCAGAATGTCGTTCATTTTTGGACGAACTAGCTGTCATGCTCAATGTTATAGCAGAATGTCGTTCATTTTTGGACGAACTACCTGTCATGCTTCAGAAAACACGTATATTATTTTTTGAAGATTAGCAAGTTAAAGTTAGTAGTACGTCACGTTTGGAGAAAGAGAGGAGAACCTTAGTGTATTTTTCATTTATTCTAATACAGTTTTTAGCGCGTCTTGCGTAATTGACACTTGACATTTTGACAATTTGACACAGCTTCTTGTAATTGAGAATAAATTACAGATATTTTAGCAGTTACGACCATAGTTTTCAATTAAAAAACTAAGTTTAAAGCATCAACTATTTATGCAATCTTATCAACTAGCTGGAGTTAGTTGATTACCAACAGTATACCAACAGAAAACCGTCCTGAATTATCCCACCGCACGACGTAACCTCACATGAAAACAGGCTATCGAATTTTACTGAATTTTTGGTAAAATGGTGAGTAATCACATATGCATCGAAAGCTGCTTTGCAGCAAGAAACTCAGACAAACTATGCATCAACTGTTTTATATATGAAAAGAAGTTTAGCGCTAAATGATTCGACCTGTCATCGCAACCTATGACCAGAATTCTATCAGCGACAAACAATGTAATATTCCTTTGTCGTATTCTACTGTCAACTAATTGCAGCGCTGCACTTTGACAACTTGATTTCTTTAGGAATCCAAATTGATTACCCACAAAGAGTTTGATATTGATGAAGTAATCATAGAGCTGTTTGAGAAGCAGACTCTCAAACACTTTCGACAATGATGGCAGCAGCGTCAGCCCTCTTAAGTTATCGATGTCATTGCTTCCAGATTTGTGGATTAATTTGAGCCTCCCCTTAAGAAGCTCAGTTGGATACACTGACGTCATAATGGCCAGATTGGAGCGATTTTGTTTACCGTTCTCTTCAGCAGACTAATTGGTCCCCTGTCGTGGCTGGTCGAATATTTATCGGGAAGAGAAGCGATTGTTCTGGCCACGTCATTGGTACTGACGGTTTTAAATGAGAAGTTGTTTCCCGCGTGCTCTGGGTATAAGTCATCGATGTCACCAGTATCGTATCCATTTACTGCAATGATTGAAGTTGCCAGTTTCTCACCGGATGTGCAGAATCGTTCGTTGATCAAATTGCATGCGATTGCAGAATCGGACATCGGATGCCCATCTATCATAACACATTTGTCGCGTTTGTCTGTTGTTCGATTAAATAGCACCTCCTTGTAAATCTTCCATTGTTTACGTGTATCACCAGTTGCTTCTTGAATTCGATTGTATTCATACTCGGCTCTACGACGATAATTGTTCAGAAATCGACTAGTTGTTGATGCAAGTTCAAAATATCCGCGTTGTCTGGATACAGTTTGGTTAACGGAAACATTCTGTCTCTTTCACGAATCGCAAGAATTAGCTCTCGGTTGACATGTGGTCTCAAAATCCGTTGGTTCGATCGAATACTGATAGTTATGGTACAGTCGTTTACAGTTTCCTGGAATGCGATGTTCAGGTCGTTGCCATCGCTGATGCGATGATTGTCGGAAATATTGTCCATCCTTCTTGTTGCTTCAGCGGCATTAAGCTTGGTTTTCTTATTGATGTTGGGTCCTTTGCATACTTTTCCGCTTATCGAGGTGTAGACGACAGCGTGATCCGTCTTTCCATTATGCACGATTGAAAGCTTAAAGCAACGATTCAGTATATTCGTTGCCGAGATGTCAAGTATGGTGCCCGATTCCAGTCTTGTGACTACATCACTGCTGACTTCATTAAGCAAACAAAATCCGTTAACTTCGAAAATATCATTCAGTTTTTTATTTTTTCCAATATCCAATTGATCCAGGTTGAGATCACCTACAAGTAAGCAATTAGGTTTGCCAAGGCAATGATTTTCAAGTTCCCCCAGGAAAGTGTTGATGTTTCCATTCGGGCATCTGTAAGGCACGGTAATTGTAACGCCGACTGCGGGAAGTTGAACTGCCAAGAATTAATTAAAATCTGGTGTTATTAAATCGAGAAGAATCTTAGGTTCAATGGAGCAGACAGTTTCGTGGCAAAACAACGATATGCCTCCGCCTTCGGTGTTTGTTCGAACGCTATGAAACTCTCGGTAGCCAGGTAAACAGTAGGTGTTGCAATTATCCCCATTCAGCCAGGTTTCGCTTATAGCTATTACGTGTAAAGTGCCAGGGTACGCAGCAATGCAAATTTCAACATCTATCAATTTGTTCGTTAAGTGGCGGATATTCCAGTACATTGTGTTCAGGTCGCTTCTTGAAGGGCTAAGGGCTGCTCCGTTGCAGATGCGAACAACTTGAACAATATCGGAAAGACTTTCGTGGTCGATGATGTTCAATGTTACAATCGTTGCTGTCGGTCCGACTTTAAAGACTCAATCTGGCTGATGTCCAAAATCCGGATAACTCTCGATTTGTGTTTCCTTCTGGCTAAGATTTGTCCGTTGTTAGACCACACGAATTTGAATTTGTGTCTTTGCGATCGCGCTTTGAAAAGCAGTTCCTGATTGTTACGTGTAAGTTCTTCAGTAATAAGCAGCGGCTTTTTTGATTGCTGAGCAATACCAATGTCCGACGCAGTAATATCTCGCTGAGTACGCCTTATCTGAAGGAATTTTCTTTTCGCCTCCGCCGATTGTAGTTTTATTCGGATCGGTTTAGACTCTGTTCTTGACGTTAGGACACTAGCGGCGATTGGTTCAAAATCAGGGGTACCTGCGACACCCAGATGCGTGTAGATTTTCTGGTAAACTGAGAGAATATCTGACTCTCCAACGACTTCGTTTAGGTCAACACCTCGTATAATAATATTAGAATTCACTTCTTGTTGCTGTGGAGAGATTCCGTCGTCAGTAGAGGCTTTGACCAGTTTAAGATTTTCAACTTCAGCACTCAAATTTGTTAGCGAATTTTGTAAATGCTTGTTTACAGCAGCGAGATGATTGCAGCGTTCTTCAGTTTCGACAAATTTCGATTCAGATGCGCACAGTTGCGATATGACTAATTGGAGACCTTCAATGTCAGATTTAAGGCGTTCAACCGTCAGTCGAAAATCGAGGTTCTCTGCTCTCAGTTGATTGAATGCTGTTTCAATTGTCGAGAGTCGTTCGCCCTGGAGAAGATTTTCCTCGATTGTTTTGATCCGTAGTTCGAGAGAGTTGAACTTTTCGTTTAAAGAGCTCACACCTGCTGCCGGTGAATGATTCAAAGGCGCAATTGTTGATCTGCGATCAGATATAGTCTGATTTTGTGCTACAGATGTACGAGTCGGTTTTGATAGTGATTGTCTCGTTGTGTTGCTATTCGCAATCGATGTGCAGTTCGAATTTCCGGAAAGTGACTCTCGCTTTTCGAGTGAATGGTTCCTTGTTCTCGTTTTACTAGGCTTTGAAATTCTATCTCTAGCAATTGCTGATGTAGGATTGTTACTTGTTGCCTTCCTGCTTCGTAGGTTGAGCTGACTAGCCATCACTTAAAGGGCGCCCCAGGGCGTTTATTATATGTTTTAGTCGTCGAACGTTGTCATCAACTCTTGATTCCGCCTCGCAACACAAATCCAATTTGAATTATTCGTCAAGAAAAACAGCACGGCTTTGCATATGCAGACGGCTTTGGTCAAGAATTTTTACAGCTCTCAGGTTGACTTCATTCTTGCTCCGATACTCGGTTGAGTGGACGTGTTTCAGGTGTGGTCTCATTAAAAAACCTTTGTCTAGCCGTGATCGCCATTAGCGGTATTGGACAAGGTATTAATCGAAACATTTTTGACCGTTTTCAGTCTGAGTTTCTGATTATTTCAAATGAGACCTGGCCTTCAATCCTGTTGAAAAGATATAAAAATTATGTGTGTAAAATTTATGTAAATTAATAAATTAATTTGGTAAAGTGCTAACAAAAGAACAAGAAAGGACAATGGATAAAGATGACAATGGTTTTGAGTGAAACCGCGTGTTGAAAAATTTTAAGAGGATGGAGACAAACTAATCCCCACAATTAGTTTGGGAAGAATCTTCTTTTTGGATTTAAAAGTTGAGACAAGGAAACGTTTGTGAAAAAGAAGTGGAAGAAATAAATTGTGTAATAATTCGAACAAAATAATCCGATCGGAGGATTTATGATGGCAATGAATAATTATAGTCAGCAAATAAAATTAAATTAAATTTTGTGAAGTGGAGATTGAGGAATGGAATAATATTAAGGATATTCCAAGTTGGAGCGCGGGGGGCGGGGATAGTTTCCTGGGGTTGTGCCGGGGTAAATAGCTTTCCGGGCTGTGGTTGTGTTGGCTTTGGCTTAGGTTAGGTTGCGTTCCCTGACTGGACCTCCTAAATAGACTTTCGGACACGAATTCAGCTTCCAGAATTCCAAATCAAATTTTTAAAAAGTGTAATCAAATTTTTGCTGTTGTTGTTGTTCTTGTTCTTCTTCTATCACCAGTCCCATAGCTCCAGTCCTGCTCAACCGACATTATATGTTTCCCGGGCGATTTCAACCTTCCACAAGTGCAATGGATCCATTATAACACTACCGACTGCGACGGAACGTCTTTCACCTTGACTTTGGGCAATGCACTGCTTCCGACTCACCTGCCATGGTATAACAGACGTTTGACTAATGTGAAAAATCGCCAATCAAATGCTAATCGTCGTTACAAAAGTGCTTCGAAACACGAAGACTACCTAAAATTTTGTACGATCCGCAACGAATTCCAAGCTGCACAGAAGGCCGCATACCAATTATACATGACGAGAATTGAAAAGAATTTCAAACCCTTCAGACCCTTCCACCTTCTGGTCATACGTCAACAGAAAAAAAAAAAAAAAACGGACGGCTTCCCGTCACATATGAAACTTGGCGACAAGAAGGCATCCGATGGAAGCGGAGTAGTCGATCTGTTTGCGGACTTTTTCAAGACAGTTTTTGTCGATGGCAACGACAATAATAGCAGTGGCTCATCAGATCCATCTGAAAACATCACCCAGCTCGTGGACATCGGTAGTTTGTCACTGACTCGCAATATCATGCGATAACATTCTGGAAGCTCTACAAAATCTCGACACAAAGAAGGGCGACGGCCCGGACAACATTTCTCCGCTATTTCTGAAGAATTGCTCAAACTAGTTAGCAACGCCTTTACTCATTATCTACAATTCATCGCTCAGTTCCCGAGAATTCCCAAGCAAATGGAAATTGTCTTATCTGACACCGATACACAAGGCTGGCAGTAGAAATGAGATCGAAAATTATAGAGGAATTGCTATTCTTCCAACATTCGGTAAGCTTTTTGAGTCAATGGTATGCAAATTCCTCACAAGTAAATTTATTGGTAAAATTACGATCAACCAACACGGATTTATGAAAGGCCGTTCCACCGTCACCAATTTACTAGAATTCACTAGGAAAACAATCGAAGCTATTGAAAATGGTCGTCAGATGGACGCGGTTTACACCGACATCAAAAAAGCGTTCGACAGAGTGCGCCATAACCTCCTCATATCTAAACTCAGAAAATTAGGAATTCATTCTGAAATCCCACAAAGAAGTCATTTGGGGCCCCTATTGTTCGTTTTGTTCTTCGATGACATTACCAAAGTGATAAAAATATCGAAATGCCTGCTGTACGCGGACCAATCCAATTCACTATAACTATGAAATCGATGGCGAGAGTGTACGAAGAGTCGTTCAAGTGCGCGATCTGAGCGTGATATTGGACGCCAACATGAATTTTTCGGCTCATATCGAACACGTACAATTGGGAAAGCGTATGCTATGCTTGGTTTCATCAAAAGAATATGTTACAACTTTCGTTCCATCAAAGCACTAAAAAGCATCATCTAGAGTACGCTTGAATCGTTTGGCAGCCACATTGTGTGACAAAAAAGCAGAAATCGAGTCGATCCAAAAACAATTTGTCCTGTATGCTTTAAGGAGGACTGTAAAGCGCGATAGCAACTTCGTACTACCACCATACGCAACTCGTTGCGACACGATTGGCATTGAAACAGTCGACAGACGACGCATACATCTGAGCGCCGTATTGACGCACCCGAAGTCAATTCGCAAATAATCATTTGTCGACCAAGTCATGCTGTTCGAGAGAATGAGTTCCTGCTGATCAACCGTCACCGTACCGATTATGGCATGTTCGAACCTATCAACAACATATGTGCCATCTCAATAGCTTCGCGCACTTATATAATCAGTCGATGTCCAGAAATGTATTTCGAAGAAAAGTTCGCTCAATGGTATTGCCAGAAAATTATGCCTTCATGCGGTACAGTATTTAAACTACCGATTTTCATCAGCTTAGCTCCTCGATTATACTTTTTTATAATTTTCTTATAATTAGTTTATAAATAGCTTCGCGCACTTATATAATCAGTCGATGTCCAGAAATGTATATTATACTTTTTTATAATTTTCTTATAATTTTCCAATTTTTGTTTTTTCTTCTTTTTTCTCTCTCTCTTTATTTACTCTTCATTTCTCGAAAATTTTCATTTTTGATGATTTGTTCTTTTTTTTATTTTTTATTTTTTAAATTTTAATTTTTAAATTTTATTTTATTTTATATTCTTATTTTTCTTTTCATTACTTATTTAGTTTGTTTCGTGTCAATTTTTTTTTAAAGCTAATTTTTCTTTCTTATTTCTTTTCTCTCTCGCTTAAACTTTCGTAAATTCATAATTATCAGTAAATTTGTTTTTAATCGTTGATATATTAAATAAATAAAATTAGCAAAGTTCTACAACAAAAATCACAAAATGATATCTAGATGGATTCAAAGATATCAAAAGTATGTATTCTACTCCAAAAAAAGCAGAAAATGTCAAATTTAATGTGGAACATTATGACTGGATCATTCAGCTATATCAGGAACATCCATTGTATAACTTGAATTAAGCCAAGAAGCATTTTCAAAGCAGGAGGAAAATTTTCTTCAGAAATATGCAGAATATTGGGTGAACATGGATATAGGTGAGCGGGTCGGCCTTTTTTAGTAACCCGACCCGATTCAATTTTCATAAACCCGATAACAAGAAAAAAACTGAACCAGATGAAAAACATAACCAAATACCCGTATCTATCAGAATAGATGTGCCAAAGAGACTCTAACGTATCTAAATATACAAATAAGCAAACAATCCAACGTTTTCTGTTCTTTTATAACTGCAAGAATTTCTAAAATCCATAGAAATTACCCAAGGTAATGTCAAAGGCCCTACCGAAATACGTCTCAGACCATTCAAATCTAGAAAAGCTTATATGCAAGGACTAAGTCATTTTCCCCTAAAACCCTGGAACACTTACTTACTTACTTTACTTTACCGGCACTGCAACCCATTAAGGGTCTTGGCCTTCTCCAACATGCTTCTCCAACCGGGCCTATCTGCAGCTAACGTCTCCCAGCTGGTTACTCCCACAGTTCTTAAGTTGGCAAAAGCAGCGTCGCTCCACCTGGACTTAGGTCGCCCTGCACTCCTTTTGCCTTCAGGTTTGGACTTCACAATTTTTTTTGGAATACGATGTTCATTCATTCGTTGTACGTGACCGAGCCAACGTAGTCTATTTATTTTTGTTGTTCTGACTATGTCGGGCTCTCCAAAAAACTCTATGAGCTCGTGATTATATCGTCTGCGCCATCGGTTCAGTTTTCGGTCAAATACTGGTCCAAATATTGTACGCAGTACCTTTCGCTCGAACGTATGCAGAGATTGTTCATTTTTCTGTGTCAAGCACCACGACTCCGAACCGTACGTAACTACCGGTCTGATCACAATTTGATAAAGTGCGCATTTTGAATTTCGGCTTACTGACTTGGACTTTAGAATTTTCAGCAGGCTGTAATAACTCCGGTTGCCCAAAGTTACTCGCCTTTTTATTTCGTCCGCAATGTCGTTGTTTATGTTCAGCTCTGATCCAAGGTATCCGAACTTATTGACCATTTTGAATGTGTGTGTGTCGATCGTTACGTTATCTTCCCGATATCGATTCGTAGGTGGGATGATCATGTATTCCGTTTTTCCGTCATTGACCTTCAACCCAAGGTCGGTACCTTTCCTCTCCAAGGCCATAAACTTATCTTTAACAACATCCATAGTTCGGCCAATAATGTCCAGGTCATCTGCAAAACCAAGCAACTGACTGGACTTGGAGAAAATGGTGCCGCTGGAGTCTATGTCCATGGGTTGAACAGCTGCTTCGAGTGTTAAATTGAAAAGCAGCGTTGCAAGAGGATGTCCTTGACGTAGGCCTTCCTCAATGTCGAAAGTCTCTGACATTTGATTGCGGATCCTTACTCGGCTGTTAGCTCCGTTTAGTGTTAGCTTCGTTAGCGAGATCAGTTTGTTGGGAATTCCGAACTCCTCCATGACTCTCCATAGCTTACTTCTTCTAACACTGTCATAGGCTTCCTTGAAGTCAACGAACAAATGGTGTGTTTCAATGTTGTACTCCTTGCACTTCTCCAAGATCTGTCTGATATTAAACAGCTGGTCCGATGTTGAACGACCTACACGAAAACCACTTTGGTATTCACCTATCGTAGATTCCGTGTATGGATGAAGGCGCTGATATAGAATATTTGCAAATATCTTGTAAGCAATATTCAGCAGAGCGATTCCTCGAAAATTGCCACACTCCAATTTGTCACCTTTTTTGTATATGGGACAACGTATGCTGGTCTTCCAATCTTCCGGTAACTCCTCGTCATTCCAGATGCGTATGATGAGCTCGTGCATCTCCATACATAGCGCGTTGCCGCCGTTCTTGAAAAGTTCACCGGGTAGGTTGTCAGTCCCCGGGGCTTTGAAATTTTTGAGCTTTAAAATTTCAGCTTCAACTTCTTGCATCGTTGGTTCTTCTATGTATGGTTGCGCAGGCTGAAATGGCAATTCGTCGTTTTCGTCGTCTCGGTTGAGCGGTCTGTTCGGGTTAAGCAGTTCCTTAAAGTACTCAGCCCATCTCGCGATACACCTTTCCTCATCTGCTAAGACCAATGCATGCTTGTCCTTACACAGCAAATGTTGTTGACTGTAACCGTTTCTGGATTCGTTCACTTTCCGGTAAAAGTTCCGAGTCTCCTTCCGATTGCCAAACTTCTCAATTTCGATCAAAACTTCCTTGTCACGCTGTCGCTTTTTCCGTCGGAAGAGTTTTCTCTCGAAATTGCTTTTAGAACGGTACTCTTCCTGGCCAGCTCGAGTGAATCTACTTAGAGTTTTCAGGCGAGCTGCGTTTTTGTCGTCCATGGCCTTCTGGCATTCATCGTCAAACCAGATATTTCTTTTATTTCCCGTTCTCGTTCGCACTGTCTCTGCTGCGGCGCTCTCTACATTCCGTCTAATTTGATTCCACGCATCGTCTACGCTTCGTTGTTCGCTGACCATTCCGGCAATAATATTCGTCTCCAGCCTGTCGACATATTGACGTTTAATGTCTTCGTTCTGTAGTTTTTCCACGTCCCACCTTTCCAATGCGGGTTGT
>CM055404.1:159525-207409 GCA_029228625.1 Pseudolycoriella hygida | reverse complement strand
AAATTCATTCTTAACAGCAATGAATGAAGAGTTGTCTGCATTTTTCGGGTCAATGGCAGATCGGTTGAGGAACTTTTTATACTCACGGTTACGCCTGTTCTTCAGGTTAATCAGTTTGCCATCAAACCATATCGGATGATTCGACAAACGAAGCGTTGCCTTTGGTACCAGGAGATCAAGGATCCGGTAGCACTCGTCATAGAAAGCATTCAACATCTCGTCTGAATTCTTTCCATCAAACAGGGCGTCGAAATCAATTTTTGCAAGTTCTTCACGGATTAAGCCGTATGGAGCCTTCTTGAAGCAATAGATCTGCTCAGTGGATGGTGAGGCAGAATAAACAGCCGGTTCACATTCGATCAAACATTGAGTTTGCACGTGCGCAACGTCCTGTGATGAAACTGGGATCAGTGGAAGATCAGCTGGACTGACAAGGAACAGCTCAGGCATGTTGGTGTAGACGAGGTCGAGAACATTTCGTGATGAGTTCTGTAAGTCGGACATTTGAAATAGACCGCAGCTCAGAAGAGTTGAAGTCATTTCTCTCGCAATGTTAGCCTGAATCGGCAAAAAATCAAATCCATCTTCGTTGGCGTGCCATTTAACAGAAGACATGTTAAAATCACCGATGGC
Organism: Pseudolycoriella hygida; assembly: GCA_029228625.1. Lineage (NCBI taxonomy): Eukaryota > Metazoa > Arthropoda > Insecta > Diptera > Sciaridae > Pseudolycoriella > Pseudolycoriella hygida. Next base: position 206,776 of record CM055404.1, on the reverse strand, counting down.
AAGAAAGATGTCGCCATGATTAATCATCGAATGTGCAGCTTTAATTGCTCTCAAATGGGATGAATAAACTTCTTCAGAGGATCCGTATTGAATGAAGTTGAAGTTGGAGTTAGTTGACCGAAGATGAATCCTTATGCAAATGGCTTCGAGTGGTTTTAGTTCCGGTACATCAACAATTTCACTGTCATATTTAGAATCAACTGCGATCAGCACACCTCCAGCTTTGCTAGCACTAATGTTCGAGTCCTCTCTATCTTTACGGTAAACGATGAAACGCTGATGAAAGAACTCAGCACTAAATTTGTTCTTATCTAACCATGTCTCAGACAGGACGATCAGATCATAGTCGCACGTTGTTGATGACAGCAGAATATCGTCTTTCTTGCTACTCATCCCTCGAATGTTGTTGTAATATAGAGACATACGAGAATTCGACAAAACAGGATTCATTTCAACTGAATCAGAGGGTTCAATTACGTCAGTTTGTTGGCTAAAAAAGGCATAGATGAACTTCTAGATGAGGTCCGGTCTATCCATGGTTTTATAGTCACATGATCTGGCCAAAAAGTGGCTTTCGATATGATTTCGGAGATAGCATCATCGGTCTCTATCTTAAAGTTAATGTGTCTCAGCGCCGAAATGTCCTGTCCGCGTTTCGTCAGCCTGCGTATCTTTATACGCTTCCTGTCAATGAGAGCATTTGCAGCTATGTAGTCAGTAATCCTTGCGGGCGTGACACTTATATCGAACGGCGAGATATGGAACGTTTTGTCGAGACTAGTTCGTCGAATATTTCCTCCAAGCAAGTGTAAACTGTTCATAATTGAATTGTTGGTGTTGGACGGTTGATCCATGGCATTCGTTAAAGGGCGGTTGATTGCCAAAAGACCACTAGTAATAGAATCGTGAGGACAGTCTGTGGAATCAATAACAACTGGATGGGATTCTATCACCGAGGAATTGGTTCCATTTATATTTGCATCGATACTTTCGAAATGTCGATTACGTAGAAATTGAGCGGACCGGTCATTATCATCCTTGGTATTCAGTAAACGTTGAACTAGAGGACAATAGGTGTTCAAGTCGATTGTACACAGCTTGTTCTCGATGGATTCACATTTATCGTTGATCTGTTGTAATGTGTCCACTGCAATTGAATCCACTACCAGAGAGCTGATTTGCTGTTGAATATTTTTCGAATTTAAAATACGGGAAACAGACTCGATATTGTGTAGCACATCCATGTTCTTCAAGTTGACCTCTTGACAACTAGATTTTATATTCAGCACAGCTTCGGTGTTCTCATTAATCTTGCGAGTTAAATAGTCGAATGATGTCCAAGTGTTTTGTTCAAATCCATGGAGCAGATGATATAATTCACTGTTCTCCGCTAGTAATGTTGGTTGGTTGAATGAAAAAGACCAATTCTGGGGGTCTTCCATCAATGAGGATTTTCTGCGACAGCTCGGGAGGGCATTGTGATTAGTTGTTGTATTAAATGATAAAGATGTAGGAGTAGATTGTATCCGGCTATCAATCGCATTCAATTTTTCCATCACTGATGATGTCGTCTGGTTTTCATTCTTTGATCGAACCAATTCCTTATCGTCTACTTTCGCCTGTAAGTTCACAAGATTACGATTTATTGCTGATAATTCCACCCGGATGTCATTGTGATAATTCTCATTAGTGCTGACCATCTGCTGTCTCATTTCATTGTCATTCGAATTCAGTCGTAAGATATTCTCATTCATCTTGTTCAATAAAGACATAATTGATGATACAGTGAGATCATCATTTCTGTTAGCTGGAGCATTAGTCGTACTGGTTGATGTGCTATCGTTTTCTTTGGAAAATGTCGTTAATGAGTTTCGTTCTGTTGAGTTCCGTTGATTTTGCCTGATTTTGGAAATGCGTTCGATGCATTTGTAGCACATGAATACCATGTTGTTAGATGATGATAATAGCTTATGTTGAGATAATAAATCGAAACACTTTAAATTGCATTTCTTATCACATAGAAAGCAATTTAGAGTGTACTTGTCCGATGTCCTAGCTGTGAAACAGCTATCCGTACATAAATGGTTGCTCACCATATCGATGATAGGGTGTGCAAGCATACGCCGTCGTTGATGTTCGAAAGAGCGAATACAAACGAAATCCAAATCCGAAGCCGCGGGGTTCACATACGCAGAGCTTTCTCCAATGATTTCGATTACTCCTCGAGTCGAATTTTCACTGAATAGCTCTGGACTATGTACACTCCCAACACCGAACTATGATTCTGTAGCTCTGGACTATGTACACTCCCAACACCGAACTATAAGTTATTCGCTTTTCGAAAGTTCCAAATATTATTTAATTCAAAATTCCCACCAGAAGTTTGGCGGCTCGTTAGCTACGACGGCTATGCTATAAAACTGTGTGACAGCTGACGAAACTAATGTTCTGAGTTAAATCAAAACAAAACAAAACAACAATCCAAAAACGAATTTTCCACGAGTAGCAACAGAAAACGACCTCGACCAATTGTGAAACTCAGGAATCACTGATTCAAGAGACAGCACAAACAAGAGACTCAGGTAAGTGGTTTTGGTGTCAACTCACAAGTATTCGTCTGTTTACATTCAAGTTAATTAATGTGTTGATGTACCGGTCAATGAACCGTTAATTCAAAAATATAATTTTGCGATATATTTTTGAGAAATTCGTTCAAATAATAATAAAATGTCACTTAATCGCTATGTTAGCTTGTGTGTAGGATATTTAACATTTAACAAATTTAAAATCTACTCACGGCACAGTGATTTTACTACAATTTGTATCAAAATTAGTAAGATCAATTTGATATACGTCTTTACTACAGAAAATCTTTATGATTTCGAAAACCGAAATATCATAAACGAAAATCCAAGATGGCGCCGCTATGACAGCTGGCAGCCATTTTCCAATGATACCAAAAAATTCTCCTGATGAGACTCCATAGCTTTCTAGAAGAAATTGTTGTTTTAACAGGGAAGAGTTTAAATTTGATGTAAACGCTTGAACTGTTCGTTTAAGAAAAGCATTTATTTTTCCAATTTTTTAATGATTTTCATTTAATAAAGCTCCTTAGGTTTTTTCATTTAATTTGCAAGCTCCGACTTTTTTAATTACTGCGAGTTACTTATCGTCGAGTGTTTCCTCAATAACATCCTCCAACCTTTCCTCGAGGTTGACCTTCGCAATTCGAGTGTTTCCTTGCATTGAGTCCACCTTCACCGTTCTAACAATTCCTTTTTTGTCAGAGAAGACTTCCGAAATGATTCCTTTACGAAAGCGTCCACGATTCTAACTAAATCCCCTACTTACAATTTTGGATTGTTTCTATTGTCAGGCCATTTTGCTCTTTTCAGAAGTAACAGAAGATATTCTTTTACCCAACGGTGCCAAAATTTATCAACAATTTCGTGCGCCATTTTCCACGTTTCTCTCGGATTGCAGTAGTAGTTGACTTCCACGTCGTACTGAGAATAATTTGGTCGCAATAGAATTATATCGTTCGGAGTTATTGCTTTGAGTTGAAAGTCATCTGCATCGGAAGCGATGTAAGTTAATGGTCGATTGATAATCGTGTTATCTATTTCGGAAACTGTTGTTGCCAAAATTTCATAGCTTGGGAATTCCGTTTCTATTAGCACAACCAGATTGGATTAAACGTTCCCATGCTCCTCCACGATTCGATGCTGCTGGACAATTGAAGATCCATTCGATACCTTTGATGGATAATTTGCATCGTATAGTTTCATTGTCCAAATGGACGTGGTGGCTCAGTGGTGACGCGCTGGCATTCCACCAAGAATATCCGGGTTCGATCCCCGGTAACGAATGGGTTTTTTCCATCAAAAAATTTTAATTCAGGAACGTCCACAAGTTCACCCAAGCTTCGATGCTTCGTTTAAATTGGGTAGTTACAGGATTCGATTGCCTGTAACGAAACGCGTGCATTCAGTGACGTCACTCACCTAGCAATGCACAATAAATTGGTCATCAAGGCACATTCAACGAAAATAGACACGAAAGATGGCGCCCAGATCACACAATGGGTTCGTGAGGTCCCAGCAGACAAAAGAGTCATCACTCGGTCGTCGGAACTGTTGGCTAGCCAATCTTCCCGGCAATAGCATCGAAAAACAAATCAACTACGAATGAATAAGTGTGAAAAATAGAAATGTATTAAAATCTAATGAGCAATTGAGATATAATAACCGAACCTGTCGTAATGACCTCTCGGTCACTCACAATTGTAATAGAATAGAATAAAAATATATAATTGTAATAGATGTAAGAAACCATACGCTAAATAAATAAAAACGGGAAAATGGCTTAGTCCTTGGATATAAGCTTTTCTAGATTTGAATGGTCTGATACGTACTTCGGTAGGGTCTTTGACATTACCTTGGGTAATTTCTATGGATCTTTGAAATTCTTACAGTTATAAAAGAACAGAAAACGTTGGACTGTTTGCTTATTTGTATATTTAGGTACCTTCGAGTCACTTTGCCACATCTATTCTGTTTGTCACATCTATTGCGATACGTACGGGTATTTGGTTATGTTTTACGTTTAATTTCAATTTATGCTGACAAAGGCTATTGAATAATATTTTTAAGTCTTCATTAATCATTCGGGGAGCGTTTTCAATGGCATCAGCAATAACATAGATCATCGTGTCATCAGCAAAAAGCTTCGACGTACTGAATTTCAAAAATTTAGCAACGAAGTTAATATATAAAATAAATAACAAAGGCCCTAAGATAGAACCTTGTGGAACACCAAGATCATATTGTAGCTCTTCCGATGAACTTTCATTAATTCTTACCACTTTTGTCTTCTACCAGTAAGATAACTTTCGAACCATTTAAGTGTGTTTAATTTGACGCCACACATTTCCAATTTTCGAAGGAGCAGTTGCGGATCAATTGTTTCAAAGGCTCTAGAAAAATCCAAGGAAACTGCAATTATCACCATTGATTTATTTTGGGCTGCCCTCCAGTCATAAAGTATGTCGTTGACAGCTGTTTCACAAGAATGCCTTCCGCGAAAGCCCGATTGATTGTCGATTAATAATTTATTCGGCGTGATGTAATTATTGAGTTGGCTGTATGCAATCGTTTCAATCAATTTTTCCAGACAACTTAGTAAATTGATTGGTCGATGATCACTAATTAGATTCGAGCCACTTTTCTTTTGAGTCAGATACCACTGGCAAAACGAAAATTTTATACAATTTTATGTTAAATTTTAAAATATTGGTCGAAAAGTCCAGCCGACTTTCGGACATGTATTAGCTGAAATGAAAGATGGGCCTCAAGATGGGCCACATTAAGCTAATCCAGCCGTTCACGACAGCTAAATAGTTGATAATTACGAATAAAGCTGAGGCCCTGAATACTTGGAGCGTTTGCTTTCGGAATCTTATGTCGTCTCATCACAGCTAGAGCATCTGATAAGAAACTGGGCTCTACTTAGCGGTTGAGAGGAGAGACTTTTCCTGGAGAAAATTACGAAAAGAAAAATATAATCCCACTTGGCGAAAAGCAATACGGGAAAGAATTTTCGGCCTACTCCCTTGTTGCATAAATAACTGTTTTTTCTTACATCCGGATGATGGAAAATCGAGTCTGACTCTTCAGCCGTCCAAGATTTTGTTCATCAATTTTATACTGAATACGATGGAAAACAATTATTAGGTCTAAAAATGAGGGTCTAGGAGCTTTTTGAAAAAGTCGGAAAATGGAAAATTCGGAAAGTCTTAAAGCTTCAAAAATAAAAAACTTTGCACCTTTACATACATATCGTTTTGATAGCTTCGCTAGCCTTCTCGCCATAATTCATTGAACTTGACTCTGCAAGGAAAACTTCGGGAGAGGGAAGTCAATTTTTTGATAACCCTATCCCGTTCGACTCAGGACTCCGAAAAGTAAGCATTTCTGGTAGCGCTACTTTCATAAAATGCAATAGTATAAAATGCAAAGTATTAGAATAAATGTGGCAAGCAGAATACATGTTGCGACATGCGACAAAACTCGATCGTATCTAAATACAAATGAGCAACTAATTCAATGGTCTGTTTTTTTAGAACTATAAGAATTTGAAAGAGCCACAGAAATAACCCAAGAAAGGCCCTTCCAAAGTAAGTCTTATGACATCTGAGACCATTGATTTCTTTCGCCGAAATGTTCTCCCCTGCACCATATCACAAACAGTAACAGCTTAGTTAGAAACTTCTTTCTCTAAAATGTAATTCCCACCAACTTCCACCAAACAAATCTATCGTTTTAACAACATGATGGATGAATCAAAAGCGTTATTTCATCTTCATCAGACGAATCTGTTTTGTTACTCTCAGGAGTTGAATTCAGTCGTTGCTATGAATCATTAAAACGCAATTTATAAATTAGAAACACGCACATGAAAAACTCCTATGCAAATAAAACACTAAAAGATGCAATTAGCATAACGTGTGATTGAATCTTTAATATTCTCATAAGTACAGCAATTCGCATTCATAATTAGTGGCTGTAGCACAAAAAGATTCTTAAATACATTTTTTACAAAAATCATCTCATTTTATGATGAATAATATTAAATTTTCCAATAAATTAACATAATTTCAAGCGTGTTGCGAAACCAGTTCAAAGTTTACACTAAATCTCAGACAAAAAGTGGCAAACGGCAAAACAATTCTAATCAATTCAGTAAAAAAGAAGTAAAAAATAATGTCATCTAAATACTTGAATTAAATTCATCAACATGAGGATTGGAATTGTAAAAAAATAACGAATTAGCCAAATGAGAAATACACTCATCGGTTGGGCCAATATTTGCTCGATGACATTTTATAAAAAATTAAAAGTGATAGAACTGCAAAACACCGTTAAAGAATCACATATTTCGGACTGAAAAAAACTTACTCAATATAGGGGAAGAACAAAATTACGTTTCGTGGAAAACCAGAAATGCTTCACGCATACGGGACCTACTGTAATACTTTATCAATCACCACATTAGTGATTTGTACACCAAGGTCCACAAAGTTCATTTTTGTAGAAATTTGTCAATATGTAAGCTAGTTCAACATTTTAGTACGTCTTCAGCTTGTTCATTTTTGTAGCACATGTAGACATTTGTCAATATGTAGGCTAGTTCAACATTTCCGTACGTCTTCAGCTTGTGTTTGAGCGGAACAATAAATATTTGTGTCCGTTTTGGGCGACCAATTTTAGGCAATTTCACGTGTTGTATACCGAGCTGAACTAGTTAAAAAGTAGAATGGTCGGAAGTAGCGATCTAAATTAGTCGTCTAAATAAATTACTTGGTGCAATCGGTGCAATGTAAATGGTTGGTTTTTTAAAAAATCTCATATCATAACTATAATGAGTCATCCTAAACAGTTACTGACAAAATTTTTCATAGATTAGTTAGATAGATAGATAGATAGATAGATAGATAGATAGATAGATAGATAGATTAGATTCATAGATTTTTCATAGATTAAAAAGAGGTATAAAATCGACAGATAAAATTGCCCTCGATTTTGGCTGCTAAGCCTGAAATAGTACATTACATCACAAGGAGCTAAAACGGTGCATTTAGACCCAAATGGGGTTGGGCTCTCAGTTCTTCCCAACTGAAAACGTTAGGTTTTGGCTTAATAACCGCATAAATCTTTGAATCCATTTCGCTAAACATAGGGGGTACAAATTCACTTGGTGAAACTTTTTTCTTAGGAAGAATCTATGGGAAATAGATAATCCCAGAAGTAAAATAAGAGTATAGCGGCCAGTAACGTGCGGCAAAGGAAGATTAATTCGGGTAAAAAAATTCCTATATTAGCGCACGGACGGAAAGAAAATAATTTTACATTTAGAAACAAATTCTCGCTGTCTGTCGTGCATCCGAACCAAACCTCAAAAACCTTTTTTTTTACATAAGGAACCAATCCAAAAAAGTAATTTTACATTGGTTGAGAAACAAATTCTCGCTGTCTGTCGCGCATCCGAACCAAACCTCAGAAACCTTCTTTTTTACATAAGGAACCAATCCAAAAACGGACCGTTTTATTTTTGAAGAACCCGAATTTCATAAAACCTAAAAACTGATCCCGAATCTTTTTTCTCAGAATTTAATTTTTTTTATCTTTTTTCGACTCTTTTTGAGTTCGAACGATACTGAATCGAAACGAGTCTCTGAAACCCTTTTTTTTCCTCAGAACCGTTTCCTTTTTGAAGAGCCCAAAACTCGAACCCCGAACCGTTTTTTCAATTTCAAAAAACCCGTATCCTGACCTATTTTCTTTTAGCTGCTTCCTTGTTATTACACAGCCCAAAATAAAAAGATTTTCGGTCGTTTAGTTTAGCTTAATGAAAAATCAAAATATCAAAAATTGTCATACTATAAACACTAAACAGCGAATTGTAATACTGAAGCACACAAAACTAATTTCACATATCGATAGCCGATTCAATTCACAGCAGCAAGAATAATTCTTCTCGGCAAATTAATTTTGACTGAGAATATACATCTGAATGTGAAGGTATAGCAGGTATAACACTGCTGGGCGATCTAAGAACAATAATATTTTTATTTTTATGTTTACCTTATGTCTTTTTATGCTTAAAGACACCGTATTCTTGTTATATGGAAAGTCCCGCTGTGTGCGTGTTGAAATTTTTCGTTTATTACAATCAGCACAGCCAATCATCGATCGGTATATTTGTGACGCACGCGTGACATCATATTTACCTCGTGTGTCGCAACAATGAAAGGAGTTGGGATTTCTGTTGTGTGTGGTATGGATAAGTGGTAGGGGTCTCATCAGTTGTTTGGAGTCGGCAATCGTTTTGGTATTTAAAGTCTTTGCAAACAAGGAGAATCATGCATTGATTTGCTTGCACTTGTTAAGAGAATTTGTCGTAATTATTTTGCTTCACAAAGTAATTTTCTTTTTCATTTAAATTAAATTTATTGAAAATTAAAGAAAAGTTTCGTGGACAAACAGGCTTACAGTCACAAGCCAGTGGTCGTGAAAAAAATTTTAAGGAAGAAGCAAATTATAGACACAAATTCTAAAGAATTTCTCTAACTTTTAACGAGAAATTTTGAAAATTTAATTTAAAAAAAACGCAGTGAATCCTTAGTGATCAGGCAATTTAAGCTAATAAGAGTGATATTTTTGTGTGGGTATAAATAAATTTGCAAAAATGATGGCCGTAGCTGCAGCTCAAAAAAATCGCGAAATGTTCGCTATGAAGAAATCCTACAGCATCGAGGTAAGTTAAAAATAGAAACAAAGGACAAACAATGGAAAAAGTAATGAATGCAGAATTAGAAATTTCCAGAAACTTTATTTTCGTAGTATCCCTGTGAAATTTTTCTCCTTCATTGTTTGAAATATACTAAATTTTAAAATAAATATAGTTGCACAGTACTTACTTAATTTAAGTACATTAAAAATCGGTTCTAAGGTCTAGGCCTGGTTAATTTCAACGGAATTCCAACACCTCCATGCTGCACTCAGATTTTTAATGAGTGGAGAATTTTGGAGCTAAAAGCATTCGGAACATAACCAAGTCATTAAAGTTTCAAGTAAAATGAATGAATTCAACGTTCTATTTTTATTTCTGCAATTAACCACTTGATTTGATCAAAATAGAACCAGATTTAATTGATTAATTTCCAAACAAATAAACGACAAACATTTTGTGATACCTGACGAACCCCCGAGGAATTCGAATTGATTTTCCTGTCAATAAACAATATGGTTTTGTCATTGATTTAACTATTTATAATGAAAAGTATAATTGAAATGAGTTGAATACATGGGTATAACAAATAACAAAACAAATAAATATTCTCAGCGAAAGTAAAAATTAAAAATATAGCTTACAATCGAATTGAAATCTATGAACACAATCCATACCCATCGTAGTTATTTTACAAAATATTTATGACTTTCGCAAAATAAATATTGACTTTTTGATAAAACCTTAGAGAAAAAATCACAAAGAAAATTAATTTTTTTAAAAATGTAAAGTTCTTGTACATTACTTACACCATTCCCACCTTCGTATGCTATGCCAATATTTGATCATCTTTCCATAAAATTATATAAAAAATTAATAGTCAGCCACAAAAATACGGTAAAATTGTTTAACGTGTACCCACTCGGTAAGTTGATTTACACAGTGTGCGATGCGATAGGTAAATGGTTCATAACGTACGTGTAGTCAGAGTAGTCGGTAAATCTTATGCGACGTGTTTGTTTTGATATAGTAAAAGTTTGTGATTCTCAAATTTCTTAAATTTGTGGTATTTTACGGAAACGTTTGTCCTGCCTATGACATTACTCAATTCTCGGCAAAACATGTGTTCCCTAAAGCCGCCTATAAGTTCTCAATAAAGATGAAAAACTTGAATTAAATCTCGATACTAAACAAAAATTTAACCGACAACTAAAGTCATTTCATAGAAACATGAATGAATTGGCACGCGGCAACTTTGATTCGTTCGTAGAGTGAACATAACAAAATTTAAAACTTGAATTGATTTTTATGAAATAAGATGTTTTGTAGATTTCAACTTACCTTGTGGGTTACTCGCGATGTTTACGATAACGAGCCCCGGAGGGGCGAGTTACCGTAACGCACACTTGTAATATTACTCATAAACAGTGTTTCTCTGTAATATACTATAAATTAACACACATGTGGATGTCGTCACAAAAATTCAGTAAAAGATTTTAAAAAAAATGATCGAACTACAAATCTATCAATGCAGGTTACACCGTTTGCGGTTGAAATAATACACATTTTGAATCCGAATCAAAAATGCAACATTATCAAGGTATATTAAGTCAATAATCTTGATTCCATAAACCATGATCGTAACAATCACAAGATCCTACTAAAAACAAAATCAAGCGTAACAGTTACATGGTTATAGGTACTGTGTTTATTGACGGTGAGCTATTTCACCCATCTGTACATCCTTTACCAGCCCAAAACGTAAATTTACATGTGCTTAAGGGAACAACCATAAAGGACGTCCGCATTTTTCCCCCCTCCCCTATCCACAAAAATGTATGGAAAAAATTTGGAGAAACGGACGCTCCCGCTTTTGCTAGACCCCTCCTCCCTAAAAAGTGGTCGTCCTTTATAGATATTCCCTAACATGTGGCTCCGAAGTGGTTTTTCGGGTTTGGGCCAAAATAACAAATTGACAAGCAACAACGTAATAGTACGAGTGGTCAGTAATGATGCGTTTACATGCTTTCGGCTCAGGCAACAAGACTACCACTCGTCAAAACAACATGTGCTGTTACATGTCTATAGAATGTAAAGTCGTCATTGCTGACTAACTTCGTGGTTGTTTTTCGTGAACATTCCAAAAATATTTTACCCCAGATTCGCAATACGACGCGAAATTATTCTTTTTTTCTTTGGTATAGCTCATTGTTGACAATGTCAGATAAGGATCGGAACAGGTTGACCTGTTTCATACAATTCCACAGAGAATAAATGAATAATATCGCGCCTGCGCCTTTGCATCGTATTGAGAATCAAGAGCATTACTCGTTGCTTCTTAATTGTAATTTCACCTCAAAATCAAAACAAGCAGGTACATAATACCGGTTAGTGCACTTGGTGACGACTTTCATGTTCAGCACCAGAATATTCCTTAATCAATGAGCATTAACGAGATGTTCTAGCATTCCTGAAAAATTTTTCGAGTCGCTATGTTTCTAGCAATACAAACTCCCACCTGAAAAGGAGAAATTAGGCGTTTTTTAAGAGAAGAAATGTGACTCATGAGCTAGAATTGGTGTTCACAAATGCAGTCTCCAGTTTACTGTAACATTTTTATAAATACCTGAATCTTATTATACAGCAGGTTCAGGTACCCACCTGAATCAATGTAAAGTGTGAAACTGCAATATATGGTGATTATTTCGACAAAAGTTTGAAAATTCAAATATATTACGAAAAAATACTCACGAGAACTCGTATTATGAATAATTCATTTACATGCGTTGGGTAATCTTAAAATTTTTCTCGGATTTTTGCTCCTCTGCATTTCGCGAGCAAAAGTGTTTCAAATCAATCGTCCAAAGCAGGTACGTAAATAACTAAACTTCTGTTTGCATAGAAATGACCCGTGACTCTCGACCTTTAGTGGCCATGTGTGACCATTTCTTTCGGGTCACGAAATCCTTGGTCTACAAAATTGCAAAAAAAAAATTGAATGTATTCAATTTTCCCACTTTGATTAATTAACGTAATTAAATTTTCGTTTTATTTTCATAATATTGAATGTTATTCGACGAAGTACAACAATTTTTTTTGCGAATACTAAACGTCTAAAAAGTAAAGTGTAAAACTTTCAATGTCAAAGAGCAATATTTAAATCGCACATGCTCAAAATAACAAATTCTAAACCAATTCCATTAATTAAAAGTCAACCGTCTTAGACATTAAAGGTAATTATGCTAAGGTTGTGCTTTAACTGAGATTGTTTTGATCTATATTTATACACCAGTTTTTAGACCCGTACGAAGAACGAAGTTCTTCGAAAAGGGGTCTTATGCGTTTACCACGACGTTTGTAACCAGCCCAATTTCGACCCGGGAGTTAGATGACGAATCAACAATAAAAAAATATCCGTCCGTCCGTAACCGTGATAACTTAATTAAAACTCAAACGATTTTCAAAAACTTTTTTTACCTAAAAGGTAATTGAAAAATCTTATATAGGATTGAATCTGGGCACTGTCGACCGGGCCGCGAGCTAAGGCCGTTTAAGTGGTTTTTGGTCTTTTGCACATAACTCGAGAAAAATTTTACCGATTTTTAAATTTTTTTTTTGTTTGAAAGGCTGTCATTTTATGGAAGAAAGTTTTTTTATTTTGAGCTTTTGGAGTCAGTCAGGGCCCTAAAACTGAATCTCTAGTAGGGCCTAACGTGTTTTTTCATAAATCAAAGACTTTTTTTTCCTGAAAGATGTGTAGAAAATTAATTAGAGGATTGAATTTGGGCATAATCGGTCGAAAAGTTTCGAAGTTATGGTCGAAAAAGGTGTAAAAAAACGTGGTTTTTAGAAGGTTGGTGGAACTTTTTGACTTATGTCTCTGCGAAATCAGAACGGAAATCGCTCTTAAAGATTTAAAATAAAAGATATGGACATCAGAAAATCACGAAAATTAAATTATTCAAAATCTGTTGAGTGGTTCGGGCTGTAGAGTCCTCAGTGTGGGCAATCTTGCACGATATTTGGTGGCTTTTCGTGAATATTTCCTCAATTATAAGGTTTTTGTGCAGTGTTTCAGAAAAAAAGAAGCGAACTTTTTTGTTCATGGGAGTGTGGATCAAGGCCTCTCCTAAGTGCTCTAAGTCGGTTCTAATATCGGGCCTAGTGCAATTTTTTTTTTATTTTTTCTGTTTTTTTTTTTTTTGAATTTCGGGCTTTTTTAAGGATTGGAGATGTTTTTTGCGCCGTTTCTTCGGACGGGTTTTTCAATATTGCCCTTTCGGCAATTTCCAATTCAATTTAATTTCGACATAATTTCATACACTTAAGAGTTAAGGCAACATTTACTTTGATACGTTCGAATCTTTTTGTAACATCTATTCTGTTTGCCACATCTATTCTGATACGTACGGGTCCCCTGCATATGGTTTTACTTTAAGTGTGTATTTTCAACTTGGGATGACTCAGTAATAATTCCAAGGCTTACTTAAATTTCTTTGAATGTATCGAGCTTTGCACTTAAAAAAATGATATTTTTATGAGTAAGGTTGCAATTTTATTGCAAGACGAGACATGTAAGAGAACACTTAAAAGAAAATATGTTTTTGAAGGGTAAATCTAACCAAAATATACTTATAAGGAGTTTACATTATCGCAAACGTGTATGCACTTCTCTTCGGCTGAAACATAAGATTTGTTCATTTTACATATTTACAAACATATTTTTCTTCCTCAACAGAATGGATACCCATCTCGTCGCCGTTCGCTTGTTGATGATGCTCGTTTCGAGACAATCGTTGTTAAGCAAACTAAACAAACTGTACTTGAGGAAGCCCGTGAAAAGGCTAACGGTTAGTAATCCAAATACTTTGTTTCATAGCAATTGGCATGAGTTTAAATTAATTTTGGTAAAGAAGTCGGTAGGAGTTTGTTAATTTTTTTTCTTATTTTATATTTTGGTTGGTGTTTTGTTAATCTGTGTGTTGGTTCGGATGAATGTAAAAATTCGATATTTTGGAAAATGAACAGACATGACTCTAGAAGATTGTGTCATTCAAGCTCATGTAGAACATCAAGTACCTGAAGGTAGAATTTCAATTTTTTGTTATTTGTAATTTTTTATTTACGAAATGATTCATTATCAGTTGAAAAAATTGAAATTGAGATTCAAAATGAGGAACATGAAGCGTCCGAAGAGGAATCAGTTGTTGATAATGGTAATTTTAATTTGCATGATGAAAATTTGAAAAAAATTTTATGTAAAAATGTTTTTTTGTCTTTTCTTACGTTGCATGTTGTATGTATAGTTGAAGTTGAAGCAATCCATAGAGGTGAAATTCATGCTGAACAATTCAACGGCGATTCCAAAGGTAACTTTTTTATATTTTGCTTTGGTCGAGTGTTGATTGTATGATATTATGGGTGTAACTGTTGTGTAGATTTCGCCATTTTATTTGTTCAATGACCAATGAATTATGTTTTCGCGCAGACGGGCAAAAAACGTCATATTTTCTCACCGAATTTAGATCCTAACGAATTTCCCTAAATTTAAATTTATGCAAATTTGTCGAAAATCATGGAAAGTTTAATGATACTTTTTTCATAAGAATAGGCCCTGTCAGAGCAACTGTAGGCAACTGTCAAAGAAATTAACCTTTTGGCTATTGCCTCAACCTATCAGATTATTAATTAAAATGCCTTTAGATTGGAAGCGTAACGTGATTGGGAATGCTACACTTTTCAACGTTAGACCAACCTGCATCGGTAGAAGTAGTAGTGCTACTTGAAAGTTGTTTTTGGCGTAAGCTTAGTCTTAAGTCAAGCACGAATTACTTGTTCCGAAGGAAGGCTGGTAAAAAGTATTTTGTATTAAACGTCTTCTGGTATGGCGGCATTACCATGTCCATGATTCCCTGCATTTTTTTAGCAATAAACTTCACTCAATAAAAATTTCGTAAATTACCTGCAGGTAACCAAAATTAAAAGGAATACGATTTTGTGGACTTGGTGCATTTTCGTTGTTTTTCTAATTTTACTTATTTCAAATGGCATAAAAGAGAAACACAAAAACCACAAATAAAATCGCATACCTTTACGATTTGGTTGATTGTAGAAAATGACTCAAATCCTATCCAAAAGCCCACACATAATCATGACCATAAGTCAACCATAAAGTAAAGTGGTTAATAGCGACAATGTCTTATGATGAAGAGATTTATATTTTTATCCGACTCACTTTTACCATTTCCATTCTTTCATTGTAAATAGAAATATTTTTCTTTTCGTTCGTCACATCCTCATCTCATATACGTATACATAGACCAGTGCGTAATAGCATAAGGTATAAGCCAATGAATTTATGAAATAAAAGTGGATTTTAATGGAGGGTGAAAAATTGATTTTCTTAAAAGCTTACACTTTTGAAATGGAATAGTTGAACGAATGTTGGTCTATTTTCTTTCATTTATTTCTCACTTGTAAGGCATTTCCTTTTTTAGATGAAGGTTTGACTGAAGAAGAAGTTGTATTGTCCAATGCTATTGCCGAATCAGCTGAAGCTGAACAAGCTGTTCAACGAGCTGCGTTGGTTGTGCGTCTTCGTGATGGGATGAGCTCATTGGGACGTATCTTGAAATCAATTGAGTCCCATCATGGTGCTATCATACATTTGGAATCACGTACATCACGCGAGGAAGGTGTTCAATATGATGTTTTGGTCAAGGTTGATATATCCCGAGTTAACTTGTTGCAATTGATTCGTTCGCTGAGACAAACTAAATCGTTTGGAGGTGTTAACTTGGTAGCTGAAGACAACATCAGCGTAAAGGCACCATGGTTCCCAAAACATGCATCTGAATTGGACAACTGTAATCATTTGATGACAAAATACGAACCTGAATTAGACATGAACCACCCCGGATTTGCCGATAAAGTTTATCGTGAACGAAGAAGACACATTGCTGAAATTGCATTTGCCTATAAATAGTAAGAACAATTCTTCTGCGTGCAACAGGGACGGGAAATTTATCGTTCTTTTTTATTCAATAGTGGCGATGCTATTCCACACATTGACTACACCGAAGTTGAACACAAGACCTGGGGCGCCGTATTCCGTATTGTTTTGGATTTGATGCCAAAACATGCTTGCGCTGAGTATCGTCATGTGTTCGCTAAACTCCAGAACGAAGGAATTTTCCGTGAAGATAAGATCCCACAACTGGAAGACATGAGCAACTTTTTACGTAAAAATACTGGCTTTACTTTGAGACCAGCTGCTGGTTTATTGACTGCTCGTGATTTCTTGGCTTCATTGGCTTTCCGAATTTTCCAAAGTACACAATATGTACGACATGTTAACTCACCATATCATACCCCAGAACCGTAAGTAAATTACTTTTAACTAGATGAGTCATAGTAAAATATTACTTCTATGGGTGCAATTGTACCAAAACGAGAATTTTCTCAATTTTTACCTAGATGAATTGTTACGAAACGCCACCAATAATTACCAATGCACCTATTTTTAGACCCGTACGAAGAAAAAAGTTCTTCGAAAAGGGGTCTTATGCGTTTTATACGTTTTTAACCAGCCCAATTTCGACCCGGGAGTAGGGAGGGGAGTACCGATCATGGTCCTTAGATGACGAATCAGCAATAAAGAAAATGTCCGTCCATCCGTCTGTCAACACGATAACTCGAGTAAAACTCAACCGATTTTAAAAAACTTTTTTTCCCTGAAAAGTAATTGAAAAATCTTGAATGAAATTGAATCTGGGCACTGTCGGCCCAAGGGCCGCCAAGTTAGGGCCGTTTAAGTGGTTTTTGGTTTTTTGTACATACAGTAACGGAAAAGTGAAAACCGACAAGTTTCTGATTTGTATGGTAAATTCGTATAATAAATCAAAAACTTGTCGGTTTTCACTTTTCCGTTCCTGTAACTCAAGTAAATCTTTTCCGATTTTCATAATTTTTTTTTGTTTGAAAGATCTGAGCATGGCCGACAATTTATGGAAGAAAAGTGTTTGCAAGGTTCCTACGTGTTTTTTGAACATAACTTGAGTAAATGTTTTCCGATTTTCAAAAAAAAATTTTTAATCGAAATAAAATTTTTTGATTAGAGGCCCTTGGACTCAGCCGATAATTATTCTATGCAAAAATTTGACTTTCCCTTCTTTTCGCGAAAATTTTAATGTGCAAATTTCTTACGTGTGAAAACTGAAAGTGTTGAAAAATTATTACGCTGGTGGGTCTGGCATTTGTGACGCAATTTTTAAAAAACACAACGTAACTTTGCTTTAATTGTTTTACGTATCAAAGCTGAATGCGTCACCACTCTCTGACTTCAGAACTTTTGCAACTTTAAGAAAATCGTTTTGCGTTAGAAGCTTAATGCGTCACCCTTTCCTGATTTCAGAATTTGTGTGGAGACAAAAAGACTTGCGCCTCACCTCCTCTGTCAGAGGGTTTTTCGGTGGATATCAGTACTTTTGAAGGTTTATCTCTCGCCAAAAATTACTCAAAATAGAGAAATCCACAAGAATCCCATAAACCTAGGAAGCTCCATTGCATGACCTCATTCATATCGAGAAATACCGAAAAATATCAAAAAAATTGATGGAACTTCAAAATTGCTACAGAAATCCACAAGAATCCCATAAACCTAGGAAGCTTAGATGAATAACCTCACTCATGTCGAGAATAACCGAAAAAATTAAAAAAACCTGTTCGAAGTTGAAAAGTTCTGGAGAAACGCTCCCAATTGTAGAAGTGGCCATATCCCAAGAATTTCCACAAAGCCCTGAGACACGTATTCGCTAAAATTTGATTCTCTACAACTTCGCTTTTCAAAGCAACTTTCTAACTCTCATAGTTCTGGAGATCTGGGTAATCATGGTCCCACGGTAGTAAGGGGCCGTGACGAACTATAGCAGTTAGGAACTTACTTCCAAAGGTCAAGTAGTAGAGAATCAAATTTAAGTGAACACGTGTTTCAGGGTTTTGGGGAACTATGGCCCAATCGTGGTATTTGGCCAATTCCATAATTGGACAGAATGACCCGAATCTCCAGAACTATGAGAGGTAGAAAGTTGCTTCCAAAGGCAAAGTTGTAGAGAATAAAATTTTAGAGAACAAGTGTTTCAGGGTTTTAGGGGAAAATGGCCTAGTCCTTGGATATAAGCTTTTCTAGATATGAATGATCTGAGACGTACTTCGGTAGGGCCTTTGACATTACCTTGGGTAATTTCTATGGATCTTTGAAATTCTTACAGTTATAAAAGTACAGAAAACGTTGGATTGTTTGCTTATTTGTATTTAGATACGTTCGAGTCACTCTGCCACATCCATTCTTTTTGCCGCATCTATTCTAATACGTACGGGTCTTTGGTTATGTTTTCTACAAGGTTTGATCTTAGAACCGACCTTGATCAGTTAAGAGAGCCCTCTGACCCATACTTCGATGGACAAAAAAGTTCGCCTAAATTTACTTCCCAACATAGTTTTTCGAGGAGGTGTCGACCTTAGGACCGTTCTATGGCCATGAGGAGAGGCTTCAGACCCATACTTGAATAGACTAAAAAGTTCACCTTCTTTTTGCATACAAAAAATGCACAAAAAACCTTATCCTTAGAGAAATATTCACGAAAAATATCCAAATATCGTCTCGGGTCGCGTAGCATGAGTTGGGTCCGCGCTAAAGGATCCTGCAACCAAAACCACTTGACAGATTTTCGCTAATTTAAATTTCTTGATTTTCTGAGGTCCATATCTTTCATTCACAACCTTGAAGATTGATTTCCGTGCTCATTTCGCAGAGATATGAGTCAAAAATATTCGCCAACCTTCATTAAACCACGTTTTTGACCACTTTTTCCAACGTTACTTCGACAGATTTTGACCTATTCTGCCAAAATTTATTTCTGTAATGAATTTTTCGATTATCTTTCATGAAAAAAAAGTTTGTGAAAATCTGACGAGATTTATCCGACTCGGTTTGAGAGGCTTGTTTCTTCCATACATGACAAGCATTCCCAAACCTTTCAAGCAAAAAAAAAAGTATGAAAATCGGAAAAGATTTACTCGAGCTATGTACGAAAGACGATAAACCACTTTAACGACTGGTCGTGGTAGACGCAATAAACCCATTTTCGAAGCACTGCGTTCTTCGTACTGGTCTAAAAAAATCAGGCACCCGTCAATTTATTAACGTCATGTGTCAGTTTGCGATCTTAAAGTTAACTGTAACAAAGTACATCGTGTCCCTTTTTAACAAACGAATTACTCTGACATGCCTTCTTTTCCAAAAAAATTTCCGTCTTTAACTCCGAAGTGGCTTATCTGTGACGAAACGAACTAACTTTTCTTAGAAATATTAACCGTGAGAAATCAAATAGCATGCGAGCGATCTTTCATCGTTTGAAGAGCTATAAATAATTAACTAGCTCAGCAATACCTAATTGCATCACAAAATAATTTTGTTTAATGAATAAATAAAATACCTTCACAAACTGCTTACTTTAAGTATGTATTAATTGATAAGTAAACAAACTTCAAATATTTGAAAACTGTAATATTTATCAGAATACAGTTAGAGGAAAGCTATTTATGAAGAGTTCTTGATATTTGCTGTTCTTCGAAGAATTCGTTTGTTTTAAAAAAATAAAGCTCATAGAAAGAATATGTTGATGAATCAATTTACCCTAACTAAAAGTTGTGGTGTACAAGAATTTCTATTCATATTTGAGGTGAAAAAATAGCAACTCGTGGCCTTTGTAGAGAAAGTTGCAGCAGAAGTAAACAAATCTCACTTCAAATCTAATTCTTTTCAATTTTCTCTGCTATAGTCATGTCTTTTCAATTTTTCCCGCCATCTTTCTAACTCTAGCTATAGATGATTTTGATTGAAATAAAAAAATAAAAAGTCTTCTGGCCTAATTGCAATTTGATTATATAGACTGAAATTGAAAGAAAAAGTTTCGCTAAATGCTTTTTGTTATCATCAAAGTGACAATTGAAATGCTCTTTTGATTCACCAAAGAATTCTTCTTCGAATATATGCTAAGCTAATTAAGTTTCTTTTCGTCCTTCCGTTCACTTTATCATTTCCCACTTTGTCCTCAAATAAAAACGGAAATTCTTTGATTTCTATTCAAAGAATATTATGCAATGGCAACGGCCATCCACAGCACATCCATTTAGTAAAGTTCGTAGACGAGTGCAATATACTTTCATTTCAATTTCAATTTCAATTTCATTTCATTTAAAGTAATTTTTAATTTAATTTACAACGTTCAACAAACCAGTTTTCCTATCATAACGGTCTCACAACGATAAAATGCCACTTGATTGACCCATTAACCTTTAAGCAAATTATTGGCAGTTTAACTCCAATGTTGTCATTATTTACAACTCCATTTTACGTGAAATCAAGTTCCCGTTTGTTATATACACCTTCAATTATGTGACACGTTGCGTCTATGATTTTCCGAAGAGAACCTTTGGGGTTGATGTGTTGAATGTACTCAATGTGCTTCGTTTGAAGCGAAAAAGTGTGTATGTTTTATAATCAAATTGCTAGCATGGAAATTGCTTTTCCTGCATGCTTTCTGTTATGTTTTTATGGCCAGTAGAGATCAAAAGACTTTATTGATTTTATGTCATATATCGTCAATTACAATGGGGAACTTATTTGTGCCAAGTAAGAATGGGAAAATAATTTTATTTCATTAATTGGCAAAATTTTATCTTCACGAAACCGCATGAAAGATTTTCTTCTTGGTTAATTGAGTAGCATCTCAATCTTTACCGATTCTGCAATGGAATTAATACCATCGCTGTGGCTATGAATATTTTCCAAAGGACTAGTGGAACTTGTATCCTTTTTCTGCTGAAATGTAAACATTTTACACAAAAAGGTTGTTCATTCCATTGGTGCGCCTGGGCAATCTAAATAGCTACAATCGATCTAAATGAAAAGCTATACAAAACTTGCGATTTGTGTGTTCTGCGAGTTCTTTGAGATCTAAAACCTCTAAAACCCATACACTGAATGCAATTACGTTTGGACTTGCCGCTTTTGATTTTTGCCAAAAATGTATGTCGATATGCAGTTTCATTTAGTTCGTTAATTGGCGCATTTTTTTTTTTTTTTTTGTAAAATTCAAACGTTTCTGTTTTAAATTTTTACACATTTGTTTTATGACTTTTTTGTTAAGAAATTTCGGAATAGATCGACGTTTGCTTCTTCGCATTAGTTTTTATTTAATTTTGGATATACGAATTGATTCCATAATGTGAATTTTCTTGGAAATGCAGTTTTTTGTTTAACTTTGTAATTTTCCTAAAGGCTTTTCCGTAAAATTCGTTCATTTCGGCGACTCGAATATCTTATAAAACTTGAATTTTCTTAAAAAATCAAATTTGTTTGAAAATTTTAATTTTTATGAAAATTTAAATTGTTTTGATAATTTGAAATTTTTCTGAAAATTTATATTTTTTTGTAATTTTGGAATTTCCTAGAAGTAAGTATTTTCTCAAAAATTTAGATTTGCAGAAAGAATTGGAACTCTTCAAAAATTTAGATTTTCTTGATAATTTTGAATTTTCACGAAAACTCGATTTTTTCGAAAATTATAACTTTTCACAAACGTTCAATTTCTGAAAACTCAACTTATTTTTGAAAAAACCGTACGGGTCAATCGTATTTCAATTTTCGACATCTTTATCGGCATTTACCATCCATTGTTTTGATTGACATCGACTTTTAAAGTACTTGTTAATTTTTCAAAATTTTCGATTCTCTAGTGAAGTATCTCACAAATTATACTTTTACGTCCGTTAAATCAATTTCAAATATAATTATATTTTGAACATTTGTTGTGCTGTGTTTAATTGTACAGTTTAGAATCTTTTTTTAATAAATCATTCACTTTATGCGTTGAGAAGTCGCTAATTTCTACCGTGTGAAAAGTGTTTTAAAATGTCCAGCTTCTGCAGGCAATATTCGCTTCCTTCCAGTGGATTTCCGAGAATTTTGTCTTCATAAGTAACGTTAGTCTGTTTTGAAAAAGTTCTATAATTTTGTGAAGCTTCAAATTAATTTTTGCAATCAAAAAATGTAATTCAATGTGTGATCATCACCTGAATCTTCCGATTTGTGTTTTTGTTGACAAATGACATGACATGGCCAATTTGTTTACATACATTCATCCAAAAGCGGCAACACCGAATTGGAATATATTCATTGTGTTTTAAACCCACAAAAATAACTCTCAAAAGACATACTTTCGAGATTGGAAAGATTGTAATTTCTCCTATAAAACAACGGAAAAAACTGCCCACGATAGGTTAAGGTTTAATTTAGCTACAGAAATTCTAAATTCCCTGCAGAGACTAGTATAGGATTATAGTTTTGTTGCAATCGCGACATCAAATTGAACCGCCAGCATTGAAATGGGAGGATTGATGGGATTCCTTCACTTAATCAGCCTAGAATGATTCAGAAGTTAAAGAGGATTTCATTTCAAGTAATGTTTTACTACCACTTCAAAAAAAATAGCAGATTCTTAGTTTTTCAAGAGAAAAATAATGATCGCATCATTGCATTTGAGTATTTTGAATAAGTTTAGTTCTTACGACTTTCTAATGTTTGCCGATGACTTATATTTTTACCAGATGGTACAATGTTATGGTGTATAGTTTTTAACAAAGACGAAAAATAAACCCGCAAATGTTCAGAAATTTTTAACATTTAATTCTTTTAGATCAAAAAAGACTTGAAAGCTTATGCATCAAAGATTGCGAATCGCGAAACAATTAACGAATTTTCTTACATTATAGAAATAAATTTTCAATTTTAATTCTAGCGATTGCATCCATGAATTGTTAGGTCACATGCCACTATTAGCTGACCCAAATTTTGCACAATTCTCTCAAGAAATTGGACTTGCTTCACTTGGTGCATCGGATGAAGAAATCGAAAAATTATCCACTGTAAGTATAACACATTTGACTCATTTGAATTGCCCAACATTTATCTAACGTTAGACGCATGTTAACAAAACCGGTACATTCCAATATGTGAACTATAGAATTTATTGAAAGCAATATTTTTGATTCAATGACATTGGTAGAGTGGAAATGGAAAAATACCGATTCGAATGGTTTTATAGATTATATTTCTATTTGTGAAGTTCATGATTCAAGATTTTATATGTTGCATGTTTATTTTCGCTGCACATATTTAGAACATTACATTGGACCATGCGAAAGTAATTCATTACAATCAGTTGTTAAGGAAATCATCAAATTCATTGAAAATCCTCAAAAAATCCTTTGAATTGCAACAAATATCTTGGAAAACGACAGAAAATCATTGGAAATCAAAAAAAATTCTTTCTTTAAAAAATCCTTTTCCGGAATCTAAAGAAAATTTTAAGGATTCAGATCATATTGAAGAAAAAGTTCAAATCCGCATATCAGACATATGTTTTGCACTGAATGACAGAAAGCTGTAAAGGTATCATGGTCCGACGTTAGTTTCGTGTAGTGACGCAAGTTTAAGCTAATTTGTGGAATTTTGGTTATATTTATTGCAAAACTTTCTAAACAGTTCAAGAGAACTTACCTTAATAGGTTAAAGGTTAAATAAGCTACTTTTTACTGATTTTTGGAGCCACTTCCACACCCTTTTCTTTTTGACGTACATTCTTTCAACTCTCCCCATTTTATGAGATTCGTGCCAATGTTACTTGCCTTTGTCATATAAAATATAGTAGGAATACTTGTAATATTGTATCGTATAAAATTGGGAAGTTTGAAACGAAAGACTGTAGTACTAAAAAAACTTTCTTCGCGAATGAGAAGGTTTTCATCACGAACCTAATAGTAGAGCTCTGAATCAAAATCGGTTGGAAAACCTTAAAAGACTGATAGCTTGAATTACTTCGTTCAAAAATTTATGAAAAAGAAGTCGACAAACTAAGTGTACGCCAACTTTTCGTTCAGGCACCCTCTAAAGCCTTATTGCCTGCTTGTCTTCAGATTGAACATTTGTTTAATCAAAGTCAATTTCTTTGAAATATCCATCTTTAAGGAATTTTATAATTTAAACGACATAAATCGACATAATCTGTAGTAAGAATTCCAAAAATAGTACATTACATCACTAGGAGCTAAAACGGTGCATTTAGACCCAGGTGGTAAAAAGGTCGTATCCGGGAGTGGAGCGCAGAGGAGCTTGGTCTAAATTAGCACCGTTTTAGCTCCAAGTGATGTATACTATTTTTCGCGCAGACGGACAAAATGCCAGATTCCGAACAGAAACACTCGACAAATTTTGCATGAAAATTTTACATCATGATCATAGCAAGTGTGCGATTGATTTTTTCATATTAATCATTTGACTTCTGTTCATGTAAACATAAAGAAATTTCGTATCGGATTTCAAAATTTAAAGCGATATGTGTGTATTTACATGAAAAGTGTTTGTGAAGTGAAGAAAAACAATTACCATAGTCTCAGTGCACAGCATTGATAGATGTTACCTTGACTATGATGTTTTCATTTTTCCGTCAGCAGTGAAAGGTGGGAAGAAAAGTCTTTTCTTCCCACCTGTCGTTTTCGATCCTGGTCATCCTGGAACATCAGTAATGTTCAAATGTGAACTTAAAACGCGCCTTTTCGGATGCAGATTCGGTGAAGAAATCTGAAGTTTTTTGTCCGTCTGCGTGAAAAAGCATTTTCTTCTCCGTTATATTATCATAGAATAAAATTATTTACGTACGAGGTAGTACGCATGTAATTCATTTCCGAGTGACGTATTAAGTTTTTTATGCTTGCTATCAGGGACGAAAGTTGAAAAATGTAAGCCCAAGGGGCCAGCCAGCCAGCCAGGCGCCAGCTTTCGCCCCGTGGGATTACATTTTTCTTTTCGTCCCTGATAGCAAGCATGAAATAGTAGATTTCACAACTAGGGAAGGAAATAGAAAATTACTTAACAAGAGTAAAGTTTGCGACATCTGCTCTGAGAAAATAAGTACTTTATCTCCGAAAAAAATCTGTTTTATTTAATCAAGAAAATAAGTATTTTGTTTCCGAAAAAAAGTCAGGACTCGGTCTCCACAATTTATAATTTTAAAAATACTATGATGAAGTGTAAAACTGCGCTCATATCTTTAATCTAAGCTCCTTAATCATCAGCATTCTCAACGTAATTTTCAAAAATGCCTCCCCCAAAAAGTGTGTTTTAATCGGAAAAAAGTGTAGTGCCAGTGTACAGAAATGAAAATTATTGATGTTGTTTATAAAATAATTGTCTATTATTTGTCTCATAAATATCGAAAAATGTGTTGAAATAAATGTTCAATAGTAAAAGCGTATATTAAAAGCGCATAGTTCTTTTCCACTCCATCTTCTGTCATTTTGCGGGAGTGAAAAGTATTTCACTCCCGCACTTGTCATTTAACATATTCTCTTTGAAATAATCAATTTTCTCCCCCATTTTGAGGAGAGAAAGTACGCATTTTCTCAGAGCAGTTGTGAAAAATATCATGAATGGATCGCTTTCCGGGGGGCATGTTGCTATGTTATGCTCAACTTTCGCATGGGGTATGTAGTTAAACTATTTTCCATGCCAAGTGTTTCATGATTGAAGGTTTGAAGGTTGTTAGTTACGAGGCTGTTACCATCAAGTCACACCAATCAAGTGCATTTAGCGTGTAATTTTTTTTAAGACCGGACATAAAGCTGTTCATTGTTTAAATGATCAGTCGTTAGAACAAACACAAGGTATCGGTGGTTAACGAACCATTTTACATTCGATTGGATAACATATTCGACAAATCGTTTTATTGATTTATTAATGATGAAATAACGCTAGCATTGCATTGCTTTGCACGGTTTCGGATGCTCAACGTTCACCAAAACCTATCTATAGGTTATCTTGGTTACACCCCCAACCTCCCCCCTCCCAATGTACAATCAATATTTCAGAAACTTTGAATGAATTTTATTTATTTATTAAAATAATAGTTTCAAGTGAAGGTCTGCATTCTCGGCAACAAGACAATTGTGTACATGGTTTGGGCAGAAGCCACTCTTCTTAAATTCATTGGGACATCGAATGAAAAATTGGAAGCGCTACCCAATGATGTAAAATGCAATACATTTTATCTCGGCACCATCGAGCTTCCTTGAGTTCTAGAACTTGAAATATGAAGGGCAGCTGTGACCTGGTGTCGTGTTGAAAATAAAACATTTGTTATAGTAGTTAAACTTTGGTACAAAGAAATGCTTAGCGGCAGGCTTCTGTCTGTGTCCCCAATTCTAGCACTGAAAGAAGCAAACTATTGCGAAAATTTGAAGTATTACCTGCTAAAGTCCTCACCAGTGTCATAGACTTGTCTTTTTTTTGGCAAATTATTTTGCAGTTTCCTTAAATGCAGCTAACAGTTAGTTATCAAACTAAATTGCAACAAGAGATAATCTTTGTGGTCGGGAGTAGAGTAAATTTAAAAAAATAGAAGTTTGCAGCCAGAAAGTAGTATGTACGACAAGCTTCACTAAAGTGAAGAAAAAAATACTTACAAGTCTGAATTCGAATTTCAAATATCAAACTAAGATTTTCTCCCGAAAACTTACATTCTCTCCCGAAAAGGTTTTTTTGGTTAATTTGACATTATGTTTTTCATTAAAATGTTTTCTGTTCTAGGTTTACTGGTTCACAGTCGAATTCGGTTTGTGCAAAGAAAGCGGTTGCGACGATGTCAAAGCTTATGGTGCTGGTTTACTATCGTCATACGGCGAACTTCTTAACGCATTGAGTGACAAACCGGAACTTCGTCCATTCGAACCAGCTCTTACAGCCGTTCAAACCTACCAAGACCAGGAGTACCAACCCATCTACTACGTAGCCGAAAGTTTCGAGGATGCTAAGGAGAAGTTCCGTCGATGGGTGTCCACAATGTCACGTCCATTTGAAGTGCGTTTCAATCCACATACCGAACGTGTTGAAGTTTTAGATTCCGTTGATAAATTGGATAATTTAGTATCACAAATGAACACAGAAATTTTACATTTATCTAATGCGATTAACAAATTGAGACATCCAGTCTGTTAAAATTGGAAGTGGTTAATAGAAATCATTTTTTTTTTTTCGTTTCCTTTTCGAATTTATCGATAGTTTTTAACTCGTGAAATAAAATTTCTTGAAAAGGAAAGGAAAGGAAAGAAGAATCCACCACTTGTTGTAATGTTAAATAACCCTAATATTTATTGTTGGACCAAAAATATTCATCACAATTAAGTATTACGAAATGGAAAATATTTTCTAGGATAAGGACGTAGTTTCAATATTAACCAGGTAAACTCAAAAGAAATTGTGAACGTATTATTATTATTATTATTATATTAATATTATATATATTTGTAAGATTGTTTAGCATTAATCATCCCTCTATCTCTTCTTCGGTCTGTCAAATCGTAACTTATTGGCGCATAATTTCATCACAAGGTTTTTATCGAAGACGAAAGCTTGTGACTGAATATTTTTTTTAAAAAGAATGGGTATTACTGTAAGTAAATGGCTTCAAAGCTCTGAATATGACTGGTGATTCGGAGTTGTGCTTATTTGAAAGATTAGTGTCTGCAATTTCGTCTTCGATTTAAAATGTTCCTCGTTATTTTATCTCATTTATTACATAAAATAATTTCATTTAAATTATATTTTTTTTATGTCGCAATAAAAATGTATTATTTACTCATTGTTTTTATTATCACTGTATACCTCAATTAAGATCAGAGGTGCGAGTCGCCGAGTTCAGCCGGCGTGCCGCCGACAGGAAGCTCTCAGCCAAGCGTCGCCACCGATAAAAATGTTAGCAGCCGCCGAGTGTTTTTATAATGAATAAACATATTTCGGAGAGGTTTTTCAAATTTGTCATCGAGTCGTTGATTTTCAGTTCTTATTTCGTGGCGGAATACTAATGTCTTTAACGTGCATACGTCTTTCTGCATCATCCAGATTCCAGACAATCGACAGAAATGCATCACCACATGACAGGCACGCACAGCGAACCGAATATAAGAAGGGACAAGTCAAATTTTGAACAATGAAATTCCATTGTTTAAAATTCGACTTGTCAAATTTTGAACAATGAAATTCCACTGTTTAAAATTCGACTTGTCCGTTTTTATATACGGTTCGCTGTAGCTAGGGTGGGGGCACAGGTGCAAAGCCTTTGCTCGACACCTCAATTCCCCTGCTGGTAGTTTGAGAGTCTGGTAAATCGGCGAAAGAAAAAAACTATCCTTCTTTTTTCGATAAAATTTTATTTGCTGGTGCTTGACAATGAGACGATTTCCAATTTCTTTTTGTAGGGGGCGGGGGCACAGGTGCAAAGCCTTTGCTGGACACCTCAATTCCCCTGCTGGTAGTTTGAGTCTGGTAAATCGACGAAAGTAAAAAACTATCCTTCTTTTTGTGATAAAATTTTATTTGCTGGTGCTTTTAGCAATACTTTTTTGGTTGCCAATTAATACTCCATTGTTCAATTGTTCTACAATATGTATTCCTTGATTGTGCACCCGTTCATCACTGCTACTCGTTAGGAACTGAAAACGACAATGCTCTTCGGCATCGTCAAAGAGATAAGTGAGAACGATGCATCATGTAATACTAATATTCGAACTAATAAATTCGATAATCATTTCTCTGCGCGCGGTAAATATTTGATTTGAATTCCTTTGAATAGGATTCAATATATATTTACTGTCACTACAATAGCCCCTTTTTATTTCAAAATATTGTATTCCAATATTTTCTTTAGGAGTCTACTGAAGACGTAGTTACAGGAAATATACTTGATAGTCAATATCACTTACAATACATACATTATTGATAGACGTGAACGATTCGATGAAAATTTCAAATCAAAACAAACTAAAAGTAAATAACCTTCCAACTCTCATCAACATAGATAGAATGTAGAAGTGATAATATAGACAACTTATTTTAACTACCTTTCAAAAAAAATCTCTTTCTTGCCAACTTTAATATGTTGTTCATCCACCTTTGATATGTTATACGCCGGTTTCAATCTATCAACCGACACCGAATCATGTTTGCCATCCATATTAGTGATAAAATACTTTCTAAGTCATTTAACAACTTCATATGGACCTCCATATGTAGAGTCAATGTTGGCTTAATCTTATCTACTCTGACAAAACATGAGTACAGTTGAGCGAAATTTTTTATCTTTAATTATTGTAATCTTCATAAATAAAAGTTACAGGTTGTCTAAATCTTTCGATTTGAAAATTGGAGTCAGGTTTCTGATTCTTGGTGCCATAGGACACACGGCCTGCATCACTGCTCTCAAATTCTGAATCAATGAATTCGACACATCTAGATCTATCTCGGAAGGTGTTATCAGATCTCCAGGTAACTTAAGAGCCTGACCATAAACTAATTCTGCCGATGAACAACCTAGATCTTCTTTTACTGCGGTCCTTATTCCTAGCAATACGAGAGGTAATTCTGTGCTCCACTGTCGTGTGTTGCATCTTGCTATCAAAGACTGTTTTAACGAACGATGAAACCTTTCTACTAGTCCGTTCGATTGTCTGTGATATGACGTACTTCTGGTTTTATGAGAGCACAACTTGCACAAGCTTGCAACAGGTCAGATTCGCACTGGGTTCCACGATCAGTGGTAATTGTCGATGGTACTCCGAAACGAGAAAGATAATGGTTCACTAAATGCCTAGCAACTGTTTCTGCAGTTATGCTACTCATAGGATAAGCCTCCGGCCAGCGCGTATATCTGTCTACTACTGTTAAAATATACGTGTAACCATTTGAAGGAGAAAGCGGTCCGACTATGTCGATGTGTAAATGCTCAAACCTGCCTTCTGGTATGTTAAAAGATCCTATCCCACATTTCGTGTGTCTATGAATTTTCGACCTCTGACAAGATATGTACGACCTGGTCCAATGATTTATGTCTTTGTTCACCTTAGGCCAGAAATACCTAGACAATACTAACTTCCTTGATGTTTTTATGCCAGGATGCGAAAGTGAGAGCAACTTATCAAAAACTACCCGTCTCAAAGCTTGCGGTACATAAGGTGCTTGTTTCACACCATAATTTACCCATCAAAGGAATCTCTACCTCTTCCATGAGGACACTTTCTGGAGCTTTATCAATCCTTGGAGTTCATCATCATCTTTCTGTAACTCTATAAAAGATTTGAGTTCTAACGAATCTAAATTCTCCGAGACTTCAGAGACCTCTGAATCATTCTCATATATTCTCGAGAGAAAATCTGCAACGACGTTATTTTTACCTTTTACATGTTGAATGTTCGTCGTAAACTGTCAGATGTACTCAAGTTGTTTAGTTTGAGCTGGACTACGTTCCGCATTTGAAGTCATCATATTTGTCAACGGTTTATGATCCGTGTAAATAATGAAATTTCTCCCTTCAAGGAAATACCTAAAATGTTTCACTACAAGGTACATCGCTAAAAGCTCGCGATCTATTGCCCCCAATTTTACTTCATTCTTTTTTAGTTTCTTCGAATAAAACGCTAACGGCTGCCAAGTATTTTTATCAAATTATTGCAAAAGCGCACCTACTGATTCCTTAAAAGCGTCTGTAAAAAGACTGATGGTCAAATTTTTCTTTTTAGGATGGACTAACATAGTCGCATTAGCAAGAGCCTGCTTGCAAGTTTGAAAAGCATCGTCACATTCTTGTGACCAGTTAAACTTGAACTTAGTTCTTATCAGCTTCTTGTCCCTAATGGCTTCGGATATGTAATTATGCACAGGAATCAGAATTTCAGCTAATCGAGGAACAAAACGGAAGTAATAGTTAATCATACCTACGAATCTTTGTGCTTCTTGATTTTTTATGTGCTCTATAATTGACTATCGCTTGTACTCGTTCCTTCACGGGCGTGATTCCCTCTGTCGTAACATTATGTCCCAAAAATTCCAGGCTTGTCACCCCCAGAATACACTTGGACAGTTTCACATTAAGACCATACTCTTTTAACCTTTGAAATAATTGAAGATGATGCCTTTTATGATCTGCGATACTCTTGCTTGCTATTAAAATATCGTCCAAATACACGAACACAAAATCCAGATCCTTACACACTTCATTCATAAAGCGTTGAAAAGTTTGAGCCGCGTTCCTTAAACCGAATGGCATACGCGGAAACTCATATAAGCCAAATGGGGTTGAAATGGCCGTCTTAAAAATATCCTCGGTCGTTACCGGAATGTGATGATATGCCCGCACTATGTCCACTTTTGAGAAAATTACAGCACCGTACAGATTTCTTGTAAAATCTTGTATATGCGGAAGAGGATATCTATCCGGCACGGTCACTGTATTGAACCTGCGATAGTCTCCGCAAGGTCTGAAATCTGTGGATCTGGGCTTTTGAGACAAGGTTAACGGTGAGGAAACTTGTGATGATGAAGGTCGACAAATACCGACTTCTTTCATATAATTAAGCTCTTGCTTCGCTATCTCGTACTTTTCAGCGTTAAGCCTTCTTGGTTTTGAATAAGGTAAATGGCCTTTAGTATATATGTGATGTACCACGCCATGTTTTACCTCCAAATTAAAATCTGGTGGCCTTAGCAATTCTGGATACTCTTTCAATATTTCCCCAACTCTGACGCGATCACACATAACCTTGGTACTAAATCTCTACATTTCCCGTTCACCTGCAACATCGCGCATGAGTCTATCAATCTCTTATTCTTTAAATCGGGTAGCAGCCCATACTTAAACAAAAAATCTGCGCCTAATATTGGTCGCGTTACGTCAGCTACTATAAATCTTCTCCTCAATCCTAAATCCACTTCCAATGTTTTGCCGTTTGCTGCGGTCAGCGAGTAATCTCTATTGACTAAAGTATTTAATAAGAAATGTCTCGGAACCACAGATACATCCGCTCCCGTATCTATCAAGAACATGGCGTTGTTTTTCTTACATCTAATAAATAAGCGGCATGCTTTCCTTTTCCCATTGTCTGCCGCTGCTACAATCGGATTATCTAGTTTTTTTGTTCTCTGGGTTTAAAGCTACAGGGTGCATTACACTTATATGCCTTATTCCCGTACTTAAAATGATGGATGCAGAATTTCCCATTTGGATCAAAATTTTTTCTGTTTCTGGACCTGCCTCTTGACTTGCTGTCGGACCTTGACTTGCTGTCAATCCTTGACTTAAAATCCCTACGCTGCTTTGATCTGCCTCTGTACTGATTATGCTCTTACAAACATCGTCTCAAACTTTTTATTTCTTGATACAAACTCTCTACAAGGAATTTGGGTTTCCACCAGCAGATGGTTGAGAAAATACTACCGAATTAACCGAACTAGAGATTTTGATCGCATCCCAAATCTGATCTGCAGTTGTCATTAATGCGTCCATGTCAGTTGCTTGCAAAGGAATCAAGGCAACCTTGACAACTTGAGGCAACCTACTCATCCAAATTTTCTTCAAGAAATCTAGACCAACTGTACTTTGCTCTCCCGTGATTCTAATTAACGTACGATAAAAATAAGATGGTTTTTGATCTCCCATCTGTTCATCAGATATCAACTTCCTGATCCTCTCTTCTATTGATAACGAGTGTCGTTCAATTAATTTCTTCTTCAAATTCGCGTACAAATCATCAGCTGGAGGAACTATGAGCAAATCCGCATTCTTTTCTGCCACATCTTACGGTAGCGCGGCTACAACATAATTAAATTTACTAGCGTCCGCAGTTATTTTAGCGAGATTAAATTGACCCTCTGCTTGGATAAACCAAGACACAGGACAATTTGACCAAAATGGTGGCAATTTTACTATCAACGCGTTCACATTACCAACTGTATTTACAACACCAGTGCTTGAACTGGTTTTCTCATCATTTGAGTTTTCCATTACGGACAAAAATAAAAATAGCAAAACGTCTTGGAACTCAGATCAAATTACGATATTTGGACACTTCATGTGTGAAATAAAAATATGTGCAATTATCTCACTTACCTTTACAAAATCAAAATTATTCTGAAACCTACTAAAATAAAATTCATGTAATTCAATTATAGAAATTTCGCTTACGTCCAAAGTCACATATCATATATGTTACCGATTTATAGTGTTGGTTCAAAGACAAAACTGCGTCAATTGCAAAGGATACAAAATCGCTGCATAAAGGCTGTTTATCGTCTACCCCGACTAACCCCGAATACATATTTGTACATGACGTGTTTGCTTCCAGTTGAGAAATTGGCATTAGTGGAGCGGGTCACATATATCCACAGAGTAGTCAAATCTTTAACGAAGAATAACTTTATCATTCGAGTCAACAGTGAAATTCATTCGCATCGAACCCGTCAAAGTTACGCTTTACATCTCCCTGACTGATACAGTCGGTGTTAGAGTACAATCAACTTTGCAAACTTCTTCAGTGGAACCATATTGTATGTAGAGCCCATAGATGTACAGCTTTGAATTGGACGAGCGAAGATGGACTTTAATGCAAATCGCTTCTAGACGTTTGTGTTCTGGTACGTCAACAACTTCACTATCATACATTGAATTAACAGCAATGAGAACACCACCACATTTGCTCGCATCAACATTTGTGTCCTCACGGTCCTTCCGAAATACAATATATTGGGGATAGAAAAACTCGGCACTAAATTTAGTCTTCTAATGCAGCGTTTGTCGAGTTAATCACAGATCGCTGATTGAAGATATGAAGATGAGAGTTTCTTCGTGTAGTGCGGCCATGTACGTCGGAGTTGGTTGTAAATCGGAAATTGTTTTTAGTCAGCGAGTGTACCATTTTAAACTAAAATCTTTTTATACTACGCAAAATTTATCATAATACGTTACACAAATACACATACAAATAAAAAAATCAAATAAAATATATAAATTTAATACTAAAAAATAATAATTAATTCATAATTCTAATAAACGTTTAATTTTAATTTTAATTTTCATTGTGTCAAATTCCTTAAAGGAATTAATTCAATGGAATTGACATTTATTTTACTTTTTTTTCTGATTTTCTCATTTTTTTTATTATTTGCTGTCGTCTTTTTTTAAAAAATACAAATTGTATTTTTTTATTAAATGATCGAAAAAAAAAAATTAATTAAATAAACGGATAATAATAATAATAATAAGATGCAGACTGTTCTCTTAAATTTGGCTAGCTCCGCAATTGGCAATAAACCAGTGCTGTACAAATAAGTTGTTGAAGTATACCTGTCCAGTCCAGTACCGTAATCGCACAAGTGTTACAACCGATTTACATAGCCAATTCAGTTCAAAATTTTAATGCATAAGGAACCGATATGTTGAAAATATAAAATTAATTCATCACATCGCCGGGTATGGTACATGATCGATAATGACATGCAAACTGACTTATTTCTTGCTGATATACGCAAAGCCTTCGATGTTATTTACTGTATTCAGTTAATTATGAAATTGGCAAATGATATGTACCGAATCTCCAATTCCCTACTCCTTTGGTTCCGATCCTTCTTCCAGCGCAGAAAGCAGAAGGTGAAAATAAATTCCATCGAATCGGATTTAATAGATGCTTTCTCTGGAATCGGGCAAGGCTACGTGTTGGCCACTCTATTTTTTGTGGTGTTCTTCAATGATTCCGATTGTGCCACTCATCCTACCAAAGACATCAACTTCGCCGATGATAAAAAAATTGTTCATAACAGCATCTCATCAATTGAAGATACGGTCTCAATGCAGGACTCAATTGACAAGTTCGTGAAGTGGTGCTCCGACAATAATTTTGAATTAAATGCTGATAAATGCAAGATAATTTCTTTATCTCGTAAGCGTTCACCCATTTTGGCTAACTACCAAATGAATGGTCACTTGATTAATTGTGTTCATAGCACCAAGGACATCGGAGTTACGTATAATGACAAGTTTTGTTTTAATGATCATTATGAGCTGGCCTCAATGAAAGCTACTTCGATGCTATCATTTGTTAAGCGCCAGTGCTACGGACGATTCAACGTCAACGCTGCAAAAATGCTTTTTTCAGTCGTTGTTCGCTCACATATTGAGTTTGCTAGTACGATCTGGGCACCTCATCATGCTGTTCACATCCAGTTGTTAGAGAGTGTTCAGCGACAATTTGTTCTATACGCTAACCGTGATAGACACATCGACTGTTAAAAATGCCCGCTGCGTTTGTGCTCAATTGAACGAGATTTTATTTGATAATCAAACGCGATCGACGATGCGTTGTTTTTGCATTGCCAGATAACTCATTTTGACACTCGGAAGTTATTTTTTTTAGTGTTTAGTCATTCGTTCTCGTACCTCTGACCAGGGTACACGTTCTATATTGTTTCTGTGTAAGTAGATTCATCGGTCAAATTTATTACGTTGTACTGTGAGATTATTTTGTGCGTTGAATACTAGAAGTAAGACAATTTTGTATATTTGACGCTATTTTCATAGTTTTGATTATTTGTATTTGAATTTAAAGGTTTTTAAGCGTACCAATTACAAGCGCTATCAACAATACATGAAATTAAAACTAAAGGTTGGCGTTTGTTTGGACGAACTCAAAAATCTGGTGTTGTTCGCGCATTTTCCTCCGCAACATCGACAGTGACAATGGAAGTTATCGTTTACGTCCATATGCCGACAGATGTGCTGAACTCAGCCTTAAATCACTTCTACGACGCCGCACCGACGCAGCAGTTTTTTTCATTCACGATATTCTGACTGGTAAATTTAATTCGAAGTTTCTCCGCAATAAGATTATTCTGAATGATGGCTCGAGAGTATTACGTAAATTTTCTATGATTCGGATAACCGGTACCAACTGTGATTATTCACAGTTTTCACCATTTAATTTCGCCTGCCGGTTATTCAACCTTGCTGTTGCTCATGTAGATCCGACGCTTCCATCTCGAATTCAGGAATAAAGTACATGGGCTTGATGATTCGATTTTTGACTCATTTGGTTTGGTTGGATAGTGTTTGCTTGGTGCTTCCTTTCCACTTCTATGGCAACCGAAACCGGAAGCACTAACCCGGTGATTAACTTTTTTATACTTTTCAAATGTTTTAAAAATGAAAATAAGATTTTTTTTCATGTGGCCGATATTTTGCTGTTCGAGATATTTTATTTGACGACGCCTACGGCTCAACTTGACGACTCCTTCTTGGTGGACTTAATTATTATACTCGGTGTCGTTTATTTATTTATTTATCTTATTTATTTCACCTTCGACGCAGCTTTTTGCGAAATACTTTTTATTTTTTATTTTTGCTTTAAATTTTATGACCAAGCTCTTTGAGTGCTTTTTATTTACAATTTTAATTTTGACTACATAGTTTTTCTTTCTCTTTGTTATTATTATTGTTTGTTTTGACTTCTTTCTGTTTTGTGATTTTTATTTTTTATTTTGTGATTTTTGTCTGTGATAATGTTATTGTACGTTACTTTATATGCGACGATACGCCTTACATTAAATGCCAATTTTTGAGACGGAAAATGAGAATTTATTGCATTATTCTCAGTATTTATCCGTCTAGAGGGATAAATTCCACTGTCTAGGGCGATAAATAACCAGCTAGACTAGAAATATTAAATTAAAAAAAACCCGTCCGTTTGAGAATCGAACACAGAACGCCCCGCGTTCCAATCAAAGATGCTAACCACTACGCCACATGATCTTATTAAATACATGAATTGCGAATTATATTATCGCAGCTAATGTGATTCAATTGAAAACTCTCATAAAATGTGTTTTCTATATGCGTAAATGGAATCTCACATGTGTGTGTGTTTAATTGTTCATTGTAACATAATCTTCGGTTGTGTTTTATATAAATATTTATATGAAATGTGCATTTAGGTTCAAGCATGCGCGAAATTTTTTTTTCACTTTCTTCTATCTAGATGCAACAATTTGATAATTTGAATATTTTGTGCATGAAACAAACATAAAAAAGTAAAAAAAATCAGAATTGAACCCCCGACACCTCACCTCAAAAAATCAGCACTACCGTGCCCTAGCTCGCTCGGCCATCAGGACTTGTGTTTTAATGTTGTGTTTTTAATGTTCGGCGAATCGTCGCTATTAAAGTAAAATAATATACTTATACATTGTGGACACTCGAATAACCGTTTGCGTGTATATTACACACACTTGCTCGCTATCGCTCGCGCGTTGTGTGTAATATACACTTGAACGGTTATTACTCGCTTACCACAATGTATAAGTAATCTTATATTAAGAGTATTATTTGTAACGTTTTCATGGTTTTTTAACAAGGGTTATGACAATAGTCATAGTCACTCTTTTTCCATGTCAGCTTGAGAAAAGTAGACAATAAAATTAATATTCATTCATTCATTCATGTAAACTTGACCTGTGATATTTTACTCAATGTTTCATTTTTTTTATTGTGTGTAATTATGTCATCACCAAAACGTTCCTTTTTTTTAACCAATAATTTAATTTGCAAATAATCGATAATTACATTTTAGAGTTAGTTGAGGAAATTCCTCAAGATTTTATTCCAGGTTATGAGAAGAGAATGGAGCAGAAAAATTGGGATCTTCCGAGGATCAACAGCAAGTTTTCTAGGATGTTTGATTCTAGTGAGCCTGTTGCTCGAGCCAGACTACTTGCGTCATCTACTAATGAATCTTCAAAGTGGCTGCAGGTGGTCCCATCGAGTAATACGGGTTTACTATTAGATAACAATTCCGCGAGAATTGCTGTTGGTCTTCGTTTAGGTTCTCAATTATGTGAAGAACATAAATGCATCTGTGGTGCTATGGTTAAAAAGGACGGCCTACATGGTTTGCCTTGCAAGAAGAAATCAGGGATAATTTCTAGGCACGATGAAGTTAATAAAATTATTTCTCACGCATTGTCTTCCGCAGGATTTCCAAATATAATACAACCACCAGGAATTTCTAGGGATGATGGTAAACGACCTGATGGCATGATTCTAATTCCGTGGAGTCATGGAAAGTCTCTTCTCTGGGACGTGACTGTTCGAGACACGTTAGTTCCTTCTTATGTCAATGAATCTTCCAAGAAAGCGCGTTCAATAGCCGATAAAGCGGAAAGATTTAAGCATAATCATTATATTCGTTTAAAAGAGAATTATTTATTAACTCCTGTTGCTTTCGAAACTCTAGGTTGTATGGGCCCAGAAACGAAGAAATTTATAGGCAAATTAGGGTCATTGATAAGGACAGCTTCTGGGGAATCACGCTCAAAAGATTTCCTATTACAGAAGATTTCAGTTGCAATTCAAAGAGGCAATGCGGCATGCATCCTGGCAACATTAGGGAAAAGTAGAGTAGATGAAATTTATTTATTGTAATTTGTTGTTGAAAAGATCGTTTTTTTACTGGCTGCGCCATTGTGAGCAGTCTTTTTTTTTTACTTTTACTTTAATTTTCGATCACATATACAAGTAACAGAAGGTCACAGGTTGAGAATTTTTATTTTGAATTATTTTGAATTATTTTGTCATTGTAATGACGCTCAGATTGAACTCAACTAGAACAGTTGTGTTCTTGAACATATTAGAAGCATCAACATTTCGGCATCCAGTGCCAATCATCAGTCAAGTCATGCACCTTGACATGCTGATATGGGGTGAAGTACCGACTATTTGATGTTCTATATGAACAATCTACGGTTAAACTAGGACTAGTGAATTATATCTGAGAATGAATGTATAACTACATCTAGCGTCAAAACTCCAAAGTTAATCCTAACTCAAGCACTGAAACTCTTGCTGTGTCATAGCCAATTAGTGGCGGAACCACTATTTTTGTTATGAGGGATAGCACGTTATTTTTTACAATGCTGTGCTTACATTGCATGGAACTACATATATGATGTTAGGAACCATATGGGTTTTGATGAACATACTTATTTTAGATGTTCTGATGAAATTTATTATCATCTTATCAAATTGTTTTTGAGAATATCTTATATATTACTCGAGCTTTGCTTGATCGTGGAACAATTAAACTGAAACGTGGAAATTTTACTTTAATTTTCGATCACACATACAAGTAACAGAAGGTCACAGGTTGAGAATTTTTATTTTGAATTATTTTGTTCCACGATCAAGCAAAGCTCGAGTAATATATAAGATATTCTCAACCAATATAAGATATTTAAGATTAAGATATTTAACCAATAATGTTTGATAAAATTAAAATTGAACTAATTTAGACCCAAATACTGACGAAAAAAAAAGAAATAAATATTTATGTTAAACTACAGTATGTGAAACCAATTACCTATAAAAAAATTCGTCTAAACCTAATACCTAAATAACTAGACGAGCCAAACTAAAATTGTTTTGTTCTATATACTAATTATTTTATATTGTATTCCGCACATTATTAAATTGGAATGATAATAAATGGCCCACTTGGGCCGTAAATTGAAAAAAAAAAACGGTACCTCGCCTTTGGTTTACATCGCCAACTGCAATAACTATGTTTCACTAAGTGTATCAAAATATTGTCACAGGATATCAAAATACTTATTCGAGGTATCAATAGTTATTTGGATTGCAGGGGATGAAAGTATGAAAATTCAACCCTGTGCGAGAATTGCTGCCCGCGCCGAAGGCAAGGGCTGCAGGCGCACAGGTTGAATTTTCATACGTCATCCTTTGTAATTCACATAATTTTTCATTACGAAAACAACGAAAATTGTAATTTCCCGAAGTCAAAACATGAAAATAATAATAAGTGATCAAAGTACACTTTAGCATCGTGTATGACGGTCCCTATCGAAAGGTGGTTTAATCAGTCGGGACCGACCACGATTGTTATACTAGGAGAATTCACACACAATGTTGGTATTATATTCGCTTTTATTTTCTATGCGGATCACCGTTCACAATATGTTACACTTATTTCTTTACCTATTCACTTAACGACAATACTTGTTCCCGGAGTTTAACTTAGTTTACTTAATCACTTGACAATGCTATTTATTTCCGTAGTACGATATCTTAGAGAATAGAATTTCGACAATTATTATTTCGTTCCGTTACCGTCCCGAATAATTACCAACAAAATGACAATTCAAACAAAAAAGTTTCAATACAACCAACGAAAACTCGACAAGGCAAGTGGAGACCAAAAACAAACATGGAAAATTCTACGCTCGATACTTAACAAGGAAATAACGAGATCGCTTACATCACGGATGGAAATCAGACATTCGAAGATGACGTCGACATTGCTAGAGAATTCAACAAGTTCTACGTCAATAGCATTGTTGAGTTGAACGCTTCCATACCAGAAGTAGAATATGAAGACGGCCTAGCCAAAAACCCGAGAGTTTTTACATTCCGTGGCATCACAATATCAGAAATGAAAGCTGCTGAAAGAGATGAAAGACAACACCGACGAATTTTTTCTGAAGCCAACTCTTCTACTTGATGCCAGCTTTGTCCTTGGAGCACAACTAGTGACCATCATCAATGAATCATTCCAATCAGGTGTTTTTCTAAATTCATTAAAACGTTCAACAGTGATTCCGATACAGAAAAAGTCTGGAACAACGAAAATCAACGAACATCGCCCAATTCACACGCTACCTTGTCTGGAGAAATTGATTGAAAAATTAGCCCAAAAACAACTTGTTGAATTCATCGCGACCGACAATTTATTAAAGGATTTCCAATTAGGATTTCGCAGTCAACACTCATGCGAAACAGCACTCAATGAAATTCTTCATGAATGGAAAGAAGCGCTCAATCAATCGAAAGTTATACTGGCGATATTTTTGGATCTACAAAGAGCGTTCGAAACGATTACGCCGGCATTGCTTTTGCGGAAATTACACAAGTTG
Source organism: Pseudolycoriella hygida (assembly GCA_029228625.1). Classification (NCBI taxonomy): domain Eukaryota; kingdom Metazoa; phylum Arthropoda; class Insecta; order Diptera; family Sciaridae; genus Pseudolycoriella; species Pseudolycoriella hygida. The sequence continues at coordinate 165,570 of CM055404.1, read as the reverse complement.
GGCATTCGAGGAACAGCATTGAAATGGTTTGAAAGCTACTTGACAGGAAGAACGCAAGTTGTAAAAATATGTGAAGTCATATCGGAAGAAATCAACAATCAGTTCGGAGTACCACAAGGATCGGTTCTCGGTCCAATCCTTTTCATTCTGTACATCAATGACCTAGGAAATGAATTGAGTCACAGTGACATCAAATTGTTTGCCGACGATACTTTGATGTACGTAGTGACTGACAACATTGAAGATGCAGTAATGCAAGCGAACAGTGACCTTCACATTCTGTTCAACAAAATCTGCCAAAATAAACTTAAGTTGAATGTCGACAAAACAAAGGTGATGGTGATAACGAACAAAACGATTCAAAAGGACGAAATACACATTTTAGTGAATGGTGTTGAACTGTCAGTGGTCGAAAAATTGAAATATTTGGGTGTGATAATTGATGAGCGTCTAGTTTTCGATGAACATGTGAATTACGTTTGCAAAAAGATAGGAATGAAAGTTTCAGTGCTTGCGAGGCTTAGAAACGAGTTGAACTCTCACCAGAAGTTGAACCTTTATAAGTCTCTCATCCTGCCGCATTTCACGTATTGTAGCAGTGTTTTGTTTCTGTGTAATCGAGGTGACATTAATAGAATGCAAAAAATGCAAAATAAATGTATGAGAAATATTTTAAGGGCGAAGCGCAAGACAGAATCGAGTGAAATGTTAAAGAAACTGGGACTGATGAGTGTAGATACTTACAATACGGTATTGTTCATTCATAAGATTGTGATAGGCAAAGCACCTAATTATTTGACTAGTAAAATTAAATATAATTATGAATATCAGACTAGAAGTTTAAGAAATGCTTGCGATATTAAATTAACAACGGCTATGAAGTCCACTAGTCAGAACTCATTGTTCTATAAGGGAGTAAAATTGTATAACTCATTGCCAAAGGTCATCACTGGAGAAGTTTCGTTAAGTAAATTTGAAAAGTTGTTGAAGATTTATGTGGTGAACCAGGTGCTGAGTTCTTAGTATTAATTAACTGTGATGTATTAGTTGTTCATTCATTCAGGCTTACCTCCCCGGCGCGATTATACTCGTATTTTTGTAAGTGGGAAAGAATATCTGCCGCGTTCCTCGACCGTAAATATCTAACTACTTCCTCGCTTCTTAGGGTCACAATCCACCATTAAATTTTAAAATTTTGCAAAATCATAATTTTAATGAGGAAGTTTTCTTATAAAACTTGTCCTCATAACAGTACGAATTGGTTCATACCAATCGTTTTTGTTTATGTTTTTACTTGAGTGATATGCATGTCGTGCATTATGCTGACCCGCATTCATTCACCCAGCTATGCGCCGTGTAATGGTTTCTTATTTCGAAAGACTGATGCTAGTGTAATAATTATAATTTTTTTTGTTGTTTTGGCATACCTCGATAAGTTATTTAATTTCTTATCGAGGTTGCTGGTTTACGAGGTCTGTTCATCCGTGGGGTATACGGGGTACGATAGATGGTCTTCCCAGTCTTTTCTTGGTGCGGGAGGTTGTTGATTATTCGGTTCGGCTGATTATTTATCGTGAGATACGACAGACGGTCGTTCCCCAAAGGTAGATTATTTTCGGAAAGAAAATAATCGTGTTTCTTGACACTTGTTGTTGTGGCCTATGGTGTGGAATACGACAGACGGTCGTTCCCCTAAAGAATATTATTTTTTGGAGGAAAATAATCTTGTTCTAATTATATTCTCTTGGTCTGAGCATATGCTGTCCTGTCCAACGTGCTAGGGTGCGGGATGCGACAGACGGTCGCTCTCCAAAGGCGTGTCGTTTCCTGAGGGGAAACAGCCTAGCATGTTGGTTAGGGTGTGGGATACGACATGTACGTCTACTTTCGCATTGTGTATTTTTACTTTCGCATTATCTAAGTTGCCTTTCGTATTATGTAGGTAAGTTGACAACACATAAGTTGAATTTTTTTATTTTCGGTTTTCAAATGGGGCCCGAGACTTACAATTTTCGTTGTTCGAGTAATGAAAATTCTTTTTTCGGTTTATTAATTTAAATAAATCCATTTCAGGGTCGAATTTGCCTCGTACACCGCAAAAAGGACTGATCGATTTTCAGCTTAGTTGGCACATTGAAATTCATCCAGATACGATTGCGTAATGCGTCACAAGGAAAGAGCCGAAAGTGCTTTTCCGAGTGACGTATTAAGTTTTTCACATTTGTTAGGAGAAAATTCATATTTTCTCACCTCAAATGAGGGGCGAAAATTGATTTTTTCATAAGTAGTAGGGACCCGTACATACGTATCAAAATAGATGCGGCAAACAGAGATGATGTTACGAAAAAACTCGAACGTATTTATGTCAATATTGCCTTAACTCTTAAGTGTATGAAATTACGTCGACATTAAATTGTATTAGAATTTTCCGAGAGGCCAATATTGAAAACGCCGTCCGAAGAAACGGTTTAAAAATATTTCCCGAAAGCACAAAATTGACCCCCAAACAGACAAAAATGTTCATCTCAATTTTTTCTACAACATAGCATAAAACCATTTTTTGTTTCCCTCAATTTACTCTGCAACATAGCAAAAAAATTGTTTTGGTTAGGGCCGACCTTAGGACAGACCTGAGGTAGTTTAATTTTTCAAAAAATCTCTTGAACTTGTCTCTTCTTTCGCACAAAATATTGTATTGATGCAAAACCCTCAAAAAATTAAGAGGCCTACTTCAGCCCTAAGCACAGGCACCGGGTCCAAAGTTTTTGAATATACTTCGGTACTCGATAACCTCTCAAATAGAAGTTAGGATTTATCCAATTTTTGTAAGCGAACACGTTGGGCCCTAGTAGAAACTCAGTTTTAGGGTCCTGACTGAGTCCAAGTGTTTCTAATCAAAAAGTTTTCTTACATAACACGGGAGACAATCCTAGACCTTTCGATCAAGAAAAAATTTGAAAATCGGACGAGATTTACTCGAGTTATGTACAAAAACATGTAGAGCGCTAGCAGAAGCCCGTTTTTAGTGCCCCAACTATATCCTAGGGCTCAATCTCAAAAAAAAAATTTCTATAAATTGTTGTTGAATTGATAACTTTAGAGAGATTTTTGTATAGGCCTAGTTGCGTTCAATGAAATCATAATTAAATAAAGAAACAAACAAACAAACCTCAACAAAATTTCTTCTACAAATTGTTGGGCTTTCATAGACCTGTCGATTAAAAACATAATTATGACAATCGGAAGAGATTTACTTGAGTTAAAAACACACACACAAAAACACGTATGGCCCTACCATAGACTCGGTTTTAATGCCGTAGCTAAGTCCAAGGACTCGAATTTAAAAAAGTTTTTTCCATAAATTGTCGGCCATGCCCAGATCTTTCAAACAAAAATGACAATCAAATGACAAACAAATTATGACAATCGGAAAAGATTTACTCATGTTATGTACAAAAGACCAAAAACCACTTAAACGGCCGACAGTGCCCAGATTCTATCCCATAAAAGATATTTCGATTACCTTCAGGGAAAAAAAGTTTTTGAAAATTGGTTGAGCTTTACTCAAGTTATCGCGGTGACGGACGTTTTCATTGTTGATTCGTCATCTAAGCACTAGGATTGATGCTCCCTCACCACCTACTCCCAGGTCGAAATTGGGGTGGTTACAAACGTCGTGGTAAACGCATAAGGGGCCGTTCATAAATTACGTAAGATGACAGCTGTAACCATTTCCGTTACAATTCGCTAGTCCAAAAATACCTCTAACTGAGACAAATAGATACGTCAGCACTTTGTCCATCACGTCCATCAGCATATCAAGGTGCATGACTTGACTGAAGATTGGCACTAGATGCCGAAATGTTGATCACTTCTAACTATCTCCATAACGCAACTGTTCTAGATGTGTTAATGTCTGAGCGTCATGTCAATGACAAAATAATTCAAATAAGAGCTTACACGTTCACAGTAAAAAGTAAACAACAAAAACCCTTTTAAAAGGGAAATGTGACGCAAGTCCTTCTTCCTCCCTCCAAAACAACTGATATCAATTTGGGGTGACGCTTAAAGCTTTGAAACGCAAAAATTCTTTTGGAATGTTTTCATTTTTGATTAAAAAAATGCGTCACAAATGCCGGACCCCCCAATTTTGGGTTTACTCAACAACAAATTCTCTGAAGCTGTTATAAGGTTACTATAATTCTACATTTCATTTGTACTTTAATTTGGTGCATAGGTCACATGTTCTTTGGCAAATTTTTAGATTTTCTGGTCGAGGCGGCCAACTGGCCTTGAAACACACGTACTACGATACATCTTCTAGCCTCCGGCACAAGCCGTACACGCCAAATGAATCTCGCTTTTTGGGCCCAGACATGGAATTTCAGAAAATAAATATAAAATTAGACATAGAAAGAAAATTGTAAAAATAAAATTAGGACAGGTCTATCCTTCCTTGCGTGTAACGATAATCAAATATATTGAAGGCATTTAATCGGCAGACTTTAATATTTTTTCTTCCTTTTGTCTCATTACAAATAAAATCAAACCGTTCGTAAACTATTACAAGATAATGATAAGAGATCACAATCGTTTTAAATATTCGATACGTTCGCACCTTGTGCATAGATTTGTTTTTAAAATGAATTTGTTGTATGTACTTTATGTACGCAGCCGTACGCTTTCACGTACCCCCCCCCCCCCCTCTCGCTGCGTACGTAATTAATGCACGTCCCCTAATAGTAATTGTAAACGTATATGTGTCCGAAAATAAATAAATATATAAAATTTTGATTATAGAATCAGTATAGGAATCCTAAACCGTAAGTTTGCAGCAAAATGAACTTGTGGACTAAGTAGGAGGCGTGAATTTCAAATCCTTACATTTCGGAGCATATTGAATATCGATTGACATCATTAATTTTACGATGTTATCAGTTTGATGATCCTTTGTTCTTTTTCCCGTTCATCATTTAAATCACGAAAACCTTTGCGTGCCGACCAGGAACCTGTCTAATATGATAGGTCCCAGTTCAGCCTTAATTTAAAATATATTGCACATTGACCACTGTTATTTTACACAAAATTTATTATGTTAGTTTGTCTTAAGTTAATTCTTCTGTTTTACGGAATTTCATGATGTGAAAAACATAAACTGTAAAGTTAACCGTTTTTGCAGTAAATATATTAGAATATATGCTCCAACAAAATAAACAACGAAAAATTTGGCTTCACTTCGCTTTATGTGTCACTTTGTATTCTGTCTAAACCTAAAGTTCGTTTGTATAAATTGATCGCATCGATCGTTTACTCTATATAGATATCTTCAATCGGATATGCCGTTTCAATGAACTTCTGATAAAAATGCTGAAATGCGCGTCTGAAAATTAATTCAAAAGTGAAAATTTGAGTTAAAATATTCGAGACCAAAAATAGCTTACCCAACAGCTTCAGCTACAGGCCGTGTGGAATCATGACCTTTAAATACATGGCAAGCAAATCTCTGTATTGTTGGATGCTTCGTGATGAATCCGATGTAGCGATGATCTCGTGGATGAAATGCGCAAAAGGATACATTTTTAAGTGAGTAGAAGTAGTCGATACATGGCTTCTTTTTATCCTTATTTTTCTGCGAAATCGAGAAAAAATATATTGAAATAATAATAATCCTGCAAGATCAATATGTGGACCACTATACGAACAAGGACGATGGAGGATAAGAACAAACAGAGAGCTGACAGACATCTACGGGGACGAAACACTAGTCGGAGCTATTAAATCTGCCAGACTGCGATGGGCAGGTCATGTAGCGAGAATGGGCGAGGATCGAATGCCAAAGAAAGTAATGGATCGAAACTTCGACAACAACAGAAGCAGAGGAAGACCCCGGAAGAGATGGCTAGATGGTGTTGAAGAAGACGCGCGAAAGTTGGACGTTGCGCAGTGGAGAAGTCTGGCCCAGGATCGCTCCAGATGGAAAAACGTTGTAGAGTCAGCCAAAACCCGCTTGGGTTAGAAAGGCTGATAAGTAAGTAAGTAAGTAAT
>CM055404.1:148024-159025 GCA_029228625.1 Pseudolycoriella hygida | reverse complement strand
TACGCAAAAATTTTATTTCCTGTTCAAAAATACGCCATACATAATGACAAATTTTTGCGTTGTGAAAGCTGAAAGAACAGAAAAACTATAACATTGGGGGGTCCGGCATTTGTGACGCATTTTTTTAATCAAAAATGAAAACATTCCAAAAGAATTTTTGAGTTTCAAAGCGTTAAGCGTCACCCCAAATTGATATCAGTTGTTTTGGAAGGAGGAAGAAGGACTTGCGTCACATTTCCCTTTTAAAAGGGTTTTTGTTGTGATGTGATTATTGTGGAAAGGAACACTTTCCAGAATTATAGAGTGAATCTGTGAATGCTGTTTGGCAGTAAAAAAAATTAAAATATGATGAGTTATGCTGAGAAAGAACTCAAAAAATCATTCGTTTCGAGCTTATGGATAAAATCAAATATTTCCAAATTTGCAATTGAAATAAACGGACTATTGAAATTGTTGTTTGGTTTCAAATTGAAATAAATTTTTATCACCGAGAATCTTTTTTTTATCCATTTCAGCGTGTTGAACTTTACTCGATTTAAGTCGAAATTCATGGTAATAATATGAAAGCTGCAGATGTCGAAGTATCTTAATGATTATATATAGCAGAGTTGCTGTTCCATCAAAAGAATATTTTTATAAAAGAACAGAGTTTTTTAATTTCATCCAATCTGCAGGCTTTAAAGTTCTTCTTGATTTCTTCCTTTTAATCGGAAAACTAGTCTGTAACTGTAATCGTGTCATCACTTCATCATCATTATTGACAATCTTTTGTCTGCTTGACATTTGCTTCACATAATATCTTCATCAGTTGAGAGTTTACTCAACATTTTGTATTTGCTGTCAAATACCTCGACCAACTGCAATTTTCAAACATTTTTGTAGGAACACAAATATTATCAGTCCGGGAAAATATTTCAAATCGAGTCATTTACATGAGAAAAGACGATCAAAACATACTGGGCATACTGGGTGAATTTCTGTTCAAAATTTAAATTCACACCTACAAAGACCTACAAAATTAATTGAACATGATTGTAATTACGTTTGAAAGTACGTTACTGAATTTTTCATTCATTCATTCATTCAGCAAAAAAAATTTCCGGCGAAAAAATTTTTAAGGCTAAAAATTCCTTTCACCAATCTCTATAACTTTCCCAAAGAAACCAACCGTGTAAGTATTCTTATTCAGAAGATAGCAAAAAATCCAAGATGGCGTCACTTTGACCTGTCAGCCATTTTCATAGGATACCAAAAAAATCTCCTTAACAATCTCTATAACTTTCTCGAAGAAACCAACTGTCTAGCTATTCTAATTCAGAAGATAGCAAAAAATCAAGGATGGCGTCACTTTGACAACTGGCAGCCATTTTCTTAGGATCCCAAAAAAGTCTCCTCACCAATATCTATAACTTCCGAGAAGACACCAACTCTCCAAAGATCCATAGAAATTACCCAAGGTAATATCAAAGGCCCTACCGAAGTACGTCTCAGACCATTCAAATCTAGAAAAGCTTATATCCAAGGACTAACTCGTTTTTCTCTAAAACCCAGAAACACGTGTTATCTAAAATTTTATTGTCTACAACTTTGTCCTCGGAAGCAACTTTCTACCTCTCATAGTTCTGGAAATCTGGGTCATCCTGCCCAATTATGGAAGAGGCCATATACCAGTATTGGGCCCTATTTTCCCAAAACCCTGAAGCACGTGTTTGCTTAAAATTCTCTACAACATTGCCCCTTTGTAACCAACTTTCTAACTCTCTAATAGTTCTGGAGATCTGGGTCATCCTGCCCAATTATGGAAGAGGCCATATACCAGTATTGGGCCAAATTTTCCCAAAACTCTGAAACACGTTATAAACAAGGGACGAGTAAACCAAACGCTTAATTTTTCTTTTAAATCGTACCAATTACAATTAATCAATTGTACCGTATTCCGTGAAGTCTGACGTTTTTATACGTTACATGTAAAAATGCGTGAATGTAAAGAAGTTTGAAACACGTGTTCGCTTAAATTTAATTCTCTACAACATTGCCTTTGGAACCAACTTTCTAACTCTCATAGTTCTGGAGATCTGGGTCATCCTGCCCAATTATGGAAGATGCCATATACCAGTATTGGACCATATTTTCCCAAAATTCTGAAACACGTGTTAGCTTAAATTTAATTCTCTACAACATTGCCTTTGGAACCAGCTTTCCAACTCTCATAGTTCTGGAGATTCGGGTCATTCTGCCCAATTATGGAAGAGGCCATATACCAGTATTGATCCATATTTTCTCAAAACCCTGAAACACGTTTCAGCTTAAATTTAATTCCCTGCAACTTCGCCATTGGAACCAACTTCCTAACTCTCATAGTTCTGGAGATCTGGGTCATCCTGCCCAATAATGGAATAGGCCATATACCAGGATTGGACCATATTTCCCCAAAACCCTGAAACACGTGTTCACTTAAATTTAATTCTCTACAACTTTGCTTTTGACAGGAAATCTCCATATTGCATAGTTAAGGAAATATAGACGAAAAACTGTTTTCGTATATGGCCAAGAATCTTCATTTCGTCCATTCCATTGGTCCCAGTGCCCAGACCTCTGACCCGATTCCCACAAAAATTTTTTCCCAGTTTCGCAACATCAAATGCTTTCATTTGACACCAAAATGAGGAATTTCCGTGCTATACTTGCTGAGATATTTGCGAAAAAGCTTCACCGACCCTCGAAAAACCATGTTTTTGGTCACTTCCTCGACCATATCTCCGGAACCACTTGATCGATTTTGCTCATCTACGAACTTGAATCATGGGAGACATGTACCTTTCAGGGGAAAAAAGTTTTGGCCGATCGGTTAAGTCGTTTGGAAAAAAAGTGGAGACGGACAGACGGACATTTTTTTTATTGCTGATACGTCAGCTCTAGACGATAATAGATCCATCCTCCCCCCTTCTCACCTCGATCACCATGTTACAATAAAATTGTTTGTAGTAAACGTATAGGACGTTTGTACTTCGTACGGGTCCAAATATTAACAGAATTCATGAAAAAAGTTTCCTCGATTTTATATCTCAATTTGAACAAAATTGTTCTCAACCCCGCATATTGAAAAAAATACAATTCCAATAGGAATCAATGTGAATCGTAGGAATCGTGCTAGAATGTGAATTTATTACTACATTCTGATTGATGTGTTACTACTTTCAAATTGAGATATAAAATCGAGGAAACGTTTTTCATTAATTCTGTTTATACTTTTGTTCTACAGAATATTATTTTACATCAATCAAAAATAATTTCCGAAAAGAGCCACGGTCTGTTGTGATTCTGCAGCTAAAATTCGAAAACTCCGAGCACTACGTGAAATACCCTTTTTCCAGATGCCTCGACTTTTCAAGAGTTTTCCCGGAAAAGTGGCATATGAAATTTTTTATTTAGGGTCGAGACTGACGTTCCCTGAAAATTTCATCAAAATTGGCGGTCTAGTTCTCGAGATCGAAAATTAATAATAGATAGATCGCATACAAAAACCTCTTTAAAGTAAAGTGTGATGCAGTCCATAAGTCCGCTTCCAAAATTAATGATATTTTTTCGTATTTTTTTCCCTTTGCGTCGTATCTCCCGGAGCCCTAGTTTTTCGGATTTTACGTAAAACTTCGGTTGAATGGTCTTTCACTCAGCCATTGGAAAATGTTCATTTTCATAGAAGCAAAAAAAATGTGATACGTTCCAAGGCCATTTCTATAAAAACGACTTATTTGGAATTTGCTCAAAAACAGCTTAATATTTTTTCTTAAAATTTTGCAGGAAGTTTTGGCTGGGGATTGTACGCCAAATGAGATTTCCAAAAATTGGGGTCACCGTTCTCCTTTAGGAGATCGGGCTCCTGGAAGCTCCCATGCAAATTACCTATTATTAAGACGAGATGTTTGTCTGTGTGTAATGCTTTTTAAGAAAAAAGCAAAAAAAAAAAAATTACAAGGGACCCGTACGCATCAGAGTAGATGTGGCAAACAAAATTAATGTAGCGAAAAGATTCGATCGCATCTAAATGTTGCATAACTCAGAACATAACAGAAGTGTATGAGATGACGTCCACATTAAATAGGATCGGAAATTGCCGAAAGGGCAATATCGAAAAATACCGCCGAAGAAACGCTGTAAAAGCTCTCAAAGTATTCAATAAACCCCTAAAATACAAAAAAATCAAAATAGTTTAAAAAAAATGTAAAAACCTTTTTTTCAGACATAGTTTCAAAAAATGTTATTTGTAAGTACTACGGCCGATCTTAGAACCTACCTAGACCACTTGCCTCTGCACCGACCTTCTATCACTTATAGCTCTCAAAATGTTTGAACAGATCGATCCACCCTAACACTAGAGGCCATATTGGCAGGCATCACGTCATGCACCACACCGAAACCAAAACTTTCCCTTTGGCACCGATCTTCTATCTCCAATAGTTTTCAAAATATTTGAATTTTCCCAAAATAAATTGTCTAGATCGATCCACCCTAACATTAGCGGTCATATTGGCAGGCATCGCGACATGCATTACACCAAAACCAAAAACTTTGCTTTTGATACCGATCTTCTATCTCTGATATTTTTCAAAATATTTCGTCGAGATCGATCCACCCTATCATTAGCTGCCAGGGCCCAAATTTTTTCTTGGGTGCTCTTAGGGCTTTGATTACCTATCGAATAGAAAAAGAATCAAGAAAATCGGATCGAATTTACTTGATTTATGTATAAAAAACAAGTAAGGCTCTAGTCGGTCCGCCCCTTTAGGGATCTAGCTAGGTCCAGCGACCCTAAGTAAAAACAAATTTTCTTCCATAAATTGTTGGGCATTCCGAGACCTTTCGATTAAAAAAATTGTTTGAAAATCGGAAAAGATTTACTTCTGTAATGTACAAAAAACACGTTTAACCTAGCAGAGACTCGTTTTTAGTGCCCTAGCTAAGTCCAAGGGCTCAAAATCAAAAAAGTTTCTTCCATAAATTGTTGGCCATGCCCAGACCTTTCCAACAAAGGTTTTGAAAATCGAAAAAGATTTACTCGAGTTATGTGCAAAAGATCAAAAACCACCTTAACGGCCCTGACTCGGCGGCCCTTCGGCCGACAGTGCTCAGATTCGATCCCATAAAAGAGTTTTCAGTTACCTTTCAGTAATAAAGATTTTTGAAAATCGGTCAAGTTTACTCGAGTTATCGTGTTGAAAAACGGACAAAATTTTTTTTTGCAAATTCGGTATCTAAGGACCATGAAACGAAAAAGTAACCAACTTCCGGGTCGAAATTCGACTGGTTGCAAACTCCGTGGCAAACGCAATTGACCGTTTTTCCAAGAACTTCGTTCTTCGTACGGGTCTAAAAAAACTTCTTGTTATGATGTTGTCTATTGTCTAAAACGTCGAGAAAACATGGTCCGGGGTGGGATATTATTCTGAGATAATGGAGCTATACCCCAAAAACGGGTAATTAATAATTATAGAAGTCAAAACTTTGTCAGTTTGTCGGTCACGTAAGTCCTACGCGCTTGAAGAGTTCTAAGTAACAAAAGTAAAACGTCTCCTTGCATTGCCTTTTTTATACCGAAACCTAAACACTACCTACCAAATCAAATTCGAATGGAAACAGAAAGCCACAAGGAAACCTTGACACATAAAGATGACACCAGCCGCGTTCCTATCAAAAATGTTTTGTTCTTATTATGGGAGCATTTTCCTATAAGATCGGTGATACTTTTGTACGAATCGTATAGAGGGTATATAACCTTTAGCACCTGTGACCATTAGAATTTGAACCTAAAATTCTGGGAAAAAATATTTTATATGACTTCGATTGTAAAAACACTCGTTCGCTAAGCTCACTTTTACATGCAATGTACACATATGAAGTAAATCTGAACTTTTCCCTTCACAACAAAAATTTACTATTAACTTATCTTCACATGAGTCATAAGATTTAACACAACTGAGCCAACTGAGCCCGTTTCAAGTTGCCGAGATTTTGTAATTCAATTCTTCTTTAGAAAACGTAATTCACAGTTACTTCTTTGAACTAGCACCTACAACTATTGTCTAATATTGAAAAGCAGGAGTTGTATCACGTGATTGTGCTTCAATGGGGTAAAATCGATTTGATATCAGTAGTGTAAATCATCCCTTCAGAGACAGCCTCAAATCGTTTTTGTTGTTCGAAAAACTTAAATTTAGTTTACTTGATAGACACAAATATGTGGGTAATTTTATCGATTTTAACCATTTTAACTAAAGCACATATTTAGTACGAAAGGAACTAGCGTGACATGACTGCAGTTCTATAATCAATTTTCGAAATTAGCGAATATTTGCTGCTGAATTTCATTAAGAGAAACAATTTATGATAACCGATAAATAAACGATAAGTGCCATGTACCAGAATCCATGAAATATTTGTTATACAATAAATAAACAATCACCAAAACTTGATAACATTTCAATTCACACAATTCAATCGACACGTTCACTTACGAATAAAATGGTGACGGTGCTTTCAGATGAGATGGAAATGTTTCACAATTTTTGCGAAACTCTTCAAACTCTGTGTCTGCCATTTTTGCTATTTCTTTTAGTACTAATGGTTATATGTGAGGGCTGGTTTATGACGACAGAGGGTTATCGATTTTTTAGAGTTGTTTGTAGTATTACCGTTACTATCAGAGGGTGTCGTTGCTATACACTCTTGCAAAAAACGAGAGGTTTTTGTTCAAATATAGGGATAAGGAGTTCCGGATTTGGATCTTAAGTCGAGAGAATAAAGCGAGGACAACCATTTCCGTTTCACGAATTTCGAGTTTTTTTCTACATTACAACTCATTGCATATTACTTTCTTTATGAACGTTTTTGCAGATAAGCTCTTTGAATTATTTTGTCATTGACATGACGCTCAGACATTAACAAATCTAGAACAGTTGCGTTATGGAGATGATTAGGAGAGATCAACATTTCTTCATCCAGTGCCAATCGTCATGCAACTTGATATGCTGATGGACGTGATGGACAAATTGCTGAAGTATCTTTTTGTCTCGGTTAGAAGTATTGATGGGTGTAGCGAATCGTAACGGAAATGATTATTGCTACCATCTGTTGCAGTTTGTATTAATCAATTGGCACTGGATGCCGAAATGTTGATCTCTTCTAATTATCTCCATAATGCAACTATTCTAGATTTGTTAATGTCTGAGCGTCATCTCAATGACAAAATAATTCAAAGAGCTTATCTGCAACTATATGAAGGGACCCGTACGTATCAGAATAGATGCGGCAAAAAGAGTTGATGCTACGAAAAGACTCGACCGTATTTAAGTAAATATTTGCCTAACTCTGGCCTATCTCTTAAATGTATGAAATTACTTTCAAATTAAATTGTATTGGAGATTGCCGATAAGGCAATATTGAAAAACCCGTCCGAAGAAACGGTGTAAAAAACCTTCCCTAAATTTACAACCCAAAAATATTCTCCTCAATTCTCTCTTTGTGAAAAGCTCCATTGAGCCGGTTCACAATGGGATAGCATGCTTCATTAATTGATAGGGAGGAAATTCTACTTCGTATTGCATATTACGACCGATTTACTTTCTTATTGAATTACCTATTAGGCTTATTTGCTTCCACGTAATACGGGTACAAGCCTTAGTGCACATATAAATAAGAAAGAAGAAGAAGGCACTGTGAAATCTCATTACGACACATACACGTTTTTAGGTTTTCTTACCGATGATTTTGTCAAAAATTAATCCAACTCTAGCAGTTTCGTATAAATGATGAACTTGTGCGTCCTTTATTTGTACCACTGGCTGATTGGAATAATTAAAACAATTCGTAGGTGAACCAAAAACCTCAAACCGTTAGTCGTTTTGTGAAACTTTATTGTTCGTTGCATATGACTTCGTGCGATTTGTGATGCAGTTTGAAACTCACTGTAACAAATCGATAGCAAAAGCCAGATCAAAAGCAGAAGGCAAAAACACGTATTTATTTAATCAGATCTGATTGAACTTTCAATAAATGGACAATGGCACAATCGATCATAAACACGGTACTTTAATATGATTTGCTCCGAAACACGTCCGCTCTCTCTGACGAACGAAGTAGAACAAGACATCGGGCATCGGGCTCGGCAAACGGACACATGGCAACTACAAACCTAATTAAAGATGAAACTCTCCTTATGAGGAGTTACACAGACGGATTCAAGAAAAAAGGGCTGTCTGGAGCTGGGTTTTATCAGTCATGAAGCCGGGATAGAAAGTTCTATATCTCTGGGATACTCTGGGATACTCACCACTGTAATGCAAGCGGAGCTCCTAGCAATATCTGAACTGGTTAGCACCGAGACTTTTAAGAATCTTCAGTGCTTTTGAATTTGTTGCTATTCACGTTAAGCATCTCGCTAATTAGTCTTTCAACGTCGGCCGAGTGAGGGTTGGCAACTGATACTCGTGCTAGCGCTGTTTTGATCGTGTGCAATTGCTTGGGTAAAGTAAGTTCCAACGCTCGCAAATGAGTAATCGGTTTATTAGAATCAGCATCAAATAACGTTTCGGCAGCGACTTTGTGTTCTGATAAAAATGTATTCTGGTCCAAATCTGATGCGATAAAATCGAAACAGATGTCAAGATCAAATCTTTGTGCCATAGAGTCAATGTCGACCGATGGATAAATTGTATTGTGCAATGATGTATCGAGAACAATTCGCATATTAACATGATTCTCAAGCAAACGAATTATGGTGTGCCTCTTTTGACTGGTAAATGTGAAGGAATTGGGTGAGCCACTTTTCTGCAATTCGATATCGAGAAACATTGTCTTACTTCCATTACTGACAATGCGGCTGATAGAAATGGTGTATGATTGGAATTTTTTCCAACAAATTGAGAATGTCAGAGAGAAATGCGATGAAATGAATTCGATCGTATGACAGCCTTATCTTTAAGAAAGATTTTAACTTTTTGACTTCGAAATATTTAACAGACGCTTGATAGTTACGAAGTGCCACATTCAACTGTAGAAACCTAAGTTTCTATCTTATAAATGAAATTCTGATTGTGTTTTATCGAAGCTATTTATTTATAATGTTAACTTGTCGAGTGTCTGTGATGGAATGAATCTGATTTGTATGATGTATGAGTGATGGAGTCGTGAGCCACTACATTATTTCCCCTTAAAAAAAAAAAATATTTGGATACTAAACAAAACAAAAAAAAAACATATATACAAGACACTCGTTGTTGTTACAATGTTGATGAAAATGTTTACTTTAACACAATGTGTTAATTTATCGCTATGTTTGATTGATAAAAAAAAATATTATTGATGAAAGAATCTTTGACGATTGGTCGTCGCCTTTGATGTTGGAATTTTGTTGATTCGTCCGAAATTCCAATTCGCTTTATGCTTTGTCTTTGCGCATAATGTTCGTGCCAATTGAAAAACGATGGACTTTTTATGATTTGTCTCGTTGACTAATTTTTGAATTTTGATGCCATGTCGGCCATTTGTACCATGTTGGTAATTAAATGTTGACGTCGTGTTGACGATTGATAGTTTTATGTATTCCATAACCAGGTGGTTGAATCTTCCTTTAAGCTCCAATGTTG
Organism: Pseudolycoriella hygida; assembly: GCA_029228625.1. Taxonomy (NCBI): domain Eukaryota; kingdom Metazoa; phylum Arthropoda; class Insecta; order Diptera; family Sciaridae; genus Pseudolycoriella; species Pseudolycoriella hygida. The sequence goes on along the minus strand of CM055404.1, from coordinate 149,384 downwards.
CAGAAGTTGTAACGTAAAGAAAGGGTAGATTAACCATGAATATACGTTTGGGTTTTTGATTCCATCACAGCGTTGGCACCTTAGTTAAATATCCAAATCCAGGTCCAAAATGTTAATGCGACTGGACTAATGATTAAGTGTTAGCACAACCAGACTAACTCGTTTGGATAATTGTTGGAATATTGTGCCTTGAATTTACGCGAAAATCATTTATTTTCACTCGACTCATTTATATTGAAGTTGAATTGAATGGACTAATGTGTAAGTCGATAAAAATTGTTATAATGCCTGTGAGATGAAATGCGACGAATATGAATGGCGTTACTGAACAATGGATGATAATGATGACGTCATGTCCATGTGGATTTGAGGAAATCGATTTATGATGAAAATGCTAGAATTATTTTATTCATTTGAATGAATTATTTTATTCAATTTCGTATTATATTTCAACCAAATTGTATTTGATTAATTGCGTTGCTTTCGTTATTAACGTTTCACGTTTATTTAAAATTGTTTCTAGCGCGCTTGGCTTGACTCTAACGGCACTTTTAAATTATCGAATTTGTTTGAAATGTTTAAGTGTCGATTCATTAATTGAATTTAAATGCACTTTATATTATTCGTAAATGTTCTTGAAATTAATATTTAACGTGAGGTTGCTGATTAAAGTTGCTCGAAGTCGGCGGTCACCAATGTAGAAACCTAAGTTTCTAATTTTATAAATGAAATTCTGATTGTGTTTTATCGAAGCTATTTATTTATAATGTTAACTTGTCGAATGAATCTGATTTGTATGATGTATGAGTGATGGAGTCGTGAGCCACTACACAACACATTGAACTCATATTCAGTCCAACGAATATCAAAAACGGTGGATATCGTAGAGGCTGATCGAAGTTATTTGACTTCGCTATCCAGATTTGCGAATGTATGATGCGAGCTTTCGGCAGTGTTGAATGGTTTGATGGATTTGAGTATTTCTGGACGCTGACTTCTACGGTAAATTCAGCCGATGTGCAACACACCATATTGTATAAAGAGGTATTCCTGAGTGAGCTGATTGTAGTCGTTCACATTTCGAGCGCATCATGGCCCCACGGTAGTCTTACACGTAAGTCTTACACGCCAAAAAATTCACAAGAAATTTTTTCGTAGACTAAGGAACATATATACAGGAATTTTTTGACTTCCCCCCCGAGCGACATACCCCCCGGAAAATATTTTTCCCAGATTCTACGGAAAATTTTAGGCCAAAGTGCCTTTCCACTCATTAAAATCGGTTCAGTCGTTCCGGAGATATGAATTAAACAATTTTGCTATTTTGTATGGAAATGGACTCAAATCGAATATTTTTAAC
>CM055404.1:112117-138331 GCA_029228625.1 Pseudolycoriella hygida | reverse complement strand
GAGCGACATTAGGACGAAGGGGCAGCGCGAAGAACTGGTGGGCGGTTATAAAGTGTTTTCGTCTGGTGTTCAGTCTGGTAGGGCGAACTGGGGAGTTGGAATGGCTATCAAAAGGGAATTAGAAAAGTTTGTTTTGAACGTGCGGTATGTACGTGAAAGGATCATGTGGGTCTCCATTAAGCTGACAGGAGGTATTTATCGGCTGGTTAGTGTTTATAGCCCGTGCGAGGGTAGCAGTGCTGGCGATCTTGACACCTTTTACGAGCAGTTAGGGGATGTTGTCAGCAAAAAAGGTAGTGAGTGTGTGATTCTGTGGGGGATTTCAACGCGAGAATAGGAAACAGTAAGACCAGTGGCGGCTATGAAAGGGTAATGGGCAAAGTCGGGGAGGATGTTTTAAACTCAAACGGGAAGCGGTTGTTGGATTTCTGCGATTTCAATGGACTGGCAGTAACCAACTCTTTCTTTAGGCATAGGTGGATCCATCGGTACACTTACGTTAATAATAGTTTGGGGCACAAGTCAATAATTGATTACATGGTTATAGAGCAGGACAGGAGGCAGGAAGTCAGGAACACACGTGTTTTCAGGGGTTTCACATTTGGCTCAGACCACTACCTTCTGGGTACCCATCTCTCTGTTAGTAAACTCTGTCAGGCTAAAAGGAAAAAAGTGGTGGTTCGGAAATTTCGTGTGGGAAAATTCAGGGACGAGGAAGTTAAGTCTCGCTTTATGTCAAAATTCAGCGAAGCTTTCGAAAGGCTTCCTCCGGACTGCGTAGACATTGAGGTTGAGTGGGCAAACTTTAAGGAATTTGTCTTGGGCGTAGCTGAGGAATGTCTAGGTAGTGTCTCTAGTGGGGGTAGAAACAAAAAGACAGGCTGGTGGAACGCAGATATCAAAAAGGCGGTATTAGAGAAAAGGAAGCTGTATGTGATTTGGTTACAGGGTAAGACGGACGAAAAGCATGAGGCTTACAGGGCTTGCAGGCAGACGGTTAAGACTCTAGTCAAGGAAGCGAAGGATCGGTCGTGGAAAAAGTTTGGGGAGGAATTGGAAGAGGCTGGTCAAGGGAGGGGTAAAAAATTTTGGTCGGCAATCAAGGATATTAGGCGTGGTGGTGAAAAGGAGGGCTGCGGTAGCATTTTGGGTAAAGATGGCGAATTAGTTACAGATAAGGGTGAGGTCCTGAAAACCTGGCAGGATTACTTTCACCTATTCGCCTCTGTCAATCCCGTAACAAGCCTTGACAGGGAAGAGGGCCGTAGCTTGGGGGGTGAGGAGGAAATTACATTAGAGGAAGTGTCACGAAAGGTCAGCAGGCTGAAGGCAGGAAAATCCGCAGGTATAGACGAAATTAGGACAGAATTTATTAAGAATAGCGGGCCGGGTGGGGTTCAATGGCTTTGTAGGATTTTCAATTTAGCATTGGAGTCCTCAGTAGTACCCGCTGACTGGAGCTTCGGTGTTATTGCTCCGATCTTCAAGAAGGGTAACCGCAAAGTCCTTTCCAACTACAGGGGGATTTCACTCTTGAGCGTGGTCGGGAAGGTTTATACAAGTGTGCTAGTAGACAGGGGTAGGGTTATAGTGGAAGGTGTTCTTGACGAGGTTCAGAGTGGTTTCAGACCTCTGAGAGGTTGTCAGGATCAGATCTTTTGTCTCAGGCAGGCTATAGAAAAGCTCTCTGAGAGAAATATTGATTTATACTTGTGCATCATCGACCTAGTAAAGGCATTCGATCGGGTACCGAGGCAAAAGCTGTTCGAGGTACTTGGCGAATACGGGGTTAATGGAAGTTTATTGGGCGCTATCAAAAGCATCTACTCAGGGAGCAAGGCTGCGGTAAGGATAGATGGTGAAATTAGTGAGGCTTTCGAAGTTAATGAGGGAGTTCGTCAGGGTTGTTGTCTCTCCCCTCTTCTGTTCATAATTTTTATGGACAAGATTATCAGGCAAGCGAATTTGCAAGGGAATGTGAAGGTGGGGGAAGTAATCATGAAAATCCTGGCCTATGCGGATGACTTAACTCTATTAGCAGATAATGCCAAGGATTTGCAGGAGAATTTAGACTGCCTGAATGCTGCATGTGAGGAATACGGCATGAAAATAAGTGTCAGTAAAACTAAAGTTATGCATATTGGCAAATCCCGGAAGGATGTAATTTGCAGTTTAAATGGGGAGCAGTTGGAACAGGTCTCTGAGTTTAAATATTTAGGAGCCATTTTTTCGGAGAATGGCAAGTTAGTTAGGGAATTTGAAGAAAGGAGAAGAATGGGAAAGGCAGTGGCCAGTCAGTTGAGGTCGTATGTGTTCAACAAAAAGGAGTTAAGTAGTGGCACAAAGCTAGCTATTCACAGGTCAATCTTCAGACCAACGATTTTATACGGTAGTGAAAGTTGGGTGGACTGCGGAGACCTTGTGCATGACCTGGAGGTTTCTGATATGAGGGTTCTTAGGAGCATAGCAAAAGTAAAGCGGAGGGAACAGTGCGGCAATCATATTAGGAACGACGACATCAGGGAAAACTTAGGGGTTACATCAGTGGAAGAGGCGGCAAGGATTAGTCGTCTGCGGTGGTACGGGCACGTTCAGAGGATGGGTAATAGCAGGCTACCAAAGGGGATATTGGATGCTCAAGTCCCGGGTGTGCGTCCCAGGGGTAGGCCAAGGAGAAGGTTTATAGACTCAATTAAATCCGATTTAGAAGTTAGGGGACTTTCTCTAGGCGAACAAACCATCTCCTTGGCACAGGATAGGGGGGTATGGAGAAGAGTGGTCCATGATCAGTAGTAAAGACCTCACACCGAAAGGTACAAACGGTCTATAAAGTGTGATGATGATGATGATGATGTGAAATATGGGTCAACTTTTGAGACACAGGAAACTTCAAGTTTGTGAATTGAACCCAAGTGTAATTTTTTATATTAAAAGTACTATTCATTCCTAACATTTCCCTTATATTAGTTTGCCACTACCTGATGTAGTCGTCGCTGTCTGGCGCTAGGAAAAGTTGGGTACACTTTGTTCTTCAATGGGCTCCCATGATTCCGACAGCGTGCAGAAACTCGAAGTAAGTCAAAAAACGTTCTCTGCGGACTATTATGAACGGATTTCATTCAACTTGCCTGAACATGACTCCTACCCTTATACTATATTCATGCAATTTCGCAAAAGTGTACGTTTTTCACTGTTTTTGGGATTTTTTGAATATTTTGATTTGGCGGAACCCCTAGATCACTCCGGATTGAGCTGCGTCCATAGACACTTTTCATCAGGGACCCATTTAGATTCGTTTTAACGCTGGTGCCCCAAACTTTTCGACACTTCAATTTTTCCATACATTTTTGGACCACCCTAATGTGCACCCCACGGAAATTATTCATTACATGTCATTCATTACATGAAGCCCCCACCGGAAACTTCTCATTACATGTATATCTGCATGTAATGACGCGTTTTCGGTTGGGACACCGAGTAAAACAGCATACAGTGGGGGATGCTTAATAAGTCATCCATTCTGGATAATTTTGTAACATTCGCAAACTCATTCGTGTATTTTTAAGCAACTCGCTTTAAAAACTGTTTTTTGACTCTTGTAGTTGTATACCCTTTTCAGTTTGGCTCATTTCACAAAATTAATCCCTCATGTAATGACTTATTTCCGCATCCCCCACTGCAATCTACTATTTTCGATCAAAATTTTTTTTGGCTAACTGTTTTCTGATACGTAAAGAGTTTTTTAATATCTAGTCTGATACGTCCGGATCTTTGCTCATGTTTGTTTCTGTGATTCTGAAATGATCTTTCTTCATTGTCGTAAATTCGATTTAATATGTTCATTGCAAGAAGTATTGCGTGTAAGGACAATATTAATACTAGTGCCGAAAAACTTAATGCAAGGAAATTCGGTATACAAAGAAGTATTTGTAATTGCATGTACAATAGGGTGGTCCAAAAATGTATGGGATAATTAACTTGTCGAAAAGTTCGGGGCCCCACCCCTAAAAAGTTTCTAAATGTGTCCCTGATAAAAAGTGTATATGGAGCCATCTGAATCCAAAGCCGTCCTGAGGGTTCCCCGAAGCAAAATAGTCAAAAAAGCGTGGAAACCGTGTAAAACGTGGGTTTTAAGAAAAGTGCATGAAACTTGTCAAAGATGAGGAGCGGTGTTAGGGCAACTTTGGTTTATTCCGTTCAAAATAGTCCCGAGAAAATACTTTTTCATGTGGTGGGCGCATCCGAAGTGTTTCGATGTCAAGAGAGTCCGTCAAGTGGCTTTCTTAGTTCACAACTTCTTTGCTCTAGGCCTCGGTGAGTTTCACAGTTTTTGGAAAACGGTCTTCTATGAAATTTTGAGTCTAGATAGGACTTCAAAATAACGCCTAAACAGTTTGTCTTGGAAGCATAAAATTCATTAACTCTGAACAAAAATTTATTTTTCGAGAACCTCCGTGAAATTTCATGAACTTCCATGAGCCTGCCTAAGTGGCCGTCCGTGTGTTTCGTCATTATTTGGCTATTTTAGGAAGGACTGAGACTATAAGAGTAGAAAAATGCCAAAAGTCACTTTGAATGACAGGTAAATGCTTGCTGGTGATGCCTAACACGTAGACATGTCACTCTACTCGAACTTCATATGAATTTTCACAGATGTACGCAAAATTTCAATAAAAGTATTTTTCTAACAATTTTTTGTGTCTACCGCACAATAATAAGCAAAAATCAAGAAATAATTAAAACTCGTTCAAAATTTTAATAATCTCCGTAGGAGTTCGAGTAGAGTGACATACCTACGTGTTAGGCATCACCAGCAAGCATTTACCTGTCATTCAAAGTGACTTTCGGCATTTTTCTACTCTAAAATAGCCAAATAATGACGAAACACATGGACGGCCACTTAGGCAGGCTCATGGAAGTTCATGAAATTTCACGGAGATTCTCGAAAAATAAATTCTTGTTCAGACTTAATGAATTTTATGCTTCCAAGACAAACTGTTTAGGCGTTATTTTGAAGTCCTATCTAGACTCAAAATTTCATAGAAGACCGTTTTCCAAATACTGTGAAACTCACCGAGTACAGGAAAATATAAATTTCTAGAAAAATTTCAAATTATCAAAAAAATTAAAAATTTCAAAAGAATTAGACTCTCTAAGAAAATTGGAGTTTTATAAGATATGCGAATCCCCGAAATAATCGAACTTTCTGCAAAATTAAGCTTTTAGGAAATTTACAAAATTAAACAAAAAACTATATTTGCAAGAAAATTCAAATTGTTGAAGTAATTTCTAAATCCAACATTAAATAAAAAATAATGCGAAGAAACAAATATCGATCTATTCCGAAATTTGCTAGCAACAGAGTCATCAAACAAATGTGCAAAAATTTTAAGTCAGAGAACGTTTGAATTTTAGAAAAAAAATATGCGCCAATTAACGAACTCAATGAAACTGCATTATCGATATACATTTAGCAAAAGCCAAAAGCGACAACACTAAAACTGGGTGTGGGTTTTAGATCTCAAAGAACTCGCAGAACCCACAAATCGCAAGTTTTGTATAATTTTTCATTTGGATCGATTGTAAATTACTAAATGGGTAAATAAAAATCGGAAAAATCTAATAAAATATCGGGAAAATGTAGTCAAATATCGGGTAAGTGTGGTCAAATATCGGGTAAATGCGGTCAAATATCCGGTAAATATGGTCAAATATAGGGTAAATGTCAAATATATTCAAAATTAGGATAATACAGTAAATAATTAGGGAATCAGGGCAAATATATTTGACTTTTGGGTAAATAAGGTAAATAGGTACACGCTTTTTCCTAGTCACTTCCCCCTCGGCTCAACCGATCAGCCTAAACTTTTTTTCCCCTGAAAGGTATGTACATGCCCATGATTCGAAAAAGTGGTTCCAATGGCGAAGTTGTAGAGAATTAAATTCACACCTCAATATATGGAGGAAGCTTGTAATTTTTGTCCTGTTTCATCGTCTGCCTGAGTGCGTACATCAAGAATTTTTTTCTGAATTGATTCAATTCTGTCAACGAATGTGTCTTGGTAAAGATGCCAAACAACCGCACGAAGTTGTATACATACCAAAATGCACCAATATGTAACTTAGTGTGCACCAAGGTGCAGTAAGGTACACGAATTTTGGATTTTATAGATTTTAAAGATAGATAGGGATTTGGTGGAAACATCAGTTTTTTGAGAGCTTGTCAACAGTTATTTCTTTATTTTGATAATTTTTTTTTAACATTTTCATCACTTTTATAATAATTTTTTCATCGTCAAAGGACTAAATATTTTTATCACGTAAATATAGATTTTTTTTTGTAATTTTTCCCATTTTTACGCACTTTTCATTTCATGATAATATTAATATATTTAGTGTTTTATATTTTAAAGTTATTGTTCAATCATCCATGAAACTACTACAAAAACGAACGGATAATAGAATAATGTACAACATGATTTTATTTTTTGATTTATCTAATGAGCGTTCAACATTGAAACATTTATCATTTTGTGTGATTCAACAAAAAGAAAGAAAATATTTCCTTCCGTTCTACTTATATTTTAAATAAAAATTACAGTTATGCACAAATAGAACTACCCACTTTTCGGTTCATGCTCATTGTGTTTATAGAATGTCAAAAATTTCTAGTTTTTTGATTTTCTCAATACATCTATTATATACATAAATGTAAAAACTTCACTTCAAAGAATATATGTACATTTGACATATAATTACAATATTTTTAATAATGCATTCTTATTTTTTGTGTGTTTCACTGTCGAATTCTTAACTTATTTTAATGAAAAAAAATATATCTTTTTTATTGTGGTTTAGCTATTTTTGAACACTTTATACAAAGAAGGTAATGCTTAACTTGTGTTAATGTATATGCATCTGGAAAGATAGAAGGGCAATTTTTATATATTATCTTACTGTAGAGATATCCCAAACATTACACTCGAGTACATAAGACACAAACAAATGAGCGAAGCGTGTCTTATGTACAAATGCGTAATGTGAGGGTATATCTACAGTAGCATAAAATATTTTATCATATCGGCAAAGCCACATCAATAGCATTTTGTACACGAAGCCTAGGTAGCCGTGCGGGCTAGAGCGTAGGATATCAAATTTTTTCACATTCAGTGCCCAATGTTCAAATCTTGGTGGCTGCATCTTTTTTTCAATAAGGAATTACATTTAAGACATATAATTCGATTTTGTTCGATTTTTGTAACATACACACATCATTCAGTGAATGATTTAATCTAAAATTTTAATGTTTTTCTATAATGAAAAAACGAAATATGTGGCATTCACACGCATACTACGATCGTACGTTTTATCTTTCATAACAACGAAATTCATTGTATATAATAGTAATTCGAAACACAGACATACTGTGTCGCACGCTTTATGCATATGTACATTTTAAATTGAATCACGTTAGCTGTAACGATACAAATAACATTTCGTTATTTATGAAGATGTGGTGGTCGAAAGGCTAGCATAGTTTGCTGTCACCTGGAGGGTCCGAAGTTCGAGTCTCGTCGGGAACATGGTTTTTAGGCCCGTACGAAGAACGAAGTTCTTCGAAAAGGGGTCTTATGCGTTTACCACGACGTTTGTAACCAGTCGAATTTCGACCCGGGAGTAGGGGGGGGAGCACCGATCATGGTCTTTAGATGACGAATCAGCAATAAATAAAATGTCCGTCCGTCTGTCAACACGATAAATCGAGTAAAGCTCAACCGATTTTCAAAAACTTTTTTTTCCCTGAAAGGTAATCGAAAAATCTTCTGTCGGCCCAAGGGCCATCAAGCTAGGGCCGTTTAAGTGATTTTTGGTCTTTTGTACATAACTCGAGTAAATCTTTTCTGATTTTTAAAACATTTTCTTTGTTTGAAAGACCTGTGCATAGTCGACAATTTATGGAAGAAACTTTTTTGAATTTGAGTCCTTGGCGTCCTTGGACTTACCTAAGGCACTAAAACCGAGTCTCTGCTAGGGCTCTATGTGTTTTTTGTCCATAACTCGGGCAAATCTTTTCCTATTTTCATATTTTTTTTTTGTTTGAAAGATCTAGGCATGACCGATAGTTATAAAAGAAACTTTTGCATGTGATTAGAACTCAAGTGGGCCATGTCGGTCCTAACGTCGGCCTTAACCAAAAAAAATGTTTTTCCTATCTTGCAGAGGAAATTGAGCGAAACATTTTTGGCTATGGAATTGTGTCTCCGAGGCCTCTACTTAGGGCCCTAGGTCGGTACTAAGGTCGACCCTAGCCCAAAAAATGGTTTTTTCTATGTTGTAGAGAAAATTGAGTAGAACATGTTTCTATATTTGGGGGTCATTTTGTGCTTTCGGAAAGGTTTTTTTACACCGTTTCTTCGGACGGGTTTTTCAATATTGCCCTATCGGTAATTTCCAATACAACTTAATTTGGACGTAATTTCATACACTTACACGTACACTTTCATACACAAGAGGTAAGGCAATATTTACTTAAATACGCTCGAATCTCTTCGTAACATCAACCCTGTTTGCCGCATCTATTCTGATACGTACGGGACCCTTCATATGTTTTTATTTTAACGTGTGCAATAGATTTTTAGACCCGTACGAAGAATGAAGTTCTTCGAAAATGAGTCTTACGCATTTACCACGACGTTTGTAACCAGTCGAATTTCGACCCGGGAGTAGGGGGAGCACCGGTCATGGTCCTTAGATGACGAATCAGCAATAAAAAAATGTCCGTCCCCGTCCGTCCATCCGTCTGTCAACACGATAACTCGAGTAAAATTCAACCGATTTTCAAAAACTTTTTTTTCCCTAAAAGGTAATCGAAAAATCGTTTTTGGGATTGAATGGATGATGAAATTGAAACTGACCTATGGCCAATGAACTAGGGCTGTTTAAGTGGTTTTTGGTCTTTTGTACATAACTCGAGTAAATCTTTTCCGATTTTCAAAAACGTTTTTTTTTGTTTGAAAGGCCTGAGTATGACTGACAATTTGTGGAAGGAACTTTTTTGATCTTGAGCCCTTAGCTATAGCACTAAAAATGAGTCTCTGCTAAGGCCAATCGTGTTTTTTGTACATAACTGGAGTAAATCTTTTTCGATTTTTAAAACTTTTTTTTAATCAAAAGATAAAGCAATTCCCTACAATTTATGGAAGAAAGTTTACTTAATCTGAGCGCCTGGACTCAGCCAGTGCTATAAAACTGAGTCTCTACAAGGGCTCTACGTGTTTTCTGTGCATAACTCGATTAAATCTTTTCCGATTTTCAAAAATTTTTTTTCATTCGAAAGGACTGGGAATGCCCAACAATTTATGGAAAAAAAATTTTCACTCTGGGTCGGTGGACCTACCTAGAGCCCTAGAGAAGCGGACCCTACTTCTTTTTAGACCCGTACGAAGTACGAAGATCTGATGCGTTTACTACCACGTTTGTTACATTGCGAATTCGAGCCCGGGAGTAAGGGGGAAACTTTTTTTGTTGCCTCCAGATGACAAAAAAATGTCCGTCTGTCTGTCGTTTTGTCTGTCCGTCAACACGATAACTCGAGTAAAACTCAACCGATTTTCAAAAACTTTTTTTTTTCCTGAAAGCTAGTCGAAAAACTGAGGTGCGTTCACCGGAAAATTCTGGAAGGAGGAGGGGGGGAATTAGCACGAGGATCAACTTAAGAATTCATTACCAGCTCGGCCCTACTATCCAGTTTCATATAAAATTAGTTCAAGCCGTAATTTCGTGGGTGACGAAATAGGAAAATTCTTCGGTCACTCTTTATGCAGCAAGAACGATTGATATATTAATATTTGCAGCAAAAGTTTTGAATTTGAATTGCAAAAGTTAAAATTTTCTGTGTGAAAAAGGGTTTGGGTTGGTAACGAGAAATTGTGATTCAATACAAAACTATTAGATATTTGTGTTTGGTGCAATACATTAAACACGTTTCGAAGTTAAAGGGAAATTCAGATAATTTTGAATGAACTTTTTATCAAGTAAGACAAAGCAGAAACGCATTTTCAGCGAAATAGCGAACTCGCTGTATTTCTATGCCACAGAATTGCTCGGATCGACAACGCAAAGACCGAAATAAGGTGAAGTTCACTTTCGGCAACATTTTTTTCACATTTAAGGCAAAAAATTTTACTTTTATTTACCGACTGATAGTAGTTCATTTCGAAACATTTTGAAGTGAAAGTTCGTATAATGCCTCTACATTTTTAAGAAAGGTACAATTTCACATTTAACAACAAATAATTCTCTTTAAAATAAAATTCGGTATTCTTATCTCACAGTATATTCCTAACAAGCGAAGGGTTACGTGAACAAATACTCCAAGCAAAAACAAACAATGCACGTACGACTTTTCAAGTATCAAAGAATTTTTTTTATTTTTCATAGATTTTGTTGTTTTTTTCCATTTATTGAACACATTGATTTTATTTTCTTTATTTTACTCGTTTTTATTAATTTGTACACAAAAACTCCTCTCTTTGATTCGTCTCAGACGTCTTCGAATTACTTTTAAGTGTAAAAAACACATGACAGCTAATCAAAGAAAAATTATTGATTTATTAATATATTATGTACTCTCTTGGTGATTTAATTTAAAAATTTGTTACAGATTTATTTATTTACTAAGTTAAATTAGGGAAGGGGATGTACTTTGTTTTGAGATATTATCATTTTTTAGTTTTAAGAGTTAATTTTATTACAAAGCGTTAATAAACTACTTTTTGTTATATTATCGAAGGTATAAATAACGTAGCTAAAACACTTCTGCAGATTTGGTGAATTTTCTACTAATTTAGAAATTACAATTACTTCATAAAGTTAAGTGCTTAACGATAAACTAATTTTAATTTTAATTTTTTTTTTTACATTTTGTCCAATTTCATTTCGATTGGTCGTTCAGCATTAAAATTCATGTGCATTTTGTCTGTTAAATTATCTTCCATTTATGTACGTCTGGGCTACACGCCGATTTTCTTTTGTCAAACACTTAATATTTACGATTGTTACTACCTCGGTTAAGTACTTTGCAGTGATTCATATCCTTTCGCTTTTGCGATCCTCTTTTAGCATGAACTTCACGAACCTTATTGCCACGGTCTAGTGCGTTGCGGCAAATATTCTGCCGTGATTTGTGATCGTGGTTCTGCTTTTAAGAAAAGTCAGTTAATGAAATCGAAAGAAATTTAATTTGCATTAGATGCCTGAGGTACCTTTTGCGAGTTCTTCACGAGCAAATATTCCTTGATTTGTTGGTTAACAAGACGTTCGTTACGCTCAGCCCGATTACGACCTACTCGAACGGTCTAAAAGGGAAAATTTAAAGTGGAAAACTTTCAATATGAAAACGGTGAATCGTTTGTTTGTCTTAAGGAAGAATATTATATTTGATATATTTGCTGCGTTTGAGAAATTCCATGCAATGTAAACCGCAGGCGAGTTAGAGCAAGCAATCGTTCATTCCAAGCAATCGTTCAATCCAAAAAATATTTTGGATGAACTAACGAAAGTGTCACAACGATTTCAATCCACACCGGCTAGGTACTTTAAACATTCACCTAGAGGTGTGCACCGGTCAATTTTTCTCAATGCTCCAAAGATTTTTTGGCCGCCGCAGAGAAAAACTGACCGGCGCACACCTCTAGATGGAATGTGACACTATATAGTACCAGGCCGGTTTAGATTGAAATCGGTGGGATACGCAAACAGTAATATTGTACAAACAAAAAACTATACGTATTTCGCATATGCCCCGCAGTGAATTACTAAAAGATGGAAAGTACCCTTTCCTTGATATTTTAGGCATCAACAACAACTCAAAACTAGAATTTGACAGATATCGAAAAGTGGTAGGTTTATCACAAGTGTTTCACACCCAATCATGGGTCCGACCAGCCACCAGCTTGAAGAGTTCAAAGGAACTGAATTAAAATGTTTTTTTGCACTTTCTTTTATAGCAAAAAAAAATCTGATACCTAGATGGAAGATAGATGTTTTAGTTGGATGGATTAGTGGAAGATAGATGTTTGGTGTTAAAGGGAAAGTTGGGCTTGGTATATAGCGTGTCGGGACATCAAATGAAATGGCGGATATGCATCACCAGTTGCCAAAGTGGTAGATTTTTAGACCCGGGGTCTCGTTTACCACGACGTTTGTAACCAGTCAAATCTCGACACGGGAGTAGGGGGAGAGCACCGATCATGGTCCTTAGATGACGAATCAGCAATAAAAAAAATGTCCGTCCATCCGTCTATGGGAACTGATCAAAACAAATTCATGTTATCAGTTTGATTCCATATATTTGAATGTTGAATTTTCTACATACAAAATGCATTGTTTATATTATACATATAGTGAATTCAAAGGTAACTCGATACAATGTAATTTAATTCGATTTCAGTGAATATTTGATTTATGTGTGTATACCACATACGTCCCCCTGTCGAAAAAAATTGAGCCATGTCCAATTGGGTTGACGGAATTTTGAATTGATAGTTGAAGGTTCCATGTCGTGTTTGATTTGATCGAGTTGAATTTTGGAAAAATGTGTGCCAATGGATTTTGCCAAAATGTACCAATGTGAATATACCAATGCAATTTTGATGAAAGTTTTGAATATTTTAAGGCAAAATTACCATGTTTTGATTTTTGACTGAAGTGATTTCAAAACATGGTTTGAAAATGGTTTAGTTTTATTTCAGCATTTGAACAAAATTTACATTTCTTAGTTATTCATTATTATCACAGTAGGTAAAATGTTTCGTCCATATTATCACAGGTACGATAAGTGCCCATAACCGCCGCAGCATTCCCCCTCTGGATGGCTGTGCTCAGTCTTTTCTTCAAAAATGATTTCGATCGAGGTTCGTTTGATTTCAAAGCGATTTTGCCGATCAATGTGTCGAAGAAATGAATTGCATCGGCACTCCAGGAGCCCATTGTTTCTATCGAGAATGGGACAAAATGATAGTTTTGGTTTATGAGTGACTTGTACTTCGACTCTTCCCTCCAGGCCTTTTTCAGAGCGAACCGAATATTGCTTGGTGCTAGAGTGTCAGTGCACGTTGCGTCCCATATTAGCGTTCTGCCTTTCGTGCACGGAATAAGTGACATGCCATCAACACTTTTTCCGTCATCCCTCGCCAAGCCAACTGGTTCCAACTTCGCTGGTATATCAGCCGACACCAGTGCTCGTCTGATTACGTTGTTCAATTCGGCATGTCTCGCATAGCGACCGGCACTCTTACGACACTTTAATCCATGGTGGCCTTTTCTATTAACTTGTGAGCCACACCTACAGATGTGTGCCGTGCATAAGTCGATTTCCAACCGGAGGCCCACGATGATTCGGAATGTGTTATTGTCCAATAGCGTACCGATGGACTGTGACGCAAAAGCCTGTAACCAAGCGCCCGACTCTGGTGTTTGTTGTGTTGAGTTTGCTCCGGATGTACGATTCTACACTCGTTCAAGCCCTCTTCATAATCGAAAATTTCCTCAATCCGCAGCGTAGGGTGATTTAACACTGTACTGACGAATTGAAAAATTGAATTAACGGATGACAAAAAAGCGGGCAGAGCGGTATTTGTAACTCTTCGGACTCCTAAGCCTCCAGAATTGATCGGTAGCGATGCCATGGTCCAAGCGCTGCTATCTAGCTTTGAGTTCCAGGTCGGCGTTATTCTTAATAAGGAGAAAATTAGACGAACAATTTTTGCTACCAAGCATACAGTCAGAAAATTTATAATTTAGACATGAAATTCTCAACCAGCTGATTATCAGCTGAAGACTCACACAACCAAGCAGATGGACAGATTTAACATGGCAAGTAAATAAAACAACTCTTAGAAATGGTACATATCGATGTGTATAATTATTTCTAATCTACCGAAGGGTATTTACGTCGATTTAATTTCATATAAAAAATCGAAAATAAACTTCGATCGACACAGTGCAGCACAACTGTGAAACGTCAAATTTAACAAAAGGAAGACAATAGAGAAATTCACCACTTCCCACCTCTGCACAGATTTGGCGATTGGGTGTAGTGATTACCCCTTCACATCGAGAACAATGTATTTGTCAAAGTACACGTATTTTTAGGCCCGTACGAAGTAAACAGGGCACATATGTTTAACACGATGTGACCAGTCGAAATTCGACACGCGTCCGACAACACGTGGGTCCTCTCTGAAAGTTAAGCCGCAAAGAAAGTCAAGGCTACTTTACTTCCCCTTCGGCAAATTAAAAAAGGCGATTTTGCACGTACATTTTGAAGAGTGAAAATGAATGGTCCTTTTATATTTTTTAACGATAAAGATCATTATTCTTAACAAAAAATTATACTACAGCATTTCTATAAAATTGAAGTTTTTTTATAAAGTTAAGTTAAGGGTCCTATTTCAGTACGATTTTGTACATCATCGCTTTACAAAAAAAAACTCAATTTTTATAGACATGCCAACGAACAATTTTTTGCTCAGAATGATGGTCTTTTTCGATGAATGAAAAATATAAAAACACCATTTACCAACACTTTTTTCTCATCACTTTTAGACTACTCTTGGAAATGTACGGCAAAAATTGTTTCCTTCGTAATCGACTATGGGGGGTCGATCTAGCTGAAAACTAAGTAAAGAGAATCAGAATTTATTTTGTGGGTACCCTGTCATAAAAATTTATTTCGATTCAGGACAACCGTGAAAATCGGTCAAGAACTTCAGAAAATTTACCCTGAAGTTTGGCGAAATTCCCTTCATCATCGCAAAAGTTGGTGAAAACCGGTTGAGTGTCAGGTTACTCGACCGTACACGTTAGTAAACGCTTTTTCATGAATTCTTCATTAGTTGTTTTTTCTTTTAGCATCTTGTAGAGATGAGCGGGTTGCCCGAAACTTCGAAAAACCCGAACCGAACCCGAACCCGAATTGTTTTTTTCGGGTTCATGGGTTTCGGGTTTCAAAAATTTTAACCGGGTGGGGTTCGGTCCGGGCCGTTTGGAAACAGTTCGGGTTTCGGGGTTCGAAAAATTTTGTCGGGTCGGGCTCGGTCCAGGTCGGGTTGTTGTATCATTTTATTCGGGTCCCCATCCTTTATTGACTTTTTATATTTTACGAAACTCGTCTAAATTTTATCATCTTACATTACACGAATTTTGTTTTAGTCTAAGGTCCGTGAAGAATGCAGACGTCGGGTGTTGAAATAATTTTGTTCCGAAGTAATTTGGGTTGTGAGTTTCGAAACAGTTCGGGGTCCGGGTTTTGAAAAATTTTATCGGGTCGGGTTCGGTCCGGGTCGGGTTTCGAAAAACGGTCGACCCGCTCATCTCTAGTATCTTGCAAAGAAATTTCATCGAAACATTTTTGTTCCGAAGTCGGCCATTTACCAAATATTCTTTTTTTTAAATTTTGTATGAAAATTGAGGAGGCCAGTTTTCATTGAGGCCTTTTTCTCTTTTTTTCAATATAACGTATTTCGTTGCACGTGAATATGTGGTTCAAATTTCAAGAAATTCAATTAAGAAAATTTCAAATTTCCAAGAAAATTCAAATCTTCAAGGAAACTGAAATTGGAAGATATGGCGTTTTTTCATCCCTCAATTGATAGTAGTGAGTGCTTTTGAACTTATTCATGTCATAGGATTTCAATATGAATTGAATTGCATCACACTCTACCTTATAAGAGGTTTTTGTTGTGATATCAGTCGTTTTGGAAGTTTTCACTTGTTGAAAAAATTTCTATTTTTTGAAAATTGGTGTCACCTTCGGCTACCTTCGGGCCACTTCGTGTCACCAATTCTTCTCAATGATTCCTATAACTTTCCTGAAGAAACCAACTGTCTAGGTATTCTTATTCAGAATTGAGCAAAAAATCCAAGATGGTGTCACTTTGACAGTTGGCAGCCATTATCTTAAAATGCAAAAAAATTCACCTGACCAAACTCTATAACTTTCTAGAAGAAACCATCTCTCTAGGTAGTGTCATTGCTGAGCTAAAATTCGAAAACCGAAAAAGCATAAACGAAAATCCAAGATGGTGCCGCTATGACAGCTTTTCGAGATTTTGTGACACTTGCTGATAATTTTCTGAGAATGTCTAACAACTGCTGACAACTTTCTTAGATTTTCTGACACTTGCTGACAACTTTCGAAGACTTGCTTATACTTGCTGACAACTTCTTGAGACTTCCTGACGCTTGCTGACAACTTTATGACAACTTTACGGCCAACTTTTCGACACTTGCTGACAACTTTCTGGCACTTGCTGACAACTTTTTGAGACTTGCTGACAAATTTCTGACACTAGCTGACAACTTTCTGAGACTTTCCGACACTGCTGACAAATTTCGGAGACTTGTTGACATTTGCGAATCCAAAAAATTGTTTTCACTGATCTATACAACTTTGCCGAAGAAACCAACTCTCTAGGTACGCTTATTTAGAAGATGGCAAAAAATCCAAGATGGCGTCACTTAAACAGCCGGCAGCCATTTTCTTAAGATGTTAAAAAATTCTCCTGACCAAACTCTATAACATTCTAGAAGAAATTCTCTAGGTATTGTGACCACTGGGAAATACCCTGACTTCTTGAAGAAAGCTAACATTACGCCAGTTTTCAAATCAGGAAACTCGAGTGATGTCACCAACTACAGGCCAATGTCTGTTTTCTCAAATATTTTGAGCTTCCTCAACTCGACAAAGTTTTTTTATTGTAAACAATATGGCTTTAGATCCCTAAGTGGATTGAGCGAATTGAGCGATTGAGCGCCTTGAGCGAATTGGTCGATTATATCTGTTTTCATGTTGACAAGGGGAAAATTGTGACTGTTAGAAAAAATCTCAGTTGCTGGTATCACGGGTCAATCATTGGAGCTTATGGAGAGTTATTTGGAAAACAGATTCCAGCGTGTAGTAGCGAATGGACATGAAAGTCCCTGGGCATCTGTGTCTATGGGAGTCCCTCAAGGTAGCGTTCTGGAACCGCTACTGTTCCTGATTTTTGTTAATGACCTGCACCTCTTGCCGTTGAAGTCCCAACCTTACTTGTTCGCGGATGATTCCAGTATCTTTTCATCTTCCGTTTGTTTTGCAAACAATGTTGGAGTTATTAATGAAGATCTGAAGTTGCTGATAGATTATTTCGATGCTAATAGACTTACATTGAATCTGAAGAAAAGTAATGTTGTTCACTTTAGATCTCCTCGTGTTAAAATTGATAAATCCTTGAAAATTGAAGCTAATGGTGTTGAGATTGAATCTGCTGACTCAATAAAATACTTGGGTGTTATTCTCGATAGAAACATGAGTTGGAATTTCCATATCACTCAACTTTGCTCAAAAATTTCGGGTCAGATTGGTATCCTGCGAAGGTTACGTCATGTTCTGCCTGTCCTTGCAGTCCTTGTATTTTACTTGTATTTTACTGCGTTGGTGTGTGGGGTTGTGCAAGCAGAAGATTAATTGAGAATGTCGAAAGGAAGCAGAGGATTGCCTTGAGAGTGGCTCATAGGTTGCCCTACAGGTATCCTGCTGAACTGCTTTTTTCGGATCATTATCCAAACTTATTGACTGTCAGTAGAATGTATAGGTACGCGGTCTGTAAGTTTGTGTTTGCTTCAATGAGAGGCCTGTGTCATCATACTTTGAGTTTCAGTAGACCGGCACATGACAACCCTACTAGGAGCTCGAGGTGCCTGTTTGTCCCTTTTTCAAGGACCTGTGTTGGGGAGCGTAGAGTCAGTGTCGCTGGAGCCAAAAATTTTAACTCGTTGCCTTTAAATATAAGGACATCACATACACAAACTCGATTTTGTCACTTATTGAAGTTATACCGGGTTTTTCATATGAAAGTGTACAGCCTACTCTGATCCTCTCATTCTTCGATGGTACGTATGAAAGAGATAAAAGGATGGTCATGTTCACCTTCATATGAAAAACCCGGGTTTTTCATATGAAAGTGTACAGCCTACTCTGATCCTCTCATTCTTCGATGGTACGTATGAAAGAGATAAAAGGATGGTCATGTTCACCTTCATATGAAAAACCCGGTATTTGCTGGAAATATAACGCTTTGGAATGCATTTGCTTCCTTTTTTATGAATGAGAATGGTCGATCCTAGTGAATTGAACACTCCTAACTGTGTTTGAGAACATGATTTGTGGGTACTTCAGCCTGCAATTTGCGATCTCATAAGTATCAAGTTACTCTTACATATTTTTGCCCATTGTTTTGTTTTCTTTTTGCCTTGTTTTTTTTTCTCTTTTTTTTATGAAACTGCTCTAGTTCCGAATTTTGGTTTTGATGTTTTTTTTATGATTTTGCCAATTCGATATATTACTTATTTTTCAGATATTTTGTATCCCTTTGAATTGTTAACATAACGGGATATAGATGATGTTTCAACTGATTTTATGCATACGAATGAATAAATGAATTCCGAAACTAAAATTCGAAAACCCAAAGAAGCAAAATTTATTCCTTTCGAAAATCCAGGATGGCGTCACTTTGGCAGATTTCTGAAGATCCCAAAAAAATTTGCCAGACAAAACTCTATAGCTTTGTAGAAAAAACCAACTCTCTAAGTCTATCATTCCGGAGCTAAAATTCGAAAACCTAAAGAAGCATAATTTATCCCTAACCAAAATCCAAGATGAGGTCGCTTTGGCAGATTTCTGAAGACCCGAAAAAATTTTATTGATCAAACTTTAAAACTTTTCTGAAGAAACCAACTCTCTTGGTACTGTCTTTCCGGAGCTAAAATTCAAGAACTCCGCGCACTACCTGAAAAACCCTCAGAATTGACCACATAGAAAGATAGATAGATACATAGATAGACAGATAGATTGAGCCTGAGAGATCACGAAAAAAGTTAATACAATAATGAAAACAATAGAAAAATCGACGGCCCATAGAAAAATGTCATGTTCAAACCTTGATATCTCAGCGAATTTTCAACCGATTTTGATGAGTCTGGGCTCGTTGGAAAGCTGCTGCGACGTAGTTTTTTTAAATAATTAAGAACGGGAGGGAACAGGGAAGAAATTCGAAAGCTCGCGTATATATAGTGACTTGTCTCAAAGGTTTTTGTATGGCGTTTTTTGAGTTTGTGGACTTCTTCTTTGGGGTGTGGGGACTGCGTCACGCCCTCCGCTACCGCTACGAGCATGATCATAACAAACTTCAGAAATAAAAACGAGAATGTCGCAAAAACCGTACTTACTTATGTCTGGCATTTAGTTTTTTTTTGAGGTTTGCAATAAGCAAAATACTTACATGGGCAGGACGTCGCTCAGCAGCTGGATGCGGGTGAATGGGTTCCAGTCCCAAATTCAGAAAAATGCCGTCACTTTCACGACGACCTGGCGAAACAGCCCGTATGCTATGATAAACCGACATACTGTAAAGACAAACGCTATAAGTAAAGTTTTAATTCAATCGAAGAATTATTTTACTTATTGAAACTACCACATAGGCATTAAACTTGCGGAGAATAAAGTCCGCTTCTCATCTTTAACGTAAAACCATTTCGTTACTTGATAATATTATGAATTATTTTGTCATTGTCATTACGCTCAGACATTAAAACATCTAGAACAATGTTGTGTTATGGAGATCAACATTTCGGCATATCGTGCCAATCATCAGATGAACATTTCTGTTACGATTCGCTAGACCCGAAATACCTCTAAATGAGATAAATAGATATGATAACAAATCATACTTCATCTCCATCAACATAGTAAGTTGAATGACTTACCTGATCTCCATAACACAACACTGTTCTAGATGTGTTAATGCCTGAGCGTCATGACAATCACAAAATAATTCATAACATCACATAATCACAACAACACATAACATCAAGTGATGAAATAGTTTTACGTTTTTAATTCATAATTGGTGGTCGTCTACCTTGGATGCTCGATTAATAAATTCTCGAGCGGAGAGGTCTCCATAATTATTGGTCCAGTTGAAATAAAACATGGTGGAGGTGTCACGAACCTTTAGCGGATGTTTTCTGTTAAATTTTTCAACAAATTATGGTCAATTGAACGTAACAAACCATGATTCTTCCATAGAATTTGGCAAAATTGATGTTGGAGACAAATTGAGTAGGCCGTCGTGAGATCCTGCTCCCGAGTCGTTACGGCTGTGTCGGCCACGGACATAACCGGCGTTTTTTAAATCCACAAAAGATAATTCTTCCTCTGAATCAGTCTGATGTACGCTGTCACCTTCTGCAATATTTTTAGTGAAGATTTTCGCAAAGCAATAAAGAATTGATCAAAATACCGTCTTTATCAACAAGTAGCCATCCGTCCACGTCTTCGTCTGTACAAGTTGTAGCAATAATACTTAACTGCTTGTCAGAGTTGTTTAAGTTCTTATTATCGCCTGTTTTATTATTCCCTGTATCACTAATCGTTGTACTTCCAAGTAAATATGAAGCCAATGAACTAAACATTCTACGAAAAGGTTGTGATTTGTTGCCCTTTATGAGCCTTTGCTTTTGTTTCTCTTTCTTTCGATACAAAAATATGAATTTTCCTTTTCTTTGGTTTTCTCTTCTCGATAGTTTTTAATTTAAATTAATTAAAACTATTTTAATTTGCTTGTCGTATTATTTTCTTAAATATTAAAGTTGCTCAGTCTTATTTAATTTGTTTTCAATTTGACTCTTATTCTTTAACAAATTATTTATAAATAGAAACAATTTTTTTTTTCGTTTGTATCGCTCTTGCTTTTATTGCAATTTTTTCAAGTGCCTGAAAAAAATGATTTATTTATTTAAATTGTTGAAGTACAGTACTAGTACATTACAATACTATGAACTAGGTAGTAGGAAGTGTGTAGGTACACGAGGGCTTGTTAGAACACATCGAGTTATTTACTTCATTGTATCAAGCGTATAATGTTTTACTACACAGTCTCGCGTATGACTGTCGTGGTGCAAACTTGACATTTGCTTCAAGAAAATGTTATGTAGATATTATTTCGATCCATTCATCATAATTTTAGCGTTCTGTTTGTGTTCGATCTATGACGTGAAAGGATCAATTCCCCAACAATCATGTCAAATGTGCTGTTGAAAGTTCCTGCGTTTTTGAGTTTTTGAAGATCAATTTTCACAGAAATGATTATGGTCATAACGAGTCAATAAACATAATGCTTAGAATGTTCAACTATTTTTCTATTCATTATAACTCTACTGTGTCGAGATGCGAGGGGCTGGTTTGCACTGAAATTGGAAGATCAACGCGCAACCCAAAACAAATGAAGACTTCGGGAGACTACGTGAAGTTTTCAAATATTTTTCACAAATTTTAAGAGATTCATCCAACGGAAAAAGTAAATATTTTTCACAAGACTTTATACAAGAATAGCAGGACACATCCACAGCCAAAATAAACATTTTGCACAAGACTTTTCACAGGAATTTATAGACTCATCCAAAGACAAAAGTAGATATTGTTCGCAAGACTTTTCACAAATATAGCAAGATCCATCCACATTCATGAAATCACGTCCACATTGAATTGTATTGGAAATTGCCGAGAGGGCAATATTGAAAAACCCGTCCGAAGAAACGGTGTAAGAAAGGCCTTCCGAAAGTACAAAATTGACCCCCAAACACGCAAAAATGTTCATCTCAATTTTTTCTACAACGTAGCAAAAAACAATTTTTTCGTCTAGGGCCGACCTTAGAACCGAACTAGGGTCCTCAGTAGAGGCCTTGGACAAATAGTTACATAGACAAAAATATTTCCCTCCATTTTCTCTGCAACATAGTGAAAAGCCATTTTTTTGTCTAGGGTAGACCTTAGGACCGGCCTAGGACCATAAGAAAATGCCTCGGACATATAATTCCATAGACAAAAATATTTCCCTCAATTTTCTCTGCAACATAGCAAAAAAAAAATTTTGGTTAGGGCCGACCTAGACCCGTGCGCCGGTCCACTTTTTTCGGCGGCGGCGCTTAAAATTGTTTAAGCTGTCGGCGGCGGCTTACATCGGCTGAGGATTTTTACCGACGGCGGCTTACATCGGCTGAGGATTTTTATCGGCGGCTGACTTCAGCGCGCGTCAATTTTTTTATCGGCGGCGGCGGCTCATTTCGGCGCAAAAATCGGCGCTAGTAAATTTTGTGATTAAAAAAAATTAAAACTTTATAGTGTTTAAATTTGTAAACGTAGTCCGGTGCGAGTTGTCCTTTCGCACATATTTTGGAATAAAAGCGATTGGATTGCTGATTATTGTAGAGTGGTAAAAGACAAAGTTATTTCACTATGTCCGCATGCTGAGAGCGACCGAGATGGGTCAGAGGAGCTGCCGTTGTCTAAAACTTCTGTTGGCTCTATAAAATCCAATTTTGCTTCAATTTCGTCGAAAAACATATCGCTAGGGCAAGTCAACCCGCACGTATCAGAATAGACATTGGCAAAGAATAACTGTTGCAAACACTTATTTACATAAACACTAATATTCTATAGAATATGAAGGAATGTCATATAATTTTATTACATCAAAGTCATTGGAAATCGCCGAAATGGCGATTTGGGGGAACCCTCCCGTGCCGCACCGACCTATGGACCTTAGGGACTTCGTGCGGGTCTAAAAATATAATGAATTCTTTGTACCTTTGCTGATATGAGAAAAATATAAAAACTATAAAATGTATGTAGGTGGCGCAGTTATTCAAGGTAAGGGCCATCAATGCAAAAGTAGGCACAACTTCGTCGATTCAAGTTCGATTTAGACGTTTGAGGACTCAACATTTTAAGAAAAGAAAACTCTAACGATAACACAACTTTTCACTTCAAAAAAATTTAAAATTGCGTCAGTCCATGAAAAAAGACGCAAATTTTGAGCATGTAAACGGTCCAAAACTTTTGTTGGCTCCAATTTCATCGGGAAAAATGCAAAGAATTGTTTGAACCTTACCACCGTGACGGTATTGACAAATGCTTTACAACGCACTAAATTTCAAATTGACCGCGTACTTCGGATTTAAGATCCAGTAGGTTCATGCACTAGAGTAAAGATCAACCCAATGCATGAACGAACCATAATTGCTTGCTGGTTCGAAGATTTTCAGAACAAAGTACGACATCAATTTGTGAGACATCACCCTCCTCGTACGTGTTGCTAAAATTGTCGAAAATAATTTTGGACGATAATGTAGTTCCCCAGCGCTACTTACATACATTTTCTATTTCTTATTTTTTTCTCATATCAGCAAAGGTTCAAAGGACTTTAAAGTAATATCTGAAGAAATTCTATTTAAAACTATTCAAAGGACCTTAAAGTAATATCTGAAGAAATTCAATCGCTTTTAACCCAAAAAATGAGCGACACGGGCTTTTCGGACAACTCGCACCTCACTATACAGTTCACTTTTGAACTTGCAACTACGGTGAAACTGATAGCTGTGTAAAAAACAAACAAGAGTCATCTCTATTGTTCTTAATCAGCTGTCATTACTTATGTAAGCAAACACGTTGGGCCCTAGTAGAAACTCAGTTTTAGGGTCCTGACTAAGTCCAAGGGTTTCTAATCAAAAAAATTTCTTCCATAAAACGGGAGACATCCTCGACCTTTCGATCAAGAAAACATTTGAAAATCGGAAGAGATTTACTCGAGTTATGTACAAAAAACACGTATGGCCCCTGCATAGACTTGTTCTTAACGCCCTAGCCAAGTCCAAGGACTCAAATCCAAAAAAGTTTCTTCCTAAATTGTCGACCATGCCCAGATCTTTCAAACGAAAAAAAAATTATTAAAATCGGAAAAGATTCAGTACAAGTCAAAATGGCCGCCGGGTTGGACGTGTTTCGGTTTGCTCTGTGTAAGTTTTATTTATTTTTGAAATTTTGCGTTTGGTCCGGGATTTTCTTTTCTTTTAAATAATTAGTTTTGTTAATTGTTTTTGTGTCGAGTGCCGCATCACTCAGGTCATTACGCGAATTTTGTTGTTCTTTTTTCGTGTTTCATTACAACGTGATGGAATATGCAACGTGGCAGTCAACTGCTCGGTTTCCCTTATTTTTCATCTTCTCCGTTGCCCATTCTGTAGCTTTGGATTGTTTTCTGTGCAATAGGCGCGTTTTAATATGAAATTTGTTGTTTTTGGAACTTCAATTACATTTACATTTTAGCTTCCGAATGGCGTTTGGGTAACATAACCTCAATGTTGTGATATTTTTCGGATCATCGCTTTGCAAAACAATCAATTCAATACTGTGTACTTTATTTGTCGTTCTCGGCATCCTCCTTCTGATAAGTGTTTATGGTCATAATTTCGGTTGATGGCTTCGCTATATGCATAGCAGTCGGTTTGGCAAAAATGTAAACAAACGAATACATTGCATTCCAAACAGCCCTTCTTGGTGCCCATTAAAACTTGTACTTCCGGTGCGGCTCAGCTTACCAGGCCGTCCCACTGTATTCATTCTCGGTAAAAACAATTACACACAGCCTCGGACGGGTGTTGGATACGGGGTACGACCAACGCTCGACTTGACAGGTCGTTGGCGGTCAGGCAATGCAAAATGGTTGATGGTTTGTTTATTGGGAGTCTAAACGTTAATGGGGGTTTTCGGAATCGCAGGGAGGAATTAGTGGATCTGGCAAAGGGCTACGTTATAGACATATTGGCGTTGAGTGACGTTAGGACGAAGGGACAGGCGGAAGAGCACGTAGGCGGGTATAAGGTGTTTTTGTCCGGGGTTCAGTCTGGTAGGGCAAATTGGGGGGTTGGAATCGCAATCAGGAAGGAGTTGATCAACTTTGTCCTGGATGTTCGTTTCGTAAATGAAAGGCTGATGTGGGTCTCTGTAAAGTTAGCGGGGGGAATTTATCGCCTGGTTAGCGTATATAGCCCTTGCGAAGGCAGTGATGCTGCTGGCTTGGACATTTTTTACGAACAGTTGGGAGACGTGGTTAGCAAAAAGGGAAATGAATCTCTGATTTTGATGGGGGATTTTAATGCAAGAATAGGAAACTTTAAAAACAACTCAGGTTATGAAAGGGTAGTGGGTAGATTTGGGGAAGGAACTCTGAATTCAAATGGTAAACGGTTGTTAGATTTTTGTGATTTCAATGGGTTAGCAATAACCAACTCTTTCTATAGGCACAAATGGATCCATCGGTATACGTACGTCAAGGAGGGTTTGGATCACAAATCCATCATGGATTACATGATTATAGAACAGGACAGGAGACAGGTGGTCAGGGACACACGTGTTTTCAGGGGTTTCACTTTTGGTTCTGACCACTACTTTTTGGGTACCCATCTGTCGGTTGGGAAACTCTGTCAGACTAAAAGGAAGAAGGTGGTAAGTCGCAAATTTCGTGTGGGCAAATTTAGGGAAGAGGCAGTAAGGTCTCGTTTTATGGCAAAATTCGCCGAAGGGTTTGAGGGGCTTCCAGCTGACTGCGGGGACATTGGGACTGAGTGGGCGAATTTTAAGAAATTTGTCTTGGGTCTGGCTGAGGAATGTCTGGGCAGTGTCGCTAGCGGGGGTCGAAACAAAAAACGGGTTGGTGGAACGCCGATATCAGGGATGTTGTATTGGAAAAAAGAAAACTTTACTTGATCTGGTTACAGGACAGGACGGCGGAGAAGTGGGATGCTTACAAGGCTTGTAGTAAACTGGTTAAGGATCTAGTCATTGAAGCGAAGGACAGGGAGGGGAAGAAGTTTGGGGAGGAATTGGAAAAGGCAGGTCGAGGCAGGGGTAAGAAATGTTGGTCGATGGTTAAGGACATTAGGCGCGGTGGCGTGAAAGAAGGATGTAGTAGCATTTTAGATAAAGGCGGCGAGTTAATTACAGATAAGGGTGAAGTCTTGAAGACTTGGCGGGATTACTTTCAGGATTTATTTACATCTGTCAATCTGGTAGAAGAAAATGGGAGGGAGGCGGGTCCTAGCTTGGAGGTGGAGGAGGAAATTGCACTGGGTGAGGTGTCCCGGAAGGTCGGCAGATTAAGGGCAGGAAAATCCGCAGGGGTGGATGAAATTAGGACAGAATTTATTAAATATAGCGGATCAGGTGGGATCCAATGGCTTTGTAGGATTTTCAATTTGGCCATGAGGTCTTCTACGGTACCTGCTGACTGGAGCTTCGGTGTTATTGCTCCAGTTTATAAGAAGGGCAACCGTAAG
>CM055404.1:90641-105781 GCA_029228625.1 Pseudolycoriella hygida | reverse complement strand
GGTTTTGGGGAAATATGGCCCAATCCTGGTATATGGCCACTTCCATAATTGGGCAGGATGACCCAGATCTCCAAAACTATGAGAGTTAGAAAGTTGCTTCCAAAAGTGAAGTTGTACAGAATTAAATTTAATCGAACACGTGCTCCAGGGTTCTGGCGACGTATGTCTCAATCCTGGGATATGGCCACTTCTACAGTTCAGAGGAATGACTCATACCTCTAGAACTATGGTAGTTAGAAAGTTTCTTTCAAAGACAAAGTTGTAGATAATTATATTTCAGCGGACCCGTGTCTCTTGTTTTATGTATACACTAAGCACTTTCAACTTACAAAAGTACTGATATTAGCAAAAGTTCTGAAATCAGAAAAGGGTGACGCATTAAGCTTCGATACGCAAAAAAAAAATTAAAGCGAAGCTACGTTGTGTTTTTAAAAAATTGAGCCACAAATGCCAGACCCAACAGCGTAATAATTTTTCACACAAAAATTTCAATTTGCACAGTACTTAATTTACTTTTCCGGCGCTACAGCCACATGCGGGCCTTGACCTGATCGAGAATCTGGTTCCAACGTCTCCTATCTCTTGCTGCACTTTGCTAAATTCTTATTCCCAGCACCCGAAGATTTGACGCCATCTATCCATCGTATTCTGTAATATTTACAACTTAGCTTTTATCCGTGTTCCTCTTTCGACTGAGATGTAATAGCCTTATCGTCTGCGAAACCACTTAAGCATAGATTAAATCCATTGTTGAAGGCATACTGCGAATCACATATTTCTTCGTAGATGTAGTCAACGGCAATGTTAAATAAGATCGGCGATAGTGGGGCACCCTGTGGGACGCCACAGTTGACTTGAATTGATTTGGATGTTTTATTGTTATTGTTTTGTTTTTCAAAAACATCGCTAATATGCTTTTCCATTGTATGCATTTTTATATTACATTGCTTCGAGCTATCATTTGTCATCACCATTCTGACCGCTTTCCTTCGTTGGTTATAATACCAGTACTGTGCCAGATCATACTGAAATTTGTCGTGCCGTCTCTGTTTTGCTTTGGCATCAGTTCTTTGGGGATTCGACGACCGCGATTGTTGAGCGGATGTTAATTTTCGATTTTTTTACTGGTGACGTTGCTTCGCAGTGAACAAAAATTGGATTTGGAGATTTCAATATTGGCATCGAATTCGGTTTCATCGAAAGATTCGCAGTTTTGAAAATTTTCGAAAGATTTTTCAAACTTTTCACATTCAGAATCCAATGCTGATTTGTTGGTTCTGGTGTCATCCTCTGGCGTTGTTCCATTTAGTCTTCCTTTTATTCGGCCGGCAGCTTCTTTCGCATGACCGCTGCGGTGGACAGCGAGTCTTCGCTTAGTGTCAAAAGATTGCTTGCACACATCGCGAACCAGTGAAGGTGTTTCATTCATCATTTATTTTGAGATGCACAATACCTTTTGCATCAATTAAATAAAATACCAACTATCATCCTATTATCGTGGTTTCTGGTAAAATCAAATTTTTCTTTGCAATGTTCATATCTCGCTCAACTCTCCGAAAAATTTGAAATTTCTATAATGCATTCAAATTTAGCGCAAGAAATCTATGATTTGGGAATAGCTTGAGTTGCTGGGTACGCTTGAAAGTGAAGCTGTCGTCTATTTCTTCAAACTATAGGTAAAAAAGGAATGAACCAGCTGTATTTATTGTGTTTTAAACCAACAAAAATAACTCTCAAAAGACAAAGTTCTATACTTTCGAGATCGGAAAGACTGTAATTCAAATAAAAAATAGTTTTGAAACATTTGCACATAGCTGAAAAGGTCGCCATGCAAGATGATCATTGCCGAACTCTCACGGTTGGTAAAATGTCTAGATACACCTATAGAACCAAAAAACGTTTTCTTGGGATCATACTGAAAGTGTAACGTGACATATCCCGTCACATGATAGAAACTATAAGAAGATGGAAATAGATTGACCATTATCCTAAACCACACCCTGAACATGAACTTACAAACGCTAACAAGACACGTAACACGACATCTGCACGTCAATCGCATAACTCGTTATAGCCGAACCGAAAATACTGCAACTCTGCATTACAAGTTCGAACTCAACGACTTGGTTTGGCGCTCATGTTAACGGATGTTATGGGTAATATAAAGAGGCCCATGACCTATAAAGAAGCATTCCGTTATACCATTTTGGCCTAAGCGGATACACGTCGATTATCAGTTATCATCTAGATCACGCTGCAATGCAATGCAGTCACCATGAGGTCTCACCTCGCGATAAGCTTTCAGATCATAAGAGTATAACTAGAGAGATGAAGACTTGACTACTTTCACGATATCATTCAAAAAAATCAAGGTGACTCCACTTTCGAGGTTAATGAAGGCATGCGTCATAATTTTCATGAACAAAATCACATCAAGTAGGCAAAGTTGGAGGAAAATGTCCTAGCCTGATGACTTGATTCTGTTGGCAGATAATATCAAGGATGGGATTGTCAGGGTTGTTTTCACTGCCTGAATGTAGTGCCGGATGAAGATATGTATAAGGAAGACTAAGATTAGGTAAAGAAGACTAAGGCTTGTCGGCAAATCTCGGAAAGACATAGCTTGCAATTTAAATGGGGAGCTGCAAGTGCCAGAATTAAAATACTTATGAACCTCTTTTTCAGAGGATGGAAAGTTCGGTTCCATTTTTTTTTGCAGGTTTATTCTATTGGATACAACCAGAGCCCGAGAATCAAAATCAAATCATTTTCTGAAAATCACAATCATTGTGAGCATTAGAAAAATAAAATGTTCATCAAAATATGTGAATCGTTTTTTATCAAATGAGCATCACCTATGATGCACAATTCAAAAAAATTGATGCTCCCTAAAATTTGATGGTCATTTTGAATTGATCTTCGAAAATAGAATGATTCTGGAGGCTACTAAAATAGCGAGTAAAACTAAGTATATATAATAATCCACCGTTACAATTACAATCCGTCCGGGTCAGAGATAATTTTTTATTTACTAGTCCCGCAATGGGTGTGCCTAGGAACGTTACTTTTATGCTGTACATTGAAGAAAAATCCTATACAGAATTTTTTTAGTGAGCATCAAAAAAATTATTAGACACCAATAAATTCAATTAAAATTTATCAATTGAAACGCAGAATACGGCACAATTGTCAACAATGAACAACAGGAAAATAAGTTTAAACAAATCCAAATTTATAAATTATGCCTTTATTTTTAAAATTCTCCAACCGGTTTCAGGAACTATGTTCCTATGTTTAAACTCATTTTTCTGTTGTTCATTGTTAATTATTCGACGTTTGAAAAAAAACAAGCATGAATTTTAATCAAAATAATTTTCAAATCAAAAATAATTTTCATTTTTTTAACATCATGTTTTGTGAAAATCTGATTTTTCAGAAATTAAATCAAACCATTTCGAACTCTGCATACAACTACCGGTTCCAGTGTATTCGCTTCGGGAGTGCGTCATCTTGATTAGGTTTTCGACTTAAAAAATACTGAAAAATGTGTCCAATATTTATTCATACTTCAGCATCTGTGGCTCACCAACCTTACCTCCACTTATTGGGTGGATCTTTTCTAACTTTGGCGCACTGTGCGTTTGGGGCGCTGGTTGGTAGCGCTTTGCAGACGCAACGTAAGAACCCCGCCCGGAAGAGCCTAGGGTGCAATCAATTTCGATTTCTACTTTACTTGCTAAAAACCAGGCTTTGAACAAAGGAGAAAAATAGGAAACGCGGTAGCTAGTCAGTTGAGGACACAGAAAGAATTAAAAGTAGCTACACAAATAGTGACATCAACAAACAACTAGTGGTACGTTCATTTCTCAATACGAGCCCAGCGAAATTCACAGTTTTATAAAACACATTCATCTAACTTGATTTTTTTATTCACACATCTGAATATTATTTGATTATTATTTGATTAGGTTTTCGACTTAAAAAATACTGAAAAATGTGTCCAATATTTATTCATACTTCAGCATCTGTGGCTCACCAACCTTACCTCCACTTATTGGGTGGATCTTTTCTAACTTTGGCGCACTGTGCGTTTGGGCGCTGGTTGGTAGCGCTTTGCAGACGCAACGTTAGAACCCCGCCCGGAAGAGCCTAGGGTGCAATCAATTCCGATTTCTAATTTACTTGCTAAAAACCAGGCTTTGAACAAAGGAGAAAAATAGGAAACGCGGTAGTCAGTTGACACAGAAAGAATTAAGTAGCTACACAAATAGTGACATCAACAAACAACTAGTGGTACGTTCATTTCTTAATCCGAGCCCAGCAAAATTCACAGTTTTATAAAACACATTCATCTAACTTGATTTTTTTATTCACACATCTGAATATTATTTATTCCACGTGAATGTATAAAACTTGAAAGAAATTATAAACAAAAAAAATGCTTGACCTTTGATTTCGACCCGACCATTTTCGTTCAACTATTAAACAAAAACTAAAAATAAATAAAAAATGCAAAAACAAAGCTATAATAAACGGTTTGATGGAATTGTATATAATATGGAAGACGTTGTGTGGAA
The DNA here is from genome assembly GCA_029228625.1 of Pseudolycoriella hygida. Classification (NCBI taxonomy): domain Eukaryota; kingdom Metazoa; phylum Arthropoda; class Insecta; order Diptera; family Sciaridae; genus Pseudolycoriella; species Pseudolycoriella hygida. The sequence goes on along the minus strand of CM055404.1, from coordinate 101,204 downwards.
AAAAAAGTATTCAAATTCAGACTAAAAGCGTCGATTTTTATGTTTTATCCTCTGAAAAAAACTTATCGAGGTCCGTTTTGTACTTCAAGCACGTTACTTTTTTTGTCAGTGCACTAAAACGTATGATTGTTAAGTACATACACTTATGCCGAGCTGACGTCAGTCATCAGTTTACATTTGTTTGGCTTTATTTTTGGACGTTAAGTGTAGGTGTACAAAAGAATGTATTTATGAACATTACGAGTAAATATAATAAATATCAAACAACGTAAGAGCGCAAGCAATACTATTGTGTTATGCAAAGCAACAAAGACAGACTACAGATATAAGAACCTTGCTGTAATAAAAGTATATAGTAAAGTAACTTTGTGAACTAGGTGGAAAAAATGCGTTTCATTTTCTTATAGAATCTAGCGATATTTTTAGGAATAGAAATGTAAAGCTTATATATTGAAGAAAGCTAGCGACATGTTTCCCAGGAAAAAATTTTGACCGGTTTTTAGTTAAATAAAGTAGTGGAAAATGTATATTGAATCTATTGAAAAAGTGTTTTAACCCAAAAACCCCCGCATCTGCTGCGAGCTGTTTCCGCCCTGTTGCCTCACCAACCTGGGGTTCTGCCGCTTAGACCCTTCTGCGGATGAATGCTGCCTTTCTCTCTATTTTGTAAGGAGTTGTTTTGTCCACGGGTTATTTCGTGCGAGGTTATTTTATCCAGGTTTATTTTGTCCGAATACGGTTTGAGATTGTGCAGAAGACACGTACCTTAACTTTATAGTTATTATCTAAGAAATGGTTCAACATCAACAAATTCCAGCTCCTAAGATTGAAAAAGGCTAAACTAATATTGTGTTGTGAAACACCCGAGATCAATTCTAGCGTAAAAGAGAAAATGCGAAAAGTTATATGAGTGTCTTTACTAATTTTAAAAAGGGCACTTCCTTGGTAGCTTTATCATTTACTGAATAATTTTTTATTCGTAGTAAAGAAACAGATCAAAGCTTCACTTTAATAAACAAACAAACAATTAAGTTCTTTCTAAATCATGAAATTTGAAAATTTGAATGCGACAGATCAGATTAATCTGATCAGATATCGGATTTGACCTGATCTGATCGGAAAAAAAGTGATCCGAAATTATCCGAATCTGATTTGACCTGGTTTTCTTTGATCTGATCTGATCTGTTGCTCAGATTGATATGATCTGAATTGATCCGCAAAAAATTAAGAGAGAGGTTTTGGTAAATATTACATAAAGAAAAGAAAACAAACGATTGCAACACATAAATCCGATGTTAAAAAAGTTTTCTGAAAAAAAAAATTTTCGCACCAATCTCTCTCCCGAAGAAACCAACTGTCTACATATTCTAAATTAAAAGATAGCAAAAAATCTAAGATGGCGTCACTTTGACAGCTGGCTGCCATTTTCTTAGAGTAAAAAAAATTCTACTCACCGATCTTTACAACTTTTCCGAAGTATTTTTGAATATTTACAAAATCCAAGATGGCGCTTTAAAACAAATGTGAAAAAATGTGAAACACACAATTTTCAAAAGACTTTTCTACAAAACTTCTGCAAAACAAACTTTCTACAAAACAAAGCAGTTCTTTAAATTTCAACCTCACAAGTAAAGAACCTGCAATTTTTTGTGGGAAAATTTTTTTGAGGTAAAAGGTCAGTTATGTTGATCGAAAAATATTAAAATTTCGTTAAGAATTGTGTACTAAATAACTTTTAAGAATTGTTTTTGACTAAAAAAACTTTAAATTCATAACAGTAGTATTGCAAAATCACTTATTTTGAGATACACAATAACTTTTGAATCAATTAAATAAAATACCAACTTTCATCCTATTATCGTGGTTTCTAGTAAAATCAAATTTTTCTATGCAATGTTCACGTTTCCCTCAACTCCCGGCGAAAAATTTGAAATTTCTATCGCGCATTCAAATTTAGCGCAAAAAATCTATGATTTGGGAATAACTTAATTTGCTGGGTACGCTTGAAAGTGAAGCTGTCATCTATTTCCTCAAAGTAGGTAAAAAAGGAATGAACCGGCTGTATCATTCCGGAGCTAAAATTCTAAAACCTAAAGAAGCATAATTTATCCATAACCAAAATCCAAGATGAGGTCACTTTGGCAGATTTCTGAAATTCCCCAAAAATTCTACCGATCAAACTCTATAACTTTGTAGAAGACACCAACTCTCTAAGTATTGTCATTTCGAAGCTAGAATTCGAAAACCAAAAAATACCCTAATTTGTGACGCATTTTTTTAATCAAAAGTGAAAATATTTCAAAAGAATTTTGTGCGTTCCGAAGCTGCAAGCGTCACCCAAATTGATATCAGTTGTTTTGGAAGGAGGGACGAGGACTTGCGTCACGTTTCCCTTTTAAAAACGGTTTTCGTTGTGATTGTAATGTTTTGCACTATTTTGAGCTCCCGCTGCCGCCGAACCAAAGCGTGGCAGCTAGTACTTACATTGGCGAAAATGATCCCCTCAACCTCCTCTACAACATATCAAAAGTTTTTTTTTGAGCCGCCGCCGGTGCCAAACCGAAGCGCGGCGGCTACTACTTCCATGGGCGAAAATGATACTCTAAGCTGCCTCTAGTTTTTTTTGAGCCGCCGCCGCCGCCAAACTGAAGCGCGGTGGCTACAACTTCCATGGGCGAAAATGATCCCCTCAGCTTTCTCTACAACATATCAAAAGTTTTTTTTGAGCCGCCGCCGCCGCCAAACCGAAGCGTGGCGACTACTACTTCCATGGGCGAAATGATACTCTCAACTTTCTCTACAACATATGAAAAGTTTTTTTTTGAGCTGCCACCGCCAAACCGAAGCGCAGCGGCTACTACTTCCATGGGCGAAAATGATTCCCTCAACTTCCTCTACAACATATCAAAAGATTTTTTTTTAGTACCCGCCTATTTTCTGTCATTTTGGCGGTCACCCTGATACCTACACACCCAACCCAACAACTTTCCCTTTGACACCAAACCTCTATCTCGAACACACAACCATTGCCTCACACAAACACATGCATATGGGCTTTATATGGCGCCTTCTAAGAGGCCTGGCGCCCAAACGAGGTCGGTACCCCCCCCCCTTTTTTAAAATGTCGTATGACGTAGAATGCCCACCCGAAGGTCTCTGCAAAATTTCAAGAAAAGTTATCGAGCCGTTTTCGAGTACGAGCCAAAAAAGTGTTTTTTCACGGTTTTTCATACAAATGTGCCTGGAACTAACTAACCAACTAACTTACCCACTAACTAACGTAGGATGTTTGCATTAACTTTGGCTTCTATGAAACAGCCCTTTTTGTATAGGGAATGATCATTTTCTAAAGGTCGTATCTTCGGATCCACCGAGCCGATTTTAATGAGTGAAAAGACACTTCGCCTTAGAATTTTCCGTAGAAGTCAGGAAAAATATTTTCCGGGGGTACGTCTCAAGAGGGGGAAATCAAAACTTAGCTGTATATATGGTTCCGAAGTCTACGAAAAAAATTTTTCCGAATTTTTTGTTCGTATGGGGACTTGCGTCACGGGCGCATCGCTACCGCGCGCCCGTGATCCTTCCCCAGTTATAAATTATATTTTTCGCAACTGCTCTGAGAAAATAAGTACTTTATTCCGAAAAAAATCTGTTTCTACAATTAATCAAGAAAATAAGTATTTTGTTTCCGAAAAGAAGTCGGGATTCGGTCTCCACAATTTATAATTTCAAAAATACTATGATGAAGTGTAAAACTGCGCTCATATCTCTATCTAAGTCCATCAGCATAACATTGTCAACGTAATTTTCAAAAATGCGTAACCGAAAAAGTGTGTTTTAATCGGAAAAAAATGTAGTGCCAGTGTACAGAAGTGAAAATTATTGTGTACGATGTTGTCTATAAAATAATTGTTTATTATTTGTTTCATAAATATCGAAAAATGTGTTGAAATAAATGTTCAATAGTAGCGTATATTAAACAATTTCTTTTTCACTCACTCTTCTGTCATTTTGCGGGAGTTCAAAATGTTTCACTCCCGCATTTGTCATTTAACATGTTCTCTTTGAACTAATCAATTTTCTCCCCCATTTTGAGAAGAGAAAGTACACATTTTCTCAGAGCAGTTGTGAAAATAAATACGAACTTTCGTCTGACGTTTCAATTATTCGGAAGTATTCAATTGTTCGAACAATGAAAAATCTAAATGTCAAACGAAAGTTAGGTCAAGTTGGTCAAGTTTAATGGAAAGCCGTTAATACAATTATTAATAGTAGCTAAATTTGAAATAGAAATGTTGGCCCTTTGTACCTTCAGAAAAAAAAAGCGGAAAAAGAACACATTTCCAAATTTAACTTATAGGATTGTTTGCATTTTTTTCAAAAAATTCAAAATAAATTGCTTCATTGCAACTCACCTATAATCTTATACAGTATAATTCAATTCCATACAACAACAACACTTTACAAGACGATGAGCTTCTTGTAATATCCAAAGTGGCAAAAATCAATTTAATTAAATTTCTCTCACACTTTACTTTTTACATCAGTTTGTTATTTAATAAAAAATATTTCCGCAAAGTGAATGCGCTTACTGTAGTTTTTTGTTTGGACTTTGGTGTGGTTTGTATATTTTCTTTGTTTTGTTTTCTGAAAATATTTATTATATGAATTTCAAGAAGACAGAGAGAAAAGCAGTTTCTGTTAAGTTGCCTATGCTGCATGATATTGAATGAATATTTTCGTTCCTATTGAACAATAGGTGGCGCTAAAAGATTTTCTCGGCTGCGTTTTTGAAATCATAATCATCGAACGAACCCAAACAACCAATGAAATTATTTTAACGATTTCAACAAAATTGCACTAAACCAATTGTTGAAATCGTTGATATTGGGCAGTTGCTAAAGTGATGAGTTTTTATCTTTTTAGAAGTATCTGCGGTAGGTATGAGAGATGGACAGTCGGTTTCTTTTGCAAAGTCTCAGAGTTTCGTGAGTAGAAGCGACCAGTATTGGTGAACATGTTTTGTAAAGTGGTCAACTTTTATGTTTTTAAAAGTATCTGCGAATGTATCAGAGGTCGAGAATCGGTTTCTTTGGCAAAGTCTCAGAATGTAATGTAATGGTGAAAATGTTAGGCAGTTGCCAAAGTGGTCAATTTTTATGTTTTTAGAATTATCTGCGAAGGTATTTCTACAATCAACCAGAACATCGGGAACCTGCGATCAGAAATCGAAATCCAAAACACGTCATCAATTATTGACAAGCTACACAACAAGATTTATGCACCATATCATCAATAACAGCTCCTACTAAAACTTATGCAACACAATCTCGTATTCACAAGGTTGTCACTATAAAAATCTACATCGAATTTACAAAATTTTTTGGAGTTTTTGAATTTCGTCTACATTTTATAGATTCCGTTTTTTAATTTTCAGTTTGTTATAGGATTCGGCAACACCGACAAATTTGCGTTGCATGGCCGAATCGAGTTACAAAACGATTGTTTCTTGACATCTTTTGATTATTTGCATATATTTGAACTAGTCGAACCCCCGCCCCTAGGGGCTACGCAGGCTTTATCATTTTCGCTTTAACTTTAACGGGTACGTAACGTAGTCGAACCCCCGCCCCTAGGGGCTACGCAGGCTTTATCATTTTCGCTTGTTGTCTATTCAGAGAGCCAAATCATTTTTTTTTTCATTTTAAATAATGATGCGTAGTGTTTTATGTCATTAAATCACTTCGTTGATATTACCGCTAATAATACTAAAAGCAAAGTACTTCCAAACCACTTCCCCCGTATTCCACTTCCCCCGTATTCCACTTCCTCCGTAAAACGTATGCAACGTTCCCCGTATTCCACTTTCCCCGTATTCCACTACCTCGTATTCAACGTTGTCCGCTAGGTCGGAGATTTGGGACATTAATACTAAAATGTATGTAAGAGTGTGTAATTTTCCACGTACAAACGTTAGCACCGTGCTACTTTTTCTACGTACAACCGTTTCTCCCGTCCTACAATTTCCCCGTACTGCCATTTCCCCGTACTAACGTTTCCCCCGTACTAACATTTCCCCCGTACTACCATTTCCCCGTACAAACGTTATCATCGTGCTACTATTTCCCCGTACAACCGTTTTTCCCGTCCTACAATTTCCTCCTCACTACTGTTTTCCCCGTACTACCATTTCTCCATACAACCGGTTACCCCCGTACTGCTTCTTCCCCCGAGCTGCTCCACCAATACTGGTGACTTCCACTCACAAAACTCTGAGACTTTGCTAAAGAAACCAATGTTCTGTCTCTCATACCTTTCCAAATACTTTCAAAAGCAAAAAATCCAAGATGGCGTCACTTTCACAGGTGGCAGCCATTTTCTTAGGATTCATAAAGATGCTACTCATCAACATCAGCAACTTTCCTGAAGAAACCAAACGCGTAACTATTCTAATTCAGAAAATAGCAAAAATCCAAGATGGCGTCACTTTAACAGATGGCAGCCATTTTCTTAGGATTCATAAAGATGCTACTCATCAACATCAGCAACTTTCCCGAAGAAACCAAACGCGTAACTATTCTAATTCAGAAAATAGCAAAAAATCCAAGATGGCGTCACTTTCACAGGTGGCAGTCATTTTCTTAGGATTCATAAAGATTCTACTCATCAATATCAACAACTTTCCCGAAGAAACCAAACGCGTAACTATTCTAATTCAGAAGATAGCAAAAATCCAAGATGGCGTCCCTTTGACGGCTGCCCGACATTTTCACCAATGCTGGTGATTTCTACTCACTAAACTCTAAGACTTTGCCAAAGAAACCTATCGCCCAACTCGCATACATTCCAAGATATTTTTAAAAACATTAAAATTGGCCCAATGTCCAACTGCCCGACATTTTCACCAATGCTGGTGACTTCTACCCACTAAACTCTAAGACTTTGCCGAAGAAACCAACCAAAAAAATGTATAAAGAAAATCAATGCATCATTTCGTTCCATACAAATAATTCCTTACAAAGAAAATATTTGAATACGCCACACGACTTCATTTCATACAAATAAAAAAAAATATTTGAATACGCCACTTAATAAACAAACGTAAATACATTGAGAATATTACTGAATGAAGCCACGTGCATAAAATAGTTTTTTCGTTTCTTCCTTTTTATTTATTACATTTACACACACACACTCATAACATATATATTCTCCCTGAAATTACTTGAACAAATTTCTCATACAAAATTTCTAATCATTTTTCGTTGTATAAATTTTATACTTCACAGAAAGTACGCAGTTTTAAATGTAGAAATACCACTTTTCAATTCGCTTGAAAGTATCGCCGGTTGGTGATGTCCAGCGCTAAGCGTCGTTGCAAAACGATGCTAGGTGCGGATGGCGATACTGTTCTTATTATGGGAGACTGTACCCATAATAAGAGCGCTTTATTTTTGTTGGACTGCTTCATTGCGGTCAAAAGGAACATATTTCGTTCTCTGTCTCTAGGTTTCCCTTGTGGTTTTCTCTTCCCCTTCGAAATTAGGTTTGCTTTTTTGGGTTAAAAAAAGCAATGCAAAAGGGTTTAGTTCCTCGGAACTCTTCAAGCAGGTCGGACGTAGATAGATTCGCATGGGAATCTTCTTTTGCATTGCCTTTTTTTGAGTCATATAAGGCAATGCAAAACGACTTTTTGCTTTAGTTCCTCGGAACTCTTCAAGCAGGTCGGACGTAGATAGATTCGCATGGGAATCTTCTTTTGCATTGCCTTTTTTTGAATAATAGAAGGCGGCAATGCAAAAGAATCTACTATTGCATTGCCTTTTCTTTGGCTTTCGGCTTATAAAAGGCAATGCAAAACGACTTTTTGCTTTAGTTCCTCGGAACTCTTCAAGCAGGTCGGACGTATGTTGGTTCACGCTGGAAATTTGTGACCGACAATTTACAAACAGACAAACAGACAAACTTTTGAATTTTATAATTATAAATATTGAAACAGCTTGTAAAGAGTTTAATGCAAAAAATACTACACAAATGACTTCTCCAGTGCAAGATTTAATCACATTAGAGAACCGTCAAACATTCAAGTCTTCATTGGAAAAAGTCTCCTGGAACCGGATTCAATCATCACAACAAAAACCCTTTTTAAAAGGGAACCGTGACGCAGGTCCCCGTCCCCTTTTCCAAAACAATTGATATCAATTTGGGTGACCCTTTCAGCTTTGAAACGCAAAACATTTTTTTGGAATGTTTTCATTTTTGATTAAAAAATGCGTCACAAATGGGATGTATGGCGTATTTCTGTACAGGAAATCAAATTTTTGCGTATGAAAACTGAAAGCGTAGAAAAATTATTACATTGGTGGCTCCGGCAGTTGTGACGCATTTTTTTAATCAAAAATAAAAACATTCCAAAAAAAATTTTTTCGTTTCAAAGTTGTAAGCGTCACCCAAATTGATATCAGTTGTTTCAGGAAGTTTTCCTTTTACAAAACGTCACAAAAAGTTTTTGGGTAACGAAACTAGAATTAGTACGAATGAAGGGAACGTTTTTTTTTTAAATTTCATTTATTATCATTACAGTAAATTTCTGTGTGGAATACAATTTCGTTTCAGTAAATTAGAATTTTGTTTTAAAGTTTGTTATAAGTTGTTGCTTGTTTCAAATGTAGTACTAATTTTAATTTATGTTTTGTTTACGATTTTTTTTATATTTATTTTAGTAAGTTTGATTTAGAATTAAGTTAATTCAATAAATTTATTTTTGTTTCGTTTTGTTTTAATGTTTTTAATAATGTCTTATTTTGTTATTTTTGCTAATTAAATTAGTTACGTCAAGTTTTATATGTCAGAAAAAAAGAATATCACAATCAAATAGAGAAAACAGTATGGTAGATATCACAGCTTGTCAATCACAGATTAGTTTAAAAAATAGTTCGGTGGTATCACATAAAATCTCTGACTATCTTGCATAACTTTCAGTCTCACTTTCATCTTGAATGTTTTGAAGTTTTTAATATTTCGGGTCGCACTGTCAAGGTCGTTGTAATCGTTGATTGATGTTGAAAGAGCAGCATTAATACCATTTAGTGAGGAGCCAGTTGCATGTTCGTTAAAGATATGGATCCTGGAATTCCTTCTAGTGGTGCGTCCATGAACTTCTGCATTTGTGAGGAAACGGAAGTTGTTCTTATTAAGCGAGCGCAACAGCTTATGTACACAAATGATTCTCTCAGCTTTCGCAAGCTCATTGATTGACATTACGCTAGTGCTGTACAGAAAATTTGTCGACGTAAATCTGTTCAGATGATAGAGTGCCTTAATGCATCGGTTTTGTAGAGTTTGTAGCTCGTCTAGTTTGAATTTTGCACAATCACTGTATTGAGGCAGCATGTACTGCAGGTGACTCTGAACGTAGGCGTTGTACAGCTTTTTCCGTTTTTCTATTGGGATGAACTTGCTCCTCCGCCACGTTAGTGATATAAACGGAGTGATTTTTTTTTCTCATGGTTGATATGTTCATGGAAAGTAAGACCCTCATCGATTATTAATCCAAGTTATTTGAACTTGTAGACACGGCTAATTGACGATCCGTCAAATAATGAAAGTACATTCATACCAAGCCAATTCTTAAGTAGGTTGGCATCATGCCGCATTGCCGATTGTAAAACGAAGGGAGTGTCCGATGCATAGACCAAAACAGCATCGTCCGCATATAGCAGCAATTTTCCAATGAATTTTACTCCAAGTAAATCATTAATATAAATATTGAACAGTATTGGACCCAATTTCGATCCTTGAGGACCCCAATTTTAATGTCCTTGAAGTTGCTGACTTTATCACCGATTGAGGTTGCAGTCTGTCGGGCGACATGAATTACGGCCCAGAGAATTAACGCCCGGAGAGGAATTAACGCCCGGGGAATTATCGCCCGGGAATCAACGCCCGAAAAAATTGGAATTATCACCGGGGAATTATCGCCCGAGAATTATCGCCCGGACAAATGTCACAATCATTTAAAGCGGGTAAATTTGTACAAGGAAAATTTTAAAGCAGGTAAATTTGTACAAGGAAAATACACAATTTGTATAAGGAAAATGTATTTCCGGGCGATAGATCCGGGACCTTCGGATTTTAAAAAAATGGGGTCACCGGCCTCGTGAGTGTCACGGTTGGGTAAGTGAGGTATTCAACTTCCATTGGAGTTTTTGATATTTTCCGGTATTCTCGACATAAGTGAGGTCATGCAATGAGGCTTAATAGGTTAATGGGATTCTTGTGGATTCTTGTTGATTTCTCTGGCACTTTTCAACTTCCATCAGGTTTTTTGATATTTTTCGGTTATTCTCGACTTGAGTGAGGTCATGCAATGGAGCTTCCTAGGTTTAAGGGATTCTTAAAGATTTTTGTGGATTTCCCTAGCGCTTTTCAACTTCCATCAGGTTTTTTGATATTTTTCGGTTGTTCTCGACATGAGCCAGGTCATGCAATGGATGTTCCTGGGTTTAAGGGATTCTTAAGGATTTTTGTGGATTTCTCTAGCACTTTTCAACTTCTATCAGG
>CM055404.1:50520-62162 GCA_029228625.1 Pseudolycoriella hygida | reverse complement strand
TTCTGGAGATCTGGGTCATCTTGCCCAATTATGGAAGTGGCCATATACCAAGATTGGGCCATATTTCCCCAAAACCCTGAAACACGTGTTCGCTTAAATTTAATTCCCTATAACTTCGCCTTTGGAACCAACTTTCTAACTCTCATAGTTCTGGAGATCTGGGTCATTCTGCCCAATTATGGAAGTGGCCATATACCAGGATTGGGCCATATTTCCCCAAAACCCTGAAACACGTGTTCGCTTAAATGTCATTCTCTACAACTTTGCCTTTGACAGTAAATCTCCATATTGCATAGTTAAGGAAATATAGACGAACGAAAAACTGTTTTCGTACATGGCCAAGAATCTCAGTTTCGTCCATTCCATTGGTCCCAGTGCCCAGACCCCTGTACCGATTCCCAAAAAAAATTTTTCCCAGTTTTGTGACATCAAATGCTTTCATTTGACACTAAAATGAGGAATGTCCGTGCTATACTTGCTGAGATATTTGCGAAAAAGCTTCACCGACCTTCGAAAAACCATGTTTTTGGTCACTTCATCGACCATATCTCCAGAACCACTTCATCGATTTTGCTCATCTTCGAACTTGAATCATGGGAGGCATGTACCTTTCAGGGAAAAAAAGTTTACGCTGATCGGTTGAGCCGTTTGGAAAAAAAAGTTGAGACGGACGGACAGACAGACGGACATTTTTTTTATTGCTGATTCGTCATATTTAGACGATAATAGATGCATCCCCCCCACTCCCGCCTCGATCTACCCCATGTTACAATAAAATTGTTTGTAGTAAACGTATAGGACCTCTTGTACTTCGTACGGGTCCAAAAAGTGTTTCTTAAGTGGTTTTGCCATAGAAAAATAAATTTAGAATAAATTCAACCAAAACAGGACATTACGAACTGTCAATCTCGCGTTGCAATTCAGCAACTGTCAAAACGTACGTACGTCGCTATCTAAATCCACAGTAATGGTCGTTGGACTTAACGAAGTAGACTGGTAAACATTCCGATACTTTCTAAGCATGAGAGGCATGAGACGAAAATTAATGGTTGGATTAAGTGTGGGGTTTTCCGTGATAAAGATAAATTAGTTATGTTTTCAACATTTTCCTTGTGAAATCCAGCATTCCACGAATTAAGTACATCCGAAAAAGGAATTTGGCATGTACAACTCTCTCTTAGCATGTACGTTATGAATAAGTGCCACGTTCAATGTACAATGGTATTTTTTTACAAGTGATATGTACAATAGTACAATGTATACACATCCATTGTATGATAAACAAGTGATACGTATGATTTACTAATTGATTTTGCATTATACCTTTGGCTTAACCAATGGTTTAAGCGAGAACGTGCAAGTCTCACGATCGTCTTTTTTTGGTATAGTTTATATTTTTGTTAAGATTTTCGAAGATTTCCAAAATTCTAATAGAACAACGTAAAAAAGTGACCTGGACTAAGAATCGGTCATTCAATAGTAGTATTTTAGAGCCAACTATAATGAGTACTATAAAACTGCCCTGCAAATCTTGGAAACCGGCTTTTTGTAAAAAAAACCTTTAAATGATAAAATAACAACAAATGCACAGCATAAAAAGCTTTGATGACAAATACCTTGCATAAAAATTGATTTCGAAAATAAGTGTAATTGTTACTAACTGCATTGACTATGTAAATCGATTGTAACACGCGTCCGAAGGCTTGCGGTTTTCGAGCCAAAGGCGAGGTACAGTAATCACACAACTGTTACAATCGAATCACATAGTCAATTCAGTTCAAACTTTTAATACATAAGCGAGAGGTATGTTGGAAAATCGAAGAAGTAAAAATGATTTCTTCCTCTATTTTTCACATTGCTTTCGAAAAAACTAGAAAACAAGTTCATTCAGTAAAATCGTTATCAAAATTATAAAAAAACATAACCAAAGACCCGTATCAGAATAGAGGGGGTCCAAATTTTCTATTGAATGTTCCAAGTTTTTCAATAAGTAGTGGTTGTCTTTTATTCACACTTTTACTTTGTTTGTAATGGACAAAGATCGTGTAAAAGCGCGAGCGAGAAAATTTTGCACTGTTGATTAGATAAATTAACCAACACAATTAATTAGCCTAGGAGGAAAGGCGACGTATTTCTAATAATCAGTCTAATTACTTATTATTTAAGTCTTTGTTGGGAAATTCTCTAATAAGAAAATACACTAAGAAAAAAATATACTGCAAGGCGCGGCAGGCGAATTTTTTTTCTTTAAATTACAATACTTTGTATAAAGATAAAGGAATCGCTTCTGTGGGAGTGAAAAATTTCGAAATGAGAAATATTAGGTGGATTTTTCACCCGAGCTTGTATGTTATAAAAGGCCCTGATCGATGTTACAAAAAGACTCGAACGTCTCTCAATATACAAATGAGCCAACAATCTAATGTTTTGTGCTCTTTTATAACTATAACAATTTCAAAGATCCATAGAAATTACCCAAGGTAATGGCAAAGGCCCTACCGAAGTACGTCTGAGACCATTGATTTTGATGACCTAAATGTTCTCCCATGTACCATATCAAAAAGAGGGCCAACGTAGTTTCTTCAATAAATCCTGAAACTATTTTCTCTAAAATGTAATTCTCACCGACTTTGTCTTAAGAAGCAGATTTCAAACTGCCGCAATTATATAGATATGTATCATCATTCCCAATTCTAGAAGTTGCTTTATCCCACGATTTGAAAATTTTTCCCTAAAACCCTGAAACACGTGTTCTCTAAAATTTTTTCCTCTTCAACTTTGCCCTTGACGGTAAATCTCCATATTGCATAGTTAAGCAAATACAGACGAAAAACCATCTGCTTTCGTATATGGCCAAGATAATCAATTTCGTTAAGACCACTGACCCGATTTCTACTAAAATCGTTTTTCCAGTTTTGTGAGATCAAATGCTTTCATCTGCTACCAAAATGATCAATTTCGGTGCAATACTTGCTGAGAAATTCGTGAAAAAGTTTCGTCATCTCTAGACGACAATAGGTACATCCACTCAACTCCCACCTCGATCTTCCCCATGTTACAATCATATTGTTTATCTGCCTAGAACGATAATCTCGCATTTTTCTCCCTAGGGCAAAATTGTTTTTCTCGATATATCTTTTCTCGGCAGATAAAATAGCATATGCACCGCTGTCCAGGATGGTTTATTTTGACGATTTGGATTATTGGGAAATAACCTCCAAATCGTCAAAATAGAGCATCCTGGACAGCGGTGCATAATTTACTATTGCAGTAAACGACCTTTGTACTTCGTACGGTTCCAAAAATTAAAACAGAAAACAAAAGATAAAAAATATTCTAAAAGTTTTTATCTCGACGCTTTCTTCTCTTTTTCACAATCGCACGAAAAAGTGATAACAAATGCAGCACAAAAAAACCTCAAGGTTTTCATGATTTGTAGGGCAGTATTATTTTCCTATACACTTAGATAGATTTAATAACAGAATGATATTTCCTCTCTAAATACAGGGACCGAATCCTTAGATTGTGTTACTTATCATTTTACCAGCTGGTCTACAAATACATTGAAAATTAACAGCGTCATAAGCACATACTAAACAACAAAACGCCGTTAACGTCATTTACCTTCAATTCTTGTCATGAAATCAATTTTTAGTTTTGGCGTTGTTATAAAACATATATTTTTTTTATTAAAATTCAGCCGTTTCACACTTCGGTAAATCCCGTACGGGGGTCTCCGTTTGAGTCTAGACATTGGTTGTTGCTTCAAACCTTCCTGGGCTACTAATGTAATTTAGGATGTTTTTTTATTTTTATTGTAAACTCGGAGTCGCTCAGTTTAAAATTATTTATTTAATAGCCAAATTAATTTCGAAATCAATTAGATTTCATCATCAGTGGCTGAAAACATATTTATAATGAGGACATAGATCGAAAACTTTTACACTGCAATATCTACCTGGAATGTTTACATGTAAAGTCAACAACTGAACAAAGAAAGTGTGTCGTCAAATTGCATCTTAATGGTAAAATTGATAAACAAAAAACATTAATGAATTGATCAACTAACACTAACTATATCATTTTGGCTTACTTTAAAACATTAATAGTCACGAATAAATGAATTGGACGGACTAAATAAATTAACTACTGGACGACGAGCAAGACGAACTGACATATCGTACACACTGTTTCGTTATTTCAAAATTACAGTTATCAGTAAATTAAAACATAACAATAGTAATATGAAATGATGAGTAAAACGTTTCAAATGATGTTGCTGTACGCTGTAGACAACATAACGCAGTCGGTTTGCTTGTTGAGACAATTTGGTGTTCTTTTTACAGCTTTTTACAGCTGGGAACAAGTGAAAATAGTTTTTCATGAAAATCACCAGAAGAAACGAGACATCTTAGAAATGATAGCTGTAAAAAGAACACCAAATTGTCTCAACAAGCAAACCGACTGCGTTATGTTGTCTACAGCGTACAGCAACATCATTTGAAACGTTTTACTCATCATTTCATATTACTATTGTTATGTTTTAATTTACTGATAATTGTAATTTTGAAATAACGAAACAGTGTGTACGATATGTCAGTTCGTCTTGCTCGTCGTCCAGTAGTTAATTTATTTAATTTATTTAGTCCGTCCAATTCATTTATTCGTGACTATTAATGTTTTAAAGTAAGCCAAAATGATATAGTTAGTGTTAGTTGATCAATTCATTAATGTTTTTTGTTTATCAATTTTAGCATTAAGATGCAATTTGACGACACACTTTCTTTGTTCAGTTGTTGACTTTACATGTAAACATTCCAGGTAGATATTGCAGTGTAAAAGTTTTCGATCTATGTCCTCATTATAAATATGTTTTCAGCCACTGATGATGAAATCTAATTGATTTCGAAATTAATTTGGCTATTAAATAAATAATTTTAAACTGAGCGACTCCGAGTTTACAATAAAAATTATTATCATACGCTCATCAAAGAAGAAACTTGATTATTCAAAACGTTCGGTTAATATGGAACGCTTGACATTTTTTATGATGATGACACAAATTTACAGCAGCAGTACTACACAAATAATGAAAAATATTTTAACTACCAATCGAAAACTAGCACATCAACGTGGCAGAAAACAGTTTTTGATAACTTGCAGAAAATACAAAATCCACCCCAAAAGTCTTAACGTTAACTTGAACTCCTATGCTCATTGTATGCCTAAACGAAAAATTCAATCATGTTCAAAGAAGTTTTCAATGTATATAATGAATGAAGCAATCAAGTCAGTGCATAGAGAGATTTGTAAAACAATGCGAGGTACGCATTGACACTAGCAAACCAACTACAAAAAATTATATCACCGAATCATTTTGCTGATTTTAAATGCAATGTGAAACGTGGATACGATGAAATTTTCCACAATGTTACAATGGAAGAAATGCGACGGTTTGATAGTCTCATGCAACCTCACATGGCGAGTATGAACATTGATATCGAAAAATGGATTCTTAATTTAACAGATGTTCAACTGCCATGGTATGTCCAAAACACTTTAGCCCTAGGTGATAAATTTAACTTACCAGTAAACAACAACAAAATTGCCACTGAACAATTCATAGCCAATTTTGAACCCAAACTCCAAACGTTAGGGAAGAAGGACAGAGTGGACCTGAGAAATAGAGTTTGCAACATTATAACCAATTTCAAAAAAGCCCCGACGAAACACAGCACCTTAGATGAAATCATAAAAGCCAATCACACGGCAACCAAGTCGTTTTTGGAACAACACCCTCATCTACTAGTGCTGAACGCTGACAAAGGAAACGTTACCGTTCTCATGAACAGAAGTGACTATGACACTAAATTGATGAATCTCCTTAGTGATTCAACAACGTACATGGCACTTGACCGTGATCCAACTACGTCTATTCAAGATAAAGTCAACACTCTTTTCACACATTGGCAAGATCTACAATACATAAATGAAAGCCAAGGAAAATGGTACAGACGGTACAATTCGGTATGCTCGAAAATGTACGGACTAGTAAAAATACACAAAAATGGTTATCCAGTCAGACCAATTGTAGCTAGCATTGGCTCCCCGACGTACAACTTATCAAAAATGTTTTCAAAAATTCTAAAAAACATAATTGGGAAATCGTAAAGAAGTGTAAAGAACGCAATGGAATTAGCAATAAAGCTTCGAAGAGTAAGATTACCAGCAAACTACGTTCTAATTTCGTTGGACGTTGTCTCACTCTTTACAAACATTCCCAAAGATCTGGTCATAACAGCTATTCACAAAAAATGGAGTAAAATCAAAAAATTTACCAATTTACCGAAAGATGAATTCATTATAGGCATAACAATGGTACTTGATGAATGCTGCTTTCAATTCAATGGTAAATATTACCGTCAACTTTTTGGTTCTCCTATGGGTTCACCAGCTAGCCCTGTGTTTGCTGATTTGGTCTTAGAAATTTTAGAGGAAGACGTCATCAGTAAACTGAAATTCAAATTACCATTCTATGTACGATATGTCGACGATATAATAACAGCGGTTCCAGCAAATAAAGTTGATGAAGTCAAGACTGCGTTCAACAGATACAACAAACACATTCAATTCACCGTTGAGGAAGAACAGAATGGAGGAATTGCCTTTTTGGAGTTGTGCTGTATTAGAGAAGGTCGTAGTATAAAAACTGACTGGTACCACAAGGACACTTGGTCTGGAAGATATTTAAACTTCAAGTCGCATTTGCCCACATCTTACAAACGAAATACAGTCACATTGCTAACTGAAAAGATCTTCGTACTATCCGAACCTGAATTTCATAACAAGAATTTGGATTTGCTACGGAAAACGTTGGAAAAAAATCTGTACCCACGGGACTTGGTTGAAAGTTTAATTCAATCATCCCAAAAAAAGTTTACAGAGAATCGTAAGAAGGAATCGGCCAAAGAAAAGGTTCCAATTGTTGCGGTACCTTATGTGAAAGGTTTATTTGAGAAATTAAAAGCGACGTGTAAGAATGATGTCATGTTGGTAGGCAAAGGCGACAACAACTTAAAAAAGACGCTGTTTAGTCAGCTCAAAGATCCGACACCCAAGTTACATCAGTCTTATTTAGTCTATTCCATCCCCTGTAGTTGCGGCTATAATTATGTGGGACAGACTTTGCAGCTTCTAAAAGATCGCATATACCAGCATAAGTATAACATAAGCATAAAAAACAACCATCACAGTGCCTTATGTGATCATGCATCACCAACAACCATACACCCTTGTGGGAACAAGTGAAAATAGTTTTTCATGAAAATCACCAGAAGAAACGAGACATCTTAGAAATGATAGCTGTAAAAAGAACACCAAATTGTCTCAACAAGCAAACCGACTGCGTTATGTTGTCTACAGCGTACAGCAACATCATTTGAAACGTTTTACTCATCATTTCATATTACTATTGTTATGTTTATGAAATAACGAAACAGTGTGTACGATATGTCAGTACGTCTTGCTCGTCGTCCAGTAGTTAATTTATTTAATTTATTTAGTCCGTCCAATTCATTTATTCGTGACTATTAATGTTTTAAAGTAAGCCAAAATGATATAGTTAGTGTTAGTTGATCAATTCATTAATGTTTTTTGTTTATCAATTTTAGCATTAAGATGCAATTTGACGACACACTTTCTTTGTTCAGTTGTTGACTTTACATGTAAACATTCCAGGTAGATATTGCAGTGTAAAAGTTTTCGATCTATGTCCTCATTATAAATATGTTTTCAGCCACTGATGATGAAATCTAATTGATTTCGAAATTAATTTGGCTATTAAATAAATAATTTTAAACTGAGCGACTCCGAGTTTACAATAAAAATTATTATCATACGCTCATCAAAGAAGAAACTTAATTTAGGATGTATTTGGGTTCTATGTTTTTTATACTGTCATACCTAATTATGTAACCGCTTAGATGAAGTCTTCTTATTGTGATGAATGCCGGACAGCTACACAGGTAATGTTCGGCTAGGAACCTGGGTCAGACCGTTTTCCCATTGTAGTTAGATGTTTGTTAAAGCCATAATGTCCTGTTATGTGAAAATTGTTAATCTCGTACGACTTATGTTTAGAAGAAATTTGGAGTTATTTTTGCATATTCTGATACAAGTCTTCACCTGGCGGCACGTTGGAATACTTTGCCAGTGACTTATGAATTTTCGTTCCCTCATCATTTTGATGATGCTTTTTGAGTGTGAGTGACGAGTTCCTCTGGATGGTTCAGTTCCCATAAATTTTTTTAGCGCTCCAGATCTAGCTAGTTCATCAGCTTTTTCGTTGGATTTAAGTGGAATGCCACTATGCCCTGGCACCCAAATGAGGTATGTATCGTGCACTGTTGAGAATTTCCGAACATTCTAGCTTCAATCGCTGCTCGGCTATCTGTGCAGATTGGGAGCCTACGTCCTTGTAATCCTCTATTCTTGTTGAATTGCCATTTCGATTTCAGGGTTCTCGGATCCGTCTGTAAACATAACACGATCTTCTAACCTTATACTGTCCTGTAGCCACTCCTCCCTGGTTGGAATTCTAATTTTGAACTTTCTGTCAAACCTGTGTTGGGCTGCTGTTTTATCCGTAAAGACGAGTCAATTATTTTGTACACTCAAACGTTTTTATTTTGTTACACTTTGACTTTTCTCTATACAAAAAACAATAGCAGAAGGTAAAAGTGTAACAAAATAAAAACGTTCGTCTGTACGTAAAACTTGTAGCGTAGAAACCCTTTTCTTGGCAAAAGTAATAATGTTGCTGTAAGAAATAAAACGATGTAAACTTTTACACTGACATTCATTTTGAAAAGCCTCACCAAAACTGAAAAGTGATTTCATTTTTTTTTTGACAAGAAAATCTTTGTTTATGCTTATATTACGTTGCTCATTTTCAATGTATTAGAAGACCAGCTGGAAAATGAAAAGTGGCACAATTTAAGGATTCGGTTACTGTATGAAACTGTACAATAAATCAAACGAAATTAAGTGTATCGTCTCCCGTTGATGAGTCGTTGATTTCGAAAACGTTTGAGGTTTGTTTTTGAATTTTTATTTCGTGTTCAATGTCCGTTCGTTGTCGCATTGTAATATGTGTAACCATAAGACCTGATACCATTCGTGATAATTTAAAACAAATGATACTTCCTCCTTTAAATAAATTCGATATGTCTAGTTAATTTGTTTGTGTCTTTCGTAATAGTTTTTAAAGACACATAAAATATTGTTTTAATGTGAGAGCAACAAAAAAAAATTTTTTTTAATTGGAAGAGAACAAAAAATTGAAAGAGCGGATTTTTCCACTAATGGGAGGATTTCCCTGTAAACACGTTGAAATTTTTATGATGGCCATCAACGACAACGAATGTTACAATAAAAATAACAATTTATTTCAATGCTTGATGTGCACCGCCAATTATGTCCTCAAACTCAGATTTAGTGTCAAGTGGTGGCTCGTCTTGTTTAATATATGTTTTCAACGCAATACATTTTTTGTGAAATCTTTTGTGTACAATTCGTAATAATTGTTTATGCTGCTCAGGTTGCATCGATCAAATATCAATTTTAAGGCCATCAGCCCTAAAATAACGTGGGGGGTTTACGAGTTGGTATTGACCTCGAAGCTACGACGAATTTCACTTAGAAACTTGAGTTGTCAACATTTTTTCCTATGTAAAAAAACAAATGCCTACGAAAATTAATACCGGGTTTTGTGACACACACGAATGGAGAACACCATTAATTCAGTTATTCAGTTGTATACTTAATTTTGATTGTAGACAATGGTTTATATATCAAAATACAATTCTAAACAGTTGATTTTTAGCTATCCTTCGTCTTCGGCAGTGACTAGGAAGTAACTGGAATTTTTAGCTGAATACAAAACGAGCGTAGCTAGCGAAAATTTTTAAACAACGGTTACTTGTTGCAGTCGTGTCTCGTTAAATCAATAAATTCGAATTAGGGTTAAAGAAATAACAAAATATTAATCAAAATATTCTAATATTTACTAAATTTGTTATATTTGCTGTGACTAAAGACAAAAATTTTCAGATCAAATGGAAACGTTTGTTTGTTTGTTTTCCTTTATTGATTAATAAACAGGCCACTTGCCTTATAACATATTAATCAAACTATACAGTAAGTAATTAGAAGTAAACAATATGAATACGTTGCTCTACGAAGTCATTTCCCTCATTTCCTTTCGAGGGCTCACTTTTTCCAGCCAAAATCCATGTATCTTCGCAACCAGGGCTGAAATTGATATACTTTTAAAGGCTTTACCAATATGTGTGTGTTACACATTACATACATACATTACATTACATACGACGTTCACATTTTAGCTGATGTGAAATGAGCTCAAGTAAAATCAGGCCCGTATCTACGGGGGCAGGAGGGGTTAAGCCCCCCTGGGAATCTCTGAGCTTCTGGAAACTATGGACATATATTTTTTATTGACACACTTTCGTAAGCCAAACTCCTTTCAGAATTTCGCCTGCGGCGCATTCAAACAATATAACATCAACTAATGACAAATATTTTCCAACAAGCCCAATCGATCTTGGGATAAACTCTTTAGCAGAAAATTCCTTTTGCTCCGTATGTTTGTTAATTTGTGAAATAGAAATTGATATTACTGTCATTACCCAAACGTTAGTAATTTCACATTCTGCTTTCACAATAACCATCAAAATAATAAATTGTTACTGAAATTTCACTATGCTTTCCTTTTATTAATTAATATCAATGAGAAAAGTTTAGCGCCATCACTGCAGTGTTAAGCCATAACGTATCGACTTTAGTGAAGCTTACACGGCAGATCAGAACACTTCTTAGTAACTATCAACTCTATTTGGGGCACTTAAAAAACTGCAAAGCTAATTCGACAAAAATTATTTAAAGAGATGGAAGGATTTTCTTTGCTGGAAATTGCAAAATTATGGTTAATATTTTCGCCATTATTTCGTCAAAAAGACATTTGAATATTTTTCCGCTAGGCACCGACTCTTTTGCAGTGAGGTGTCGGATGGCGGCAACAGAAATTATGAACGAAATTTTTGTAATTCTGGCGGGAAATGTGCCATTTTAAAGCTTGACATCTAATGAAAACGAAATTTATTAAAATTATTAATAAGAATTTCGCTCGCGATTCTCAATTTCTTTTACAAACAACAATTTTCCTGCCTGATGAAAAAACGTTAATTTCAGGGTTTTTCTTGAAACGTTTATGAAATTCATATTTTTCTGTGGCACTTAAGGGGAGGGGATCAAGTCACTCTGGCTACAGGCCTGAGTAAAATGGAAATGATTCCAAACATCTCAACTCTTCTCTTGAGTAAATAACCTATTGTCTTCAAGATATTAACGACAGTTCTTCGTATATGCATAATGAAATATCAGCGCCGCTGTAAGAAAACGTATGTATGGGTTTTTCCAAGTATACGCCATAGGTGAAAATTAGATGTTCGAATAAAAGATTGCATTCTATGAAATTAGGACAATTTTCTAAGTGTAGGGGGCCTTCACCCTACGTTAACTAAAGACCTACCTTCGTATGTGTTCAATTGTTTATTATTTTGATT
>CM055404.1:22299-37349 GCA_029228625.1 Pseudolycoriella hygida | reverse complement strand
GAAAGTACAGAAAAATTGTTTCGTCGTTGGGTCTTGCATTTGTGACGCAATTTTTTGAACTCAATATAATTTTGTTTAAAAATTTTTGTTGCGAATCGAAGCTTAATGCGTCACCCCCCTCTGATTTCAGAACTTTTGTAACTGGAAGAAAATAGTTTTACCTTAGTTGATTAATGCGTCACACTTTTCTGATTTCACAGCTTTTGTAAGCAGGCATAAAGACTTGCGTCACACCTCCTCTGTAAGAGGTTTTTTTGCTTTAATATGGACGTAATTTCATACACTTGAGAGTAACATTTATTCTGTTTGCCACATCTATTCTGATGCGTACGGGTCCCTTACATATGTTTTTTATTGCTGATTCGTCATCTAAGCACCATGATCGATGCTCCCCCCCCCCTTACTCCCGGGTCGAAATTAGGGTGGTTACAAACGTCGTGGTAAACGCATAAGACCCCTTTTCGAAGAACTACGGGTCTAAAACTATCGTATGTTGCATTTTAGAAAAAATATTCGATGTACTGACTCTCCAATCTCAAAAAACACAATGATTATTATTATTATTTATTTCAAAATCGTTATAATATTCTACAGGTAACAGCTTACAATGTATGTATTTAAAAAATATATTATAATTAAAATTATAAGTCAATTCTAGCGAATTAATATTCATTTTAGGAAATGACTTTAAAAGTATATTAAAATTAAAAATAATTACATTTAGCTGTTTTTGTTTGGTTTATTTCAAATAAAAAAAAATGAGAGGTTTACTTAATTAATTAATAATTTTGATAATTTTTTCTAGAAGCCAAGATTTTAATTTGTTTTTGAAAGATTTGATATTTATATTATTGTTTTTTAAGTCATTTGGAATTTGGTTATATAAAAATAATCCTGAGAAAGTTATTTTTGATTTTCCGATATTTGTTCTTG
Organism: Pseudolycoriella hygida; assembly: GCA_029228625.1. Taxonomy (NCBI): domain Eukaryota; kingdom Metazoa; phylum Arthropoda; class Insecta; order Diptera; family Sciaridae; genus Pseudolycoriella; species Pseudolycoriella hygida. The sequence goes on along the minus strand of CM055404.1, from coordinate 36,416 downwards.
TGGTGTGAATATATATTGAATTTTCTGATCACGTATTATATGTATGCTTATTTGTTTCAAAATTAATTGTGTTATGTTTGTGATTATTTAAATTTTGATTTACATAGTCGCATGTTTGTACGAAATATAATCCGTTAATAGGTAAAATATTGGCCGGTACTATTCGCACACAGTGCGAATAAAATTTCTTGGATGCTATTCGCAGGCGCCTGCGAATAAAATTTGTAAGACACTATTCGCAGAGGAGACGTCTCCTCTGCGAATAAAATTTCTTGGATACTATTCACAATCGTCGTTGCACATGACACATTTGGAACAACGTGCCATTTACTTGTGTATTTTGTTAAATTCCTGTTTTTTTTAATTTTAATCTTGTTTCATTTAAAATATACCCCGATTATGTCTTGGGGAGGCATCCATAACGTTATAACCGAAATGAATTCGGTTACTCGAATGACGTTGTTCGAGTAACCGAAATGAATTCGTTTACTCGAATAACGTTAATCCAATAACCGAATTGAATTCGGTTACTCGAATAACGTTATTCACAAATTCAAATTATTTTCAACAAATTTGAACTCGAATCTGATGGTATTCGTAACAAATTTTATTAAATTTATCATTTAACATTATAATCATGATTTGTTCCAAATCTTCGTCGCCCAATCTGGATCTGTAGTCGTATAGTACAAAGTTCAGCGTACAAACAGCGTTCTACACTGATCTGGCTCGCAGATGCACCGAGAACGATGCACGTCAGTTTATACACAAATGTGTTAAAATATTGGTATGACAAAAGATTTTCAGATCCGATCTTGTATAAACTGGCGTGCATCGTTCTCGGTGTACCTGCGGGCGTTTTGAAGTTTGTACTAAACGACTACAGATCCTGATTGGGTGAAGATACTTTGGAACAAATCATGATTATTATCTTCAATGAGAAATTTAATAACATTCTTTAACAATACCATCACATACGAGTTCAAATTTTGAGAAAATAGCCAAATAACCGCACTCGTTTGAATTTGTGATTCAATCATTGAATTCATTGAATTCATTTCAGATATTGAACGTTATTCGGGATGCCTGGTCTTGGGTATAAGATTGCCTTCAATAAAATACGATAAAGCATCGAATTCGTTTTTAGAGTTTATAACGGATTAATTTATATTGAATTAACAATTCGACGACTTGGAAAGTGTCCAAATTGCTAAAAAAGAATACGAATGAGCGAGCAATACAATCCTTGTTACAGCTGAGTTGCATAAACTCATAGGAAATGGCAATATAATCCGAGTCGATCAATATAACAAAAGTACGTCACATAAACAAAATTCGAATTCCTGAGGCGATTTTGCCTCGCAACGAACACGAACACACACGCTTCATGGCTAAGCTGCAGCGATTGAACAACGAAATAGCAAATTTCAGTCGCAATCAAAATAATTATGATGATGAGTCAGTCGTCGATAGTCTCCCAGAGGAAGAATGGAACGAAATCGGACGAGTGTTGGAAGCTCCGTTGGACCTGTAAGTAAATACTTCAGTAATTCCGAATGAAAGCCTCGTGACAGTAAACGCAGTCAGTGAAGAAAGTAACGAAACCCAGCAAAAAGAACAAAAACCCATCGAAGTGGATTCACCGAAACACAGTGCCGTCGAACTTTCTGTTTTCAAGAAAAGCCAAAAGTTTGGAATTCTAACGGGCATCGAAAACATCAGCGTTCCTGCAAAACGAAATGCTGTAGAACGACCAAAAGGTTCTCAAATGACTTCTATTGGAACTAATCGGAAGAGGCGCTCCACTTCAATTAAATCAACAAAAAAATCAATGAAGAACGTTACTACATTAAGTTTGAAGACAAAACAGAAGATGAACAAGCATTCGCTATAATTAGCTGGTTAACAAACAAAAAATTTAACGGAACGGGTCAAATCACTATAAATTTTTTTTTCGAATTTGAATGTTTTCCAAAGGCTGCGGATAGTATCCAAGGAATTTTATTCGCAGGCGCCTACGAATACTGTCCAAGAAATTTTATTTGCAGGCGCCTGCGAATAGTATCTAAGAAATTTTATTCGCACTGCGTGCGAATAGTATCTCCCTAAAATATTTGTGTTTTTGTATGTAAGTATGTTGGATGTGTGTGAAAGAATTGAAAGAATTTGTAACGGTTTTAAATGTGTTAGTGCTGCTGATCCCCATATATTACATAGATATTCGATATTACAATGTATCATTGAGTAGTATCATGGCCCAACGATGGTAAGGGGCCGTGGCGCAAGTCTAACACGCCAAAAAATTCACAAGAAATTTTTTCGTAAACTAAGGAATATATATGCAGGAACTTTTTGACTTGCCCCTCGAGCGACATACCCCCCGGAATATATTTTTCCCGGATTCTACGGAAAATTTTAGGCCGAAGTGTCTTTTTACTCATTAAAATTGGTTCCGTAGATCCGGAGATATGAATTAAACAATATTGTTATTTTGTATGGAAACGGACCCAAATCGAATATTTTTAAATAGTCAATTTGGTAAACCTTTCTTTCTTTCTTTGTTTGTGGCAATTTTTGGCAGGATGACCCAGATCTCCTGAACTATGAGAGTTAGAAAGTTGCTTCCAAAGGCGAAGTTGTAGAGAATTAAATTTAAGCGAACACGTATTTCAGCGTTTTAGGATAAAATATCGCAATCTTTTGATATAATCTTTTCTAGATTTGAATGATCTGAGACGTACTTCGGTAGTGATTTTGCAATACTACAGACAATTAATGTTATGAATTTAAAGCTTTTTTTTAGTCAGAAACAATTCTAAAAGGTAATTTAGTACAAAGTTCTTTACGAAATTTTAATATTTTTCGATAAATATAACTGACCTTTTACCTCAAAAAAATTTTCCCTCAAAAAATTGCATGTTCTTTATTTGTGAGGTTGAAATTTAAAGCACTGCTTCAAGTAAGAAAGAAAGCTTCAGAAAATCGGTACAAATTGACATAAAATGTTAGTTTTGTAATTTTTTATTGTTTTTCCTCTTCTTAACAATTTTTGCAAATATTATTGTTTTCACATATCTTTAAATGGTACTATTCACACAAAGAATAGCAATTCTGAGGAAAATTTCGAAATTTGTCAGTAAAAGCTCATGCCAGGAAAGTTCTACAATGCGAATTTGAAGAAAAAAGTCACATTTGGGTAGAAAGTAGGTGTATTCAGTGGTATAGGTCACATCTCGGCACATTTATACCTAAAGTTTTGAGATGTGCACTCAACCGTTCAAATAGTTTTGTAGAAAAGCGAAATGTGCTGTTTAAAAATTCTGTGTTTCACATTTTTTCACATATGTGGAAATTATGTGAACGGCACATTTAACTCACAAACCGTTCATTTCGTTGGTGTTAGTGCACATCTCGGCAAATTTGATCATAAAAAGAGATAATTGATGTCCAGCCATCGACAAAAGTTGATAGGTAGGCCAAGATGAGGAAATGTGAATTTATGTCACTTGGTGATGAAGTTGCAATGAATGACACTGAAAAAGGAATCTCTTCGCCAAATATTTTGCTTCCGTATACAAGTGACACCCCGATGATGACAAAGAGATGGTTGAACTGATCTCGTTCATTAACAGTAGAGACGATATTGGGTTCACAAATATCACGATCACCCACGATATCGTGAAGGAAATCCTTTTGAGTATGGACTTAAGCAAAGGTGTTAGCCCAGATAAGATGGCTTCCCTGTTCCTACGTGAATGTGCAGATGAATTGTCCCATCCACTAGCGGTGATTTACTCGAAGTCATTAATGGAATGTCACTACCCTGATCGCTGGAAAATGGGTCACTTAACTCCAGTATTTAAGTCAGGCAAGAAGAGTGATGTCACTAATTACCGTGGTGTATGCCTCGCCCCTAACTGTGCCAAAGTGTTTGAGATTGTGATTGTGGAACATTTGAAGTACAACGTTTTCCCGCATTCAACACCGACTCAACATGGATTCTTCCCATGTCGAAGAGTTGAATCTAACCTGATGGAGGTATCGATATTGGTTCACGAATCCTTTGACAACAACCAATAAACCGATATCTTCCTTGCTGACATACACAAAGCATTCGACGTTATTCGTTCAGTCCGATTAGTGAAGAAGATGTCAATCGTCAAATACCAGCTATGCAATTCGATTCTTCTGTGGTTCTGTTCCTTCCTGTCAGGCAGAAAACAAAAGGTGAAGATAAATTCTTGTAAATCCGATGCGATGGACGTACTCTCTGGGATTGGTCAAGGATCTGTTCTGGCAGCTCTATTGTTCGTTATCTAGTTCACAACAGCATATCAACGATCGAAGATACTCACTCAATGCAAAAAGCCAGAAACAACTTTATAAAATGGTGCTCCGACAACGATCTTGAGCTCAATGCCAGCAAATGTAAAGTTATCACCATCCACCGAAAACGTTCTCCAGTCCTGGCGAACTATCATATAAATGGCGATGTGATTGAACGTGTTAACTGTACGAAAGACATCGGTGTAACGTATGACGACGATTATACTTTCAATGGACACCTTGAATTGGCAGTCAAGAAAGCCATGGCAATGGTTTCGTTTGTGAAACGCCAATGCTACGCTAGGTTCAACGTCGATACAGCCAAGATGCTATATTCAGCCATAGTCCGTTCGCATCTAGAATTTGCCAGTACGATTTGGTCACCGCACCACTCGGTTCACATCCAATCCATAGAAAGTGTCCAAAGACAGTTCGTTTTATATGCAAACCGTGATCGTCGAGTCGAAGGCGACGCTAGTCCATATGGTATTCGTCCATATGCTGAAAGATGTAAAGAACTTCAGCTCGTTTCACTTTTGAGACGTCGGACCGATGCCGCGATATTTTTCATTCATGATGTTCTCACAGGGAAAGTAAACTGTCAGTTCATCCGTGATAAAGTCATATTGAACGATGGCAAGCGAATGCTACGTAGATCTTCACTGATTAGAATCACTGTTAGTGCCCACGAGTATTCACAATTCTCACGACTAAACTTCGCATGTCGACAATTCAACATTGCTGCCAACCACATCGATCCGACCCTTCCGTCACGTGAATTCAGAGGAGAAGTCAAGCTTGATGAGTCGGTGTTCGGTACCTTCGGCCTTGCTGGATGATGTGTTTGTTTTGGTGCTTTCTTTTCACAAATATCATTCAAAACCGAAAGCACTTACCCGGTGAATAACCTTTTTCATTTATCTGATGTTTTCCAAAAAATTAAATTTGTTTTTTGATTGCACAGTTTACTTCTCGGCGGAGTTTCTGTATTTGGCTGGCCGTTACTACATTATAGCTCCATTTCCATGATAACACGACGACGTATTCTATGGCGACTGATTTATTTGATACGATTTTCGACGATATACGATTTTTGACGATACGCTTTAGTTGAATTTGCTTTTTCACTTTTGACGGATTTTTTTCATTAGATTTTTTACTTAGATTTACTCGATCTTAACTATTAGTTGTTTGTTGTTTACTGAATTTGATTTTTTCTTATCTATGTCGCTTTTTGACCTTTTTTTACGCTTAATTGATCGTATTGTAACGTTTTTATGGTTTTTCAACGAGGTCTATGAAAGCAGCCATTGACACTCTTTTTAAATGTCATCTAAAAGATAGAAGACAATAAAATGCAATTCATCATGTGAAATTAGAAAAAATGTGAAAATCACATGTGAATTTGCACCGATCTTCGAAAGCTTTCCTTTTTACTGGGAATTGCGGGAAACGCGAACAATTGATGGACATCAGTCGATTCGAATAGTAAGCACTGACATCTATAAAATTGTTTGACACATTCGTTTACTACAGAAATATGTCATCTTCATCTTCATATGTCATCTTGAAAGCGTTTTGAAGTGAAATACCGAGGTTTGAACTTGTTTCTTTTTAACTTCTTAAGTTTCTTCCTTGTAATTTTTACAGTAAAAAAACTCACCGCAATATTAAGTAATTTTCTTTTCTGGTGCATTGCCTGGAGCTGACATGCGTGCGATGCGAAGTGACTCTTAAAAATTGTTGTTTTTCAAAAAATAATTTTCATATGTTACATAGAACAGTCAGAATAAAGAAAATCATAGATCTGCATCGTTTTAAGGGAAGAATACAATTTTCATATTTATCCATTTTTGTGTCAGTTTTCGAGCCGTGGATGCTTTCAGTTGCTGAGATGTGACCTAATTTTTGGTTTGCATTAGTTTTCGTTTGTGTAAAAACATTTCAAATACAAAAAATCGAAAATGTGAATTTCACATTTCACATTTCACATTTTTTTCACAGATGTGGTCACATTTCAGCTTTAGATTTTTCATGGATGTTTTTGCACATCTGAAAACTTTATGGTAGAATGTGCCGAGATGTGACCTAAAGTCCCACAATGAAGTACTTTATATATGGAAATGTGACGTTCACATCTGGCAAATGTGACGAAAAAAGGCAAATTTAGCCACTTTCACCACTATCATTTTCATATGCAAACTACTTTATTGTGTTACTTTAGGTCACATCTCGGCGCATTCTACCATATAGAATTGAGATGTGCAATAATATAAACGAAAAGTTCAATGCCGACGACAAATGTGCCATTTGAAAATTATGTGACTTCACACATTTTTTTCACATTTTTTTCACATATGTGAAATGTGAAAATCGAATTTCACATCTCGGATTTTTTGTGTTTAAAATTTTTATAGATATAAAAAGTGAAACAAGCAAAAAATCAGGTCACATCTCAGCAACTAGTCATATACAGAGCCCAAAAAAGGGCAAAAACATTCTTCAAAATCCCTAACTTTAATCATTTCTAAGCAACAACTGAGTTACCTTCTATTGAAACGAAACTGAAAGTAAGCAAACATTATTGTTTACAATGAGTTTGACATTAGACAATATTATATACCCGTACATTTTACTGTGGTAGACGCGACCAATATGACTACTATGAAAAACATTTAAACAAAAACGTTAATTCTTGAAAAGATGTATGCGATCGAAACCATAAAGAAATTGTTGTGGTAAGTTGCATGTCATCCGAATTAGACAATATTGCAAATCTCATTCTAAATGAGAAGATGGATTTATGATGACAAAAAACTTGGAACTGCACACATTTTAAGAGCTTATGTTAATTTTGCTTCTAAATATTCGAATTTGCTTATGTCCATTACTTTCTCACTTTCCCCGCAACTCCCAGGGAGTTGCGGGAAACTTTCACTTTTTCCACATATTTTGAAATGGTAACATTCACACAATGAATAACAATTCTGTGGAAAAATTCGAAATTTGTAACCAAAAGCTCTTGGAAAATTTTACAATGATCCTGAACAATAGTGAAGTGTTTGAAACGTGTCCACATTCAGTACAATAGTCTCAATTTGTTAATATTGCAAATATCACCCAGTAAGCAATTCTAAAGTCACCGATAAATAATCGATCCTCTAGTAGTAATTCAAAAAACATGCATTACAAATTTTCGTTTCATTTTATTTGAACAAATTATTTCGTTAAAGTATTTACATCTCACAGATTACTAGAAATTTACATCGAATAATTGAGTTTATTCGCTTTTTACTTCAACTCTTCCATTATTTTCAACATACTCTGAGACTAAAAATTTGTTGAAAAGTGAAAAAATCATATTTATATTTCGCTACGACATAAATATTCATTTACTTTTAACTTACACATAAAAAAATGTTTAAATGTCAAGTATAGGAAAAATATGATTTTCACATTTTTTCACATATTTTCACATAATTTTCAAATGACACATTTGACGTGTCGATCTTATTTTTTCGATGGGTGATTGAAAATTAGCAAATTTGGACTACAAATGAGCCAAGATGTGCACTAATAACACAAAGAAATAGTCTTGATATAGTCACATTTGCAAATCACATATTTTCAAATGTGTTTCAAATGTGAAAAACAAATGTTAATAATTAAGAAATTTCACATTTTTTTCTAGTCGAAATCTTAAAAAAGAGCTACTTTGCTAATGCAAACTCAATTTCGGCAACCGGTGATCTTCACCGGTGGTGAAATAGTATGTTGTGAACCATGTTTCGTTACATTGATTTTTTCAGGACCAGTTCTAATATTGTCCATACGAGCCGAAGGCGAGTTGGACAATATTTAGGACGTGTGCTGATAAACACATTATACTTTTTGCAATGAACATAATCGAATTTACGACAAAAAACATAAAAATCACTCCACAACAACCATTAAACCGAACAGTGTAAAAAAATGTGTTGATCACACTTCATTGCATGAGCAACATCGCTTCATACAAACTAAGATCCCTTATCCTAACAAGGGTGTCTCATATCTTAAAATGTTAACATTTTTTTACACTATTAAAAAATCATGTTAACTGTGTCGAATTTGATCATGTTAAAACTACTTTCAGTATCGAATTCTGTCGTATGCATATGCATTCACTGTAGATAGATCTTTTTTCCTCCTGAATTACTTCATCCTGTGCCTGATCGCTCGTTTCATATCTGATAGTAGGGTCTATAATGTATGCCCTGGGGAATTTCGGATGAAACGCAATAATGTCACTGAACCTAGAACAGCCGTCCGTGTCGACAGCGTATACTTCCTTGTAGCATTCGTAACCCTTTTTTCTAAGTAGTTCAGTAATTACGTTTTTCACACTATGATGCCGAGCGGAGTTATTGTGTGAGTAGCTTCCAGTGACATGAGGTATTGTTTCGATCTCTCTGATACATCTGCGACAGAGGTTGGAAGTGCCACTAACTCCTGGGACACCGTTCAAGTTTGCATAGTTTGCTTAATTTGATGGCCGCTATCCACTCCACTCCATCCACTGAAGATAATACGTTTTTATTGTAGACAAAATCATTGCTCACCGTGAGTGATGCAAAGTGGATAGCCTCACCGTATCCTTGATATTTCAAGTTGCACCAACGTTCATATGGATTCATACTTGGGGTTGCCAGTAGCATTTTTGTGCTGTCGCCTGTCATTCCGAGAGATTTGGTGCGCAGTTTCATTTCTTCAGTGCAATCTGATATTTCCTGAAATAACTCATCGTCGATTTTGGATAATTTGAGTGCCAGTGAAAAGTGTTACAGGAATGTTACCCAGGATGCGCGGAATAGGCCAAGACCACGTAACTTCCTGGGTGCATAAAACATCTGGTCGTTGGTGCGCTGAGGGAGTCCAATAATTGATTTAACCGTACGACGAATCATAATATCTATCCATCGGTAGCGTATTTTGGAATCTTCATAATCGTTGCGGCCTGTAGAGGATATACCAGTGTAGGGAAAATATATTGATTGATTATATTTAGCTTTGATCCGGTTTCAGAAGAGAGGTTGTTGACAATTTGTTCATGACCTCAACGCAAGCGTCATCGAAAACTAACTCAGTTCTGAATGAACATCCTAAATATTTTACCCTCTCATCCGGCTTTATATTAGTAATTTCGGTGCCTTTCGACAAATGTAGACTTTCATCTGCTAGTTTCCCGTCTGTAATATTTATAACTTGGCTTTCAGGTAAAGAATTTGTATTAACTCAATCGTACGAATGGCAGCCTTTTTCGAGTGAGATGTAATAGCGTTATCATCTGCGAAACCAGTTAAGTATAGTCGTTCGTAGCTGTCGCTGAGATTAAATCCATTGTTGAATGCATACTGCGAATCACATATTTCTTCGTAGATGTAGTCAACGGCAATGTTATTATTATTATTATTATTATTATTTATTTCAAAATCGTTATAATATTTTTACAGGTAACAGCTTGTATTTAAAGAAAAAAAAATATTATAATTAAAATTATAAGTCAATTCCAGCGAATTAATATTCATTTAAGGAATTGACTTTAAAAGTATATTAAAATTTAAAATAATTGTGTTTTAATAATGTTTTGTTTAGTTTTTTTTTTTTAAAGAAGATCTATTTAATTAGTTAATAATTTTGATTTTGATAATTTTGTGATTTGGTCCTCTTCTAGAAGCCAAGATTTCAATTTATTTTTGAAAGATTTGATATTTGTATTATTGTTTTTTAAGTCGTTTGGAATTTGGTTATATAAAAATGGTCCTGAAAAAGTTATCTTTGTTTTTCCGATATTTGTTTTTGTGGTTTAATATATATTGAATTTTCTGATCTTGTATTATATGTATGTTTAGTTTTTTCAAATTTAATTGTGTTATGTTTTTCATTACTTAAATTCTGTTTTACGTAGTCGCATGTTTGTAGGAAATATAATCCTTTAATTGGTAAAATATTAGTGTCTTTGTATAGTAAGTATGTTGGATGTTGCAATGGTAGATGTAGAATCGCTTTAATAGCTCTGTTTTGAAGAGTTTGTAGGGGTTTTAAATGTGTTAATGCTGCTGATCCCCATATATTGCATAGATATTCGATATTACAATGTATCATCGAGTAATATAATAAAAACAATATTTTCCTTGGAAGGAAATAAGATAATTTTTTTAAGACACCTACTCTACATAAAAGTTTCGTACGTAAGTTTTTTATATGGGTTTTCCATGTTAAAAATTTGTCTATAATAATTCCTAAATATTTAAATTCATTAACTTCTTCAAGAAAGACTCCTTTGTATGTTAGGTAAAATGTTGGTTTAATTTTGTTTCTTGTGTGGATGTTAATGAATTTAGTTTTTTCTATGTTTAAAGTTAATTTATTGAGTCTGAAATATTCTTTTAATAAATTTAAATCGTTTTGAGCGTTATTTTTATTTACATTGGGATTTTTGTTAAGATAATAAAGAAAAGTGTCGTCAGCAAAAATATTTGGTGTACAATTTAGAGGTAGGGTTCCTAAATCATTAATATAAATAAGGAATAATAAGGATGACAGTACACTACCTTGTGGACAGCCACAGACAATATCAGTCATTGAACTATTTACTCCATTTATAGAGACGTATTGTTTTCTATTAGTTAAAAATGATTTAAGTAAATTTAGTGCTATTTCTCTTATTCCTGATTTTTCTAATTTATACAGTAAAATTTGGTGATCTATTGTATCGAATGCTTTTGCTAAATCTAAAAATATGCCTAGAGTATATTCTCCGTTATTTACTGAGTTTATAATTTTTTCGATTAATTCTGTGACTGCTATTTTTGTACTAGAATTTAGGCGAAAACCGTATTGAAATTTATAAAAGAATTTATTGGAATTTAGAAACGAGTATAGTCGAGTATATATTATTTTTTCAATAATTTTGTTGATTATGCTTAAAACTGATATTGGTCTGTAGTTGCATACTAGTTTTTCATTCCCATTTTTGAAAATAGCAGATATAACTGCAATTTTCAATATGTCTGGATAAATTGCATTAGTAAATATTAGGTTTATCATTTCACTTAGAAAAGGACAAATTTCATTTAAACTCGATTTTAGTATTGTCACACTTATGTTATCTATGCCTGTGGATTTTTTGTCATCTAATTTGAGAATTGTAGCTTTAATTTCTTCTTCAGTTGTTGGATCGAGGAGTATACTTTTTGGCTCATGTTTTATTGAATTAAAAAAATTTATATTATCATTTTTGTAGTTTATTATTTTTTTTTGATAAATTTATTGCGTTCGATGCATAAAAACAATTAAATTTTTCTGAAATAAGTTTTGTGTCGAAAATTTCTATGTCGTTGTCCAAAATACTTGTAATTTCTTTTTTATTTTTGTTATTTCCTAAAATTTTATTAATTTGTTTCCAAGTTTTTTGAGAATCTGATTTGCAATTTTCGAATAAATTTTGATAATAATTTGTTTTCAAATTTCTATTTTTAGATTTCAAAATTTTACTAGTGATTTTTAATTTATATTTTAGATTATCGCAATTTATATTATTAGTTTCATTTGTTTTTATTTTTTTTTTAATAAATTTGTTTTTTGATTATATAATTTTTTTAATTCATCATTAAACCATGGGCATAGTGTGTCTTTGACTCTTTTCTCTTGTTCTATTAGCTTTGTTGATTCTATTTCTGCAGTGTTAATGGCTTTTAATAAAAAGTTACAACTTTCATTGACATTATTTTTATCATAATAATCTTCTGATAATATTTGATTTAATTTTGTTCCAAATTTATCATAATCAATCATTTTTTTAATTGTTTTTATTTTTTTATTTATTTTATTTGGTGTTATGTTAATATTTGAAATTATTATACTGTGATCACTAAAGTCATTGTCTATAGTATGATTTATGATTTTATATGTATTTGAGAAATTTGTTATTAAATGATCCAATAATGTCATTGAAGAAGGTCTGGTTCTTATGTTATTTGATATGTTAAAACCATAATAATTTAAAAGACTTGTGTATGTTCTGTTTTTGTTATCATTTGTGTCAATATTCATGTCTCCACAAATTACGCAATTTTTTGAATTGAATCTAGACAAAAATGATTCTAGATGATCAAAGTAGGAGTCTAAATTTGTCCATTCTGGTCGATAATAACCAGCAATGAAGATTGGATTAATTTTATCGTTCACTTTTATCCAAATTGAATTAAAAGATTTATCAAATGTTGAAATTAATTCGACTTTAACATTGTTTTTCACATATATATTGACATCACCTCCTCTATCACCTATATTACGACCACAAGAGAATCTTGTGAATCCTATTATGTTGTAAAATTCGAATAAATCTTTATTCAGCCATGTTTCTGATATGACGATTATGTCTAGATTATCTATATTATCTATTATTCTTTTTATAATATCAAATCTTTCAAAGTTCCTGATACTTCTCATATTTATTTGTAATAATTTTAAATTGTTTAAATTTTGAATGTTTAATGTTGTTTTTAGGTAATCATTAATTGTCATATGAAAATGGTTAGATGATAAGTCAATAATTTCATTATTTAAATTATTCATTTTTGTTTATTTTTTTATTTAAGAAAGAGACATATTTTTTTAACTTTTTTTTTTATATATTTTGATTTATCAAATTGTCTACCGTTTTCATTGATCTAATGTTAATTATTTTGCTGTTACCTGTTTTTCTAACATATATTTTTTCAAATTTGTACCATACGTAATTGTAGCCGTGTTGTTTTAAAGATTTTGCGTGTTTCAGTAAGTCGAAGTGGAATTTTGATAAATGTTCATTGATGTAAATTTGTTTCTTGTTTTTGTCTTGTTGAATTCTAATTGTTTCATTTAAGTCTTCTGATATTATATTTTTATTTTGATTTATGAAAATTTTTTTTTCTTTACGTTTGTTTAAAATTAGTGTTTTCAAATTGTCGTTCTTTAATTCAATTGTGTAGTCAAAAGTTTTTGTTGATTTATTTTCGTATTTTGATATGTTTTTTATATCATCTTTACTCAAGTTGATTTCTAATTCTTTCATAATTTCAGATATTATAATTGGCTGGTCCTCTGCAGTTAGGGTGGGAAGTCCAACGATATTTAATTTATTACGCAATTCTTTTTGTTCCATTTCGCCTAATTTGCATTTTAATTCATCGATTTCGGTTGACATATTTTTGATTTTTGCTCGATCTTCTTCAGATTTTTTTTTTCAGAATATTATTTTCTTCGGATATTTTCTGTAATTTTTCCAATATATCATCATTCTGCGATTTAAAATTTCCAAACATTTTGATCAAGAGATTTCTCGTCGTCAAATTCAAATATATTTTCATTTTTTTGTGATGATAATTCTTCTCTTTTCTTTCTTGTTTTTTTTTGGTATGGCTCCATTATTTTGAGCGCTCATGGTGGTCTTGATTTCTTTTAAAATTGTTTATTTGTTGAAATTTAATTTATTTTTCGGCGCAGAGCAAAATTTTTTCCCGAAGAAACCAAACGTGTAACTATTCTAATTCAGAAGATAGCAAAAAATCCAAGATGGCGTCACTTTGACAGCTGGCAGTCATTTTCTTAGGATTCATAAAGATTCTTTTCATCAATATCCCAACAAAAACCTTTTAAAAGGTAAAGTGTGACGTAGTCCCTAATGTCTACTTCCAAAATTAATGATATCAGTGGAGGTGACGCTTGCGCTGAAAATACGCATACATTTCCTTGACGACAACGTTACC
>CM055403.1:192831320-192845219 GCA_029228625.1 Pseudolycoriella hygida | reverse complement strand
AAGATTGGACTGTTCAAATTTAAATTATTGAGTGTGAAAAGTGAAAGTGTTGAAAAATTATTACGCTGGTGGGTCTGGCATTTGTGACTCAATTTTTTAAAAGCACAATGTAACTTCTTCGTTTTAATTTTGTTGCGTATCGAAACTGAATGCGTCACCTTCCTCCGATTTCAGAACTTTTTCAAATGGAAGAAATGAATGAGTTTTTTGGCGAGTATAAGAAAATTCACGAAGACAATGAACTTCATACAACAGATAAGTTCCAGTATCTTATTCAATCTATGGAACCAAAAACCAGAGGTTATGAAATCGTCAAGAGTTTTCCTGCATCCGAAGAAAATTACCCAAAAGCAGTTATGGCATTAAAAGAAAGATTTGGGAAGAAAAAACTACTGACCCAAGTCTACATTGTTGTTTAAGTGAGTTGTGAGTTTAAGTGAGTTGTTTAAGATGGGTTTGAACAACTTATAAAAGAAGGTGGACATCACTACAATGTATGACACAATAACTTGTCATATACGTGCACTTGAGTCGTTGGACATCACCATCGAACAATCCACGCTTTTTCTTTATCCAATGGTCGAGTCAAGCCTTCCTGAGGAAATATTAATCGCTTGGCAACGGAGCTCTTTGTATGAAAAGGATGGGAGTCTAGAAAATCCGCCTAAAGGTGAGCTGGACTATCTTTTACAATTCCTTCAACAAGAAGTAGAACGTCAAGAGCAAAGATCATTGGTCAAATCAGGATTTGGTACCTCCTCTGTTGGCACCCAGAATAATAAACCCAATAAGAAGAAAGAAGTTATCATTTCCACAGCAGCGAATTTGTTCAACAGACAACAAAGCCAAAAACAAAAACCGGTCTGCATTTTCTGTGAAAAAGGCCATGAAAGTAAAGATTGTGGGAAAGTTGAGAATTGGTCAATTGACGATATGAAAAGAAAAATCGCAGTAAAGAAATGTTGCAACAAATGCCTCAAGATGTATCATAGTACAACTAAGTGCCGATCTTACGTAAAATGCCATGTTTGTTCTCAACAACATGTAACCATCATGTGCCCAGAAATAAAGAATAAGGGGAACCCATCTGGAAAAGACACATCAGCTGGTATATCAATAACTCAATCAAATTTCAATGGAATCCAGTCTATTGTGAGTGCAGATGTCCTACTGAAAACGGTGATGGTGTACATAAGCCCAAAGAACAACAAAATGAAGAAAAAATTGGTTAGAGTTCTTTTCGATGACGGATGTCAACGATCGAGTATCACAAAATCAGCAATTGAAGCAATTCAGAGTGTTCCAATAGGAACTGAACGAACCAGCAATATTTTATTCGATGGTTCAAAAACCAATTACCAAACAACCAATATTCACGAAGTTTCAATTACTAATCTCGACAAGTCATTCGAAATTCAATTATTGGTCCGCGAGAAATTACAAATTGGAGGAAAAATTTCAAAAATTCCAATGGGCTTATGGATATCTGAGCTTAAGAAAAATGGCATTTTAGTCTCAGACATAGAGAATTTCCCAAATCACTTCAGCGGAATTGACGTCGTAATTGGAAGTGACTACTGGGGCAAGCTTGGGTGTGGGTGTCAAATGGTGTGTTAAGCGTAATATAGTACTCCTTTATGTACCTTAGCCTCTGTCCACCTACTCCTACATCCTATCCTACCCGTGGTGACACCTGTTATAGTGAGCAACCCGCATGAACGATCAGGTAACCAACCCTGGTGTAGTAGTGTGGGTCACTTAGCATAAGGATGAGGGGGGCTGCCTTCGGGTAGTACCTAAACGGCACGTATAGAGAGGGCCGAAGGCAGCTAGGCGCTATCAAGATGGGATGGCGACTTAGTATGGTGGCGGATGATCTCAAAAGCAAGAGACAACGGCAGCAT
This sequence comes from Pseudolycoriella hygida, assembly GCA_029228625.1. Lineage (NCBI taxonomy): Eukaryota > Metazoa > Arthropoda > Insecta > Diptera > Sciaridae > Pseudolycoriella > Pseudolycoriella hygida. The sequence continues at coordinate 192,843,315 of CM055403.1, read as the reverse complement.
ACACAGCCCTAGTCAGATGGGCTACCATCACCACCTGGTGACTTCCCTACGGGTCATCGGGAGAAGGAAAGTAGGTTGGGCGCTTGGCTAACTCCCAGACACCGTAAAAACAGTCTTGTTATGAATTCCCCAACACAGCCGCGGATCGGACAGGATAAACGGCAACGACTCAAGCATCGGAAAAAGGACAACGATTTACAATTAGGAACATGGAATGTAAGATCTTTGTTGCGGCCAGGAGGATTGAGATCTCTCACAAGTGCGCTAAAAGCGGCAAAAATTGACATAACAGCTGTGCAAGAAACGAGATGGCCTGGAAAGGACACCATGACCAGTAGCGACTATAAGTTCTACTATAGTGGGAAGAGTAACGACAGTCCAAGAGAGTATGGAACAGGCGTCATGGTTCTCGGCAGAGCTAGAAACGCGGTGATTGGTTTCAGTCCTGTTGACGAGCGATTGTGCTCTCTACGGATAAGAGGAAAATTTTTCAATTACACTCTTATAAACGTTTATGCGCCTACGGAGGAAAGCGACAACGAGGCGAAGGAGCTATTCTACGAGAAACTGGTGGATGTATATGATGGAGCGCCGAAACGAGACATTAAAATTGTGCTTGGAGATTTTAATGCTAATCTTAGGCCGCGAAGTATTTTATCGTCCCACAATCGGTAAACATAGCCTTCATGAAAACTCGAACGAAAATGGAACGCGGGTTTTGCAGCATCAAGAAACATGGTTGTCAGCAGGTTGTCCAACATAAAGACATCCACAAAGCGACATGGGTATCACCGGATAAACGAACCAAAAACCAGATTGACCATATTTTGATAGATGCACGTCACTGTTCAAATATGTTGAATGTCAGAAGCTGTAGAGGACCGAATGTAGATTCCGATCACTACCGGGTGAGAGCGGCAGTTAGGTCTCGAATATCGGTTCAACACAATCGACAACCGGCATTGGAAAGGTGGGACGTGGAAAAACTACAGAACGAAGACATTAAACGTCAATATGTCGACAGGCTGGAGACGAATATTATTGGCGGAATTGTCAGCGAACAACGAAGCGTAGACGATGCGTGGAATCAAATTAGACGGAATGTAGAGAGCGCCGCAGCAGAGGCAGTGGGAACGAGAACGGGAAATAAAAGAAATATCTGGTTTGACGATGAATGCCAGCAGGCCATGGACGACAAAAACGCAGCTCGCCTGAAAACTCTAAGTAGATTCACTCGAGCTGGCCAGGAAGAGTACCGTTCTAAAAGAAATTTCGAGAGAAAACTCTTCCGACGGAAAAAGCGACAGCGTGATAAGGAAATTTTGATCGAAATTGAGAAGTTTGGCAATCGGAAGGAGACTCGGAACTTTTACCGGAAAGTGAACGAATCCAGAAACGGTTACAGTCAACAACCTTTGCTGTGTAAGGACAAGCATGGATTGGTCTTAGCAGATGAGGAAAGGTGTATCGCGAGATGGGCTGAGTACGTTAAGGAACTGCTTAACCCGAACAGACCGCTCAACCGAGACGACGAAAACGACGAATTGCCATTTCAGACTGCGCAACCATACATAGAAGAACCAACGATGCAAGAAGTTGAAGCTGAAATTTTAAAGCTCAAAAATTTCAAAGCCCCGGGGACTGGCAACCTACCCGGTGAACTTTTCAAGAACGGCGGCAACGCGCTATGTATGGAGATGCACGAGCTCATCATTCGCATCTGGAACGACGAGGTGTGTTAGCCGTTAACACTTTTAAATAAAAGCACTTTTGTTAAGCGATACGAAATTATTAATTTTATTTGCTTCTTTACTCTTTCGTTTCTCAATAAGGAATGAAATAATTTGAACTGAAATGCAATGCGTTGAACTGAATTGACCAAAACGGTTGATAGAATGCGTTCAATTCTGATTCGGTTTTGGCACGATATTAAAGTTCAAAAGGATTCGAACATTCTCCCCCCTTTGAAGGATTAGTCCTTCGAAATAAATATTCCAAAATTTTAAATTAAATTTACATACTGAAGATTCCTATACAATACAATCCGAAAGAATAAACTCCCCAATTCGCTTAAATAAACTTTGCGGTTAAGGAAGGTATCCATGGCTGTTTCTAGTCTTTTCTTTCATTACTTAGAGTTTAGGACCATTAAACCTTACCGATCTTTTAAACAACGTTATAAACAATTCTTAAAACTAATTTACTTAAACTAACAATAACTTTAACCATCGATGGGAAGCACTGAGATTTTGCTGATAGGACGTTTCAAAATCGTCGTCGGCGTTTTGATTGTAACAACCCGAGATCTGCCATCATCGCCTGGATGGATTTCCAAAATTCGAGCTAATGGCCATTTGGTTGGAGGTAAATTGTCTTCATGATACAGTACCAGTTGCCCAACTTTTACGTTTTCATGTAGATTTTTCCATTTGGTTCTTTGTTGTAATTTCGATAGGTAGTCACTCGACCAGTGTTTCCAAAACTGTTGGTAAACCTTTTGAGCAAGTTGCCATCGACTCAAACTGTTGCTTTTAGTATCAAGGAGATTTGGTTGTGGTATTGTAATGGGCGCTTCACCTATAAGAAAATGACCAGGGGTTAGATATTCGTTTTCATACACATCATCGTTCATTGAACATAGAGGACGCGAATTCAAGCACGCCTGAATTTGGCACAGAATAGTGGTCATCTCTTCGAATGTAAATAAGTTATCTCCACACAATCGCTTAAGATGGTATTTAGTTGATTTCACGCTAGCCTCCCAGAGTCCGCCAAAATGTGGTGATGCTGGCGGATTAAAGTGCCAAGTAGTACCGTCTTTAGCTAAGTAATTTTTTACTAGAGGATCAGACATGAGTTTTTCGAAATCTTCCCGTAAAATACGATCGGCTCCAATGAAGTTAGTTCCGCAATCACTGTATATATCTGATACTTTCCCATTTTTTGCGGTGAATCTTTTGTATGCTTCAATGAATTTTGCTGATGTCTGATCGCTGACAAGCTCGAGATGTATGGCCTTTGTAGAGTAACATACAATATGCAATATAGCTCTTGATGCTCTGAATAGTGTATTTTCCTCTAGATCGACCAATAAAGTTTTTAGTGTATATAGGTCCCGCATAGTCAACTGTATGAAGGATGCATCTGTGTTGTACTATTCTGTCCCTGGGTAGATCCGCCATTAGTTGTTGTTGAGGTTTGCATCTATGCGGAAAACAGGTTATGCAGTTTTTGATGACTCGTTTAATTTGTTCTGTCTTTCCAAATATCCAGTAATCACTCAGCGAGACTGACATTAATGAAACTCCACCATTCCACTCCAACAGAATGATGAGTCCGAAGAAACAAAAGTACTTGGTATGCTATGGAACAAACGACACGACTTCCTGTATATAAAAGTTCCAACTATTGAAATCCAAGAAAAATTAATGAAAAGAAATATCGCATCGATTCTTCACAAATTTTTCGATCCCATTGGTTACACCTCACCAGCATTGTTACGACCGAAAATCATGCTACAAAATGCTTGGAAAAAGAAAGTGTCGTGGGATTGCGAACTGCCTGTACTTTGGAGAGACGAATTCCAACAATGGTGCAGCGAAGTTCAACTACTACAAGAAATCAAGATTCCCCGACTATGCCAAATACCCACTTCATCAAGTTGTCAATTACACACATTCACTGACGCTAGTCAAGAGGCCTACACTGCAGTAGTTTACATGCAAAGAAGATCACGTTGAAATTCAATTAATACAAGCAAAAAATAGAGTTGCTCCAATTGGTAAACCTACCATTCCAAGATTAGAATTATTGGCAGGTCTAAACGGTGCCCGTCTTGCAAACAGTGTGATCAAAACATTAGACTTACAAGACGTCCCAAAGTTTTTTTGGTGTGATTCCACCACAGACCTTGCGTGGATCAAAAGGAATGACAACTGGGGAACGTTCGTCGGTAACAGAGTCAGACGAATTCTACAACTAACAAGTGAGAACCAATGGTATCATGTTCCTGGCTCAATTAACCCGGCTGACCTTCCTTCTCGAGGATGTAATCCAGGAGAACTTTTGGAGTCCAAATGGTGGGAGGGCCCCAATTGGCTGAAATTACGAAAATTATTTTGGCCTAACAACCGATTGGAATTCAATGAAAACGAAATCGATAGCGAGAGAAAGAAGACGAAGGAAGCATGTCTATTCTCCGCTGGTGAAATAAGTTGGTTTAAGTGTTCTGATCGATTTTCGTCTTATGTTTCACAAGTACGTGTAATGGGTTGGATTCAGAGATTTTGTAACAACCTAAAAAGAAGAAGTCATGGCGAAGGACATTTGAACTCAAGCGAACAACGATTATCAATGCCAGATATGAGAAGTGCAGAGGTTCAGCTAATCAAAGTCATTCAATACGAATCTAACGTCAACTTCAAGGATGATAAGCAGTTAACTAAGCTAACTTCACAAGTCGAAGAAGATGGTACGATTCGCTTAAGAACTCCGATTATAAAACGAATGGATTCTGTTGGCTTCCGACTTCCGATATCCGTATTTGCTTTCAAGAATGCATCCCTTGGTTCGTCAACTCATATACGAAACACATGTACAATACGGGCATTCTGGCGTACAATTTATAATGGGTAAACTGCGAGAAAAATACTGGATCACACAAAGCAGAAAGACAGTGTCCAGTGTAATTAATGCGTGCAAGAAATGCAAACTATTTAACTCTAAACATTTGAATGCGAAGAGAGCAGTGTTGCCTGTGCAAAGAATAACCAATGGCGAAATTTTCGATACTACTGGGGTTGACTTATTTGGCCATCTATTCCTCAAAAATAAAAAGAAGGTATGGGTGGTACAGCAATTACAAAGTCGATTTCGTCGAGAATATCTGGGTGACTCATGGAACATTCAAAATCTCCGTGATCATCTGAGATCAACGTTGGTGACATCGTGTTAATCGGCAGCGATAACAAGAAAAGGATTTCATGGCCCATGGCTAGAGTTGTGGAAATTATGCCAGGTTCCGATAACGAAGTACGAGCAGCTAGATTACAAACAAAACATGGTTGTTTGATTCGCCCAATTCAACGTTTATATCCACTTGAAATGGCCAAAGTTGAATCAAAACCTTTTCTCTCTGACGTAGCAAAAGAGCCAGATTTGGAACCTGCCAGATTTGGATGGGATAATTAGAAAACATTTCTATTAATATAAAAATGGTGGGAGGATGTTAAATTCCAATATAAAACATCTAAATTTTCACTTGTCGAAACTCCACTCGAAGAGCTTTTTTCAGCTTCTTTTTTTCCGCTTTATGCTTTTCCAAACCAGCTTTGGAATTGTATTAAAGTTGTGTGTTGTATGTCAAAAGTTCTTCGTGCCTCTGGTTAATGTAACTTTTCAGTTAAATTTAGCCAAATGTCAAGTTTAACGGACGAGTAAATTTAACCGTGAAACTTTGAAGGGAATAGAGCTAATGATTGCATTTGTCAGTATAGGTTGCGAGATAATTTAAAGCTTCACCGTAGTCGTCGCTGTCGGCGTGAGGTAATCTATGTCGAGGAGGGAAAGACGTTTACTTCGTTTAGTACTGGGACCGCAATAAAGCATTCCCCACAAAAATGGTTTGTTCTTATTATGGGAGCTTTTTCTCATAAAAACCAAAGTATATACCGATATATAAGCATCGATCATGGTCCTTAGATGACGAATCAGCAATAAAAAAAAATGTCCATCCGTCCGTCACCGCGATAACTTGAGTAAAACTCAACCGATTTTCAAAAACTTTTTTTTCCCTGAAAGGTAATCGAGTCTTTTATGGGATTGAATCTGGGCACTGTCGGCCCAAGGGCCGCCAAGCTAGGGCCGTTTAAGTGGTTCTTGGTCTTTTGTACATAACTCGTGTAAATATTCTCCGACATTCATAATTTTTTTTTTGTTTGAAAGATCTGGACAAGGTTGGAAGAAACTTTTTTAAATTTGAGTCCTTGGACTTAGCTAGGGCACTAAAACCGAGTCTATGCTCTAAGGCCATACGTGTTTTTTGTACATAACTCGATTTTCAAAAAAAAAAATTTTTGTCGAGTTATGTACATAAAACACGTAGGACCATAGCATAGACACGTTCTTAATGCTCTAGCTAAGCCCAAGGACTGGCAGCCATTTTCTAATGATACCGAAAAACTCTCCTAATGAAATTCTATAACTTTCTAGAAGAAACCATCTCTCTAAGTAGTGTCGTTCCGGAGCTAAAATTCGAAAACTGAAAAAGCATAAACGAAAGTCCAAGATGGCACCGCTATAACAGCTGGCAGCCATTTTCTTAAGATACAAAAGAAATTTTCTGACCAAACTCTATAACTTTCTAGAAGAAACCAACTCTCAAAGTGTTATCATTCCGGAGCAAAAATTCTAAAACCTAAAGAAGCATAGTTTATACCTAACAAAAATCCAAGATGGCATCACTTTGGCAGATTTCTGAAAATGCCAAAAAATTCTCCTGATTTAACTCTATAACTAAGAAACCATTTCTCTAAGTATTGTCGTTCCGAAGCTAAAATTGGAAAACAAAAAAAAAACTTAATTTATTGCTTGGGAAAATTCAAGATGGCGCCGGTTTGACGGCTGGCAGCCATTTTCTTAAGGTCCCAAAAAATTCTTCTGACCAAACTCTATAACTTTCCCGAAGAAACTAACTCTCTAGCTAATGTCTCTCCGGAGCTAAAATTCGAAAACTCCGAGCGTTACGTTCCCTCAAAATTTCAGGAAGATCGGCTGTCTGGTTCTCGAGATCGAAAATTATTAATAGATAGATAGATATAACATAGATAGATAGAAGCCGACAGATCAGAAAAAAGTTTTCATAATGATGAGAACAATAGAAAAATCCATTGGCCATACAAAAATGTCATTTTCAAACCTCGATATCTCAGCCAATTTTCAACCGATTTTGATGAGTCTGGGCTCGTTGGAAAGCTGCTGCGACGTAGTTTTTTTTCAATAATTTGGAAGGAGAGGGGAGCGAGGGAAAAAACTCAAAATTTCGCGAATATATGGCTCCTTGTCCCAAAGGTTTTTGTATGGAGTTTTTTGGGTTTGTGGACGTTTTTTTGGGATGTGGGGACTGCGTCACGCCCTCCGCTACCGCTGCGGGCATGATTTTCAAGAAATTTAAAGTTTTCGTGAAAATTCAAAATTATAAAGAAAATTTAAAGAAACTCGAAAATTACAAGAAAATATAAATTTCTAGAAACATTTCAAATTATCAAAACAATTTCAATTTTCAGAAAAATTAAAATTTTCAAAGAAATTTGACTTTCTAAGAAAAGTTAAGTTTTATAAGATATGCAAACCGCCGAAATAATCGAATTTTCTGGAAAATTTGGCTTTTAGAAGATTCAAACAAATTGAATTCAAACAAAAAACTATCTACATTTGCAAGAAAATGCACATTATTTAAAGCCTCTTAATTTCGGAAATTTTTGTGAGATTTCGGGAATTAAAATTCCTGAAAGTAGGCCATGACTTTTGCTGTTGCAACATTTTTATTCGATTATTGAGACGATGAGCTCGTAGCCTTATCCTTTGATGCGTGTACATTTCCATTATTTTTGCCCTCACTTGCCTTGTGATTTTTGTCTCCACATGAAAAACACGTAAATTCTTTCTTTCTCTTGCACTCCTGCTTTTCATTTGAGTACCACACGTTTCTCTCCAAAATATTTACGCCAAAATCTGAATCGAGTAATTTTTGTTTGATTGTATCTGCCGTAATCTCAACACCACTTCCCTCAATGATCAATATGAATACCTTAAACTGTTAATACAGCAAGTAATATTGATGCTTACCATTCGTCGTCGATGCCTCCCAGTCCATTCGAAATATTCATAAATTCCTTAAATCTGTTAATACAGCAAGTAATATTGATGCTTACCATTCGTCGTCGATGCCTCCCAGTCCATTCGAAATATTCATAAATTCCTCAACATACGACTGCATTGATTTCATAGATAACAAACGGACCAACATTAAACTACGTGATAGACCGGTTCTCCTCAAAAGTCCTTTGTCTTCGTACAAATGCTTCAAAATGTTCCCACCCTCGAGCGCGCTTTTTGCACTCATTATGTGCACAGTTAAGGGCTAATTATATTGGACGCGATAAGCGATTTTATCACATCGGAAGGGATTTTCCATTCATTAAGTGTTTCCGTATATAAGGGATATAATAATAATAATCTGCCTTACAACCCATGAAGGGTTAGAGGCTAGATCACTATTTACTAGTTTCGCTATTTGTGGTTCTACTTTTTGAGATCCTTTCATTACCGGAAAGTTTTACTGTGCCAGTGGTAAGCTGTGCGACAAACCCAGTGCCATCTATGAGATATAATTAGGAGCAAAACTAGTAGGAGTAGAATACCAGTTCTCCCAACAATGCCTTTTCCGGTAAGCCGTACGATGGCACTACACTCAACTACACTCGACTTGAACGATTCAATCAGTTTTGTTTTGTTTACAAATCTAACAATCGGTACAAATCCGTCTGCGGTTGAGTTTCGAACCAACGCACTGGCAACTCAATCTCGTAGTAGCAAGCAGACGTGCTAACCACTACGCTATCGAGTTGTTACAAGGGATATGCCGTACCTTATTTTATGTATTAGGCGCTGCATAGGGACTTTCATTTTACTTTATATTATTATTATCCTAGAACAAAATGTTTTACTCTAGAAATTTTTAAAGAAAAAAAACCATGCCCCCGACGAGTCTCGAACTCCGGACCCACGAGTTATTATCAAATTATGCTAATCATTCGACGATGCGGTATCTTCATAAAACAACGAAATGTTATTTGTATCGTTACAGCTAACGCAGGATTTATCATTTTCGCTTGTTGTCTATTCAGAGAGCCAAAGCAAATAATTTTTCGTTTTAAATAATGATGTGATTGAAGGTCGTTATGTCACTTCGTTGCTATTACCGCTAATAATACTAAAATCGAAGTGGGCGCGAGAGGCACTATAAATGAAAATACTTTCGACAACGCTGGTCACCACAGCGCTGCGATCGACTTTAAGTATGTAACATACATCGTAAAACGTACACTTATCTCGCATGGAACAAACTTCACTCTTCTTTATATCAGTGTTACGTCCTAAACCATGAAGCTCACGCGTATGCCAATAGAAGCGACGAAGCTGTTCTAAATGTACTTACGATAAGTTTGTCAGCGACGTTAATCTACAAGTTGTGGGATAGTCTATAGCTTCATTGCAATTGTCGCTGTCGGCATTCAAGTATTTATGTCAATTTGGCGACATTTCACGACAACTTCACGTTATTTAACGAAATTTGTAGCAAATTTCACGAATTCTCCATTTTTACTTATAGGTTTGTTATTAGATCCGCTGATGTAAAACATGATAAAATAGCTGCAAAGAAAGGGACATCAATACCCGAACGCCGACAGCGACAATTAAGGCTTTAGATTACCGCACAACTTACAACAAAAATAATATTCGATGTGAAATAATTGCATGCCTAAATTCTAATCGGCTCAAGTTTCTTATTTAATGTATTAGTGTATGTAACGGATATAGAAAACGCACAAGTGTCGAAAAAAATTCACTAATGCAAAAAAGTACCCCAGTAAGATACTTAAATGTAATTCGAAATATGCATTTACTAAATTACAAAAAAATCACTCTTTATGGCATTAGAATGCAGAAAACAAGTGAAACAAAACTTACCCTTATGTCCTTACTAAGTGACACTTCTCTCTCCGGCTTTCGTAACTTCTCACTAGGACTAGTTCCTATTTTACTTGTGTCCGCTCCACCAACGTCGCCTTTCTTAACATATTTATTATATAAAAATTTACACAGCCACAACAGGAATAGGGCCAGTACGGCCCAAGCAAATATCAACATTGCTAACGTGTCCATTGTTAAATCACCTACACCTTCAAAGCTGCAGATATAGTCATCGATTTGATCTGCAAGATCTGCCATTATTTTTACTAATTTTCCACATAATTCTTAGATTCGTTTATGAGATTTTTTTTCACAGCATTTATCTTTCTTCTATTTGGAAAATATTTTTGCACTGATATTTAATTGTTACCGCTGCTGGTGGCTATAAAATAATTTTGAACTAATTTTGTCAGTTTTATGCCCTGTGTTTGTTGACACCTTAATAAAAGAGACATTTTTATTAAGTATATTTCGACAAGGACAATTTCGAAATATACAATGAAAAATATACAACGAGGCCAAACCAAAAAAATTTCTTAGGGAAATCGCAACCAAAAGTGCAAGTGTGATTTGTTTAAATATAAATTTTCAGACCCGAACAAAGGACGAAGTTCTACGAAAATGGGTATATTGCGTTTACCACGATGTCAGATGCCTAATCTGCAAAAATAGTTATTATAGCAACTCGTATACTACATATGGACAATATAGTGCGAGGTTGGCAGCCCGCGGACTTTTCTTCAACCAAGATGGATTTAAAATTTTTTATCATTCTCGACTAAATATGGAATAACAAAGCAATTTAAGCAAAAAAAGTTCACAAAAATCACTTCACAAATAAATCATTGATTGAAGTTCAAGTACTCCGCATTGATAATAGTATGCTCTGAACTGAATGTCAAAATCCAAATTAAGTTTTGTTTAGAATTTTTATGTTTAGTTTATGTTTAAGTAAACGAATTGTGCATTAAAAATGAAGAGAAATTTATAAAAAAAAGTAATTTTCATCCATTTATTGTACACACTACACAGACAACATTTTGCAACTATTCCCAATTAAATGTGAGACCATGAGTGATAATAAAAACATATGATACCAGTACCCGTACGTATCAGAATCAGGGCCTATTTTTGAGAAAATTTGTGAAAAATTGAGAAAATTTGAGAAAGTTTTTGAAAAATTGAGAAAATTTGAGAAAATTTAAGAAAATTTGAGAAAATTTTCTGAATATTTCTCAAATTTGCTTGAAGTTTCTAAAAAATTTCTGAAAATTTATAAAAATTTTGAAGCATAATTGATGATTTCTGCTCATAAAATTGTTTTTAGGTGTTTTAGGGCATCCTAGAATTATTAACCTAAGTACTAAGGGCTGAATTTTCAGCCACCCGTTCATGTTTGGTTTCTTGTTGTTTTTTTCATCTGCACGACCTCTAATATGGTTCAGAATACACTTTACGTCGATTCTTATTAATTCCACACTCATTTTAACTTGTTTGAACGTATTTTTCATTAAAATAAAATTCTAGAAAATTCGAGAAAATTTGAAAAATATCAGATCAGAATAGATGCGGCAAACAGAGTTGATTTTATGAAAAGACTCGAACACATTTAAGTAAATATTGCCTAACGGCCACATTAACTTGTAATGGAAATTGCCAATAGGGCAATCACAACAAAAACCCTTTTGAACGGGAAATGTGACGCAAGTCCTTGTTCCTTCTTCCAAAACAACTGATATCAACATAACGCATCGTTACACACGAAATTTATCCATTTGCTCAATACACAAAACTACATCCCAAACATGAAATATGATGAATCTTTCGTTCAGAACATTTCTGGTGTAGATGTTCCTCAAGAAATGATGCTTATTCTGAGTCTTGATCCGAAGTTCGCAACCCTGCCCGAACAATTTCCAATTCCTGAAATCATTAGGGATTTGGAATATATCGTTTCAAAACACTCACACCCATCCATTGTTAATGCAGTTCGAGCTTTCAGCTGTCATACGCAAAAATTTGATTTCCTGTTCAAAAATACGCCATACATAATGACAAATTTTTGCGTTGTGAAAGCTGAAAGAACAGAAAATAACATTGGTGGGTCCGGCATTTGTGACGCATTTTTTTAATCAAAAATGAAAACATTCAAAAAGAATTTTTGCGTTTCAAAGCTTTAAGCGTCACCCCAAATTGATATCAGTTGTTTTGGAAGGAGGAAGAAGGACTTGCGTCACATTTC
>CM055403.1:192816777-192830820 GCA_029228625.1 Pseudolycoriella hygida | reverse complement strand
AATATTTTCCGGGGGGTACGTCGCAAGGGGGGGGGGGGGGAAGTCAAAACTTAGCTGTATCTATGGTTCCGAAGTCTACGAAAAAAAAAATTCTGAATTTTTTGCTCGTGGGTACTTGCGTCACGGCCGCATTGCTACCGCGCGCCCATGATACAACGAGTCAAGAAAATTCTAGATAAGAATAGTTTTCCACATCACGTCATCTCACAAATAATTAACACATCATTTAAACCCGTTGAATCTAGAAATGATATGCAGCCATCAAAGGAACTTGCCTACTGTTCACTAATATACGTACCAGAAGAGTCAGAGGCCCTCACTAACCAGATAAAATACTTCATGCCAGAAGTATCAGTATCTAGTAAGCCTGAATGTAAGTTGGAAACATTTTATTCCAAACAAAAAGACAAAATGGATGACGATATAATTTCTGACGTTGTGTACTCATTTGAATGCCAAAGTTGTGACACACTGTATGTCGGAGAAACAGCCCAGAAGAAAGGGAAGAGAAAACAACAACATAAAAATTCGACATCGGTTGCAAATCTAGCAAAGCCAAATTTGGCCTCGGCCACACAAAAGAGACAGGCCACCAATTCGATTACGAAAATATGAAAACTCTCGGAAGGAATTCAAATAAGAAAAAACTTCAGATTACTGAAGTAAAGTAAGTATTATTATGAATATTGAACGGACATGCAATTATAAAAAGGATACGGCTGGCATTGCCCCATCCTACTTTAATCTATTGCGAAAACATGTTGGCAAAGACAACCGAGTAGTCCGAAATTATGCAACCGATTAACCACCATAACTGATCCAACCTATCTTGACTGATCCTACTCAATTGACCTATTTGATCAAAACTGGTATAATTGATCATTGCGCCCAAAACTTGTCTAATCAGCGAAAAATCATACAAAGCATCAATTATTATGACGGCATCTGCCACTACAAGATCGCATAGGTTTTCATGAACGTAATAAGCTCTTGAGTTAACTTTGGAGACAATGCACTCAGGGTTAGAGTAAGAAATGCTGCATACAAAACTTCAACAGATGGCAGATGTAACCATTTCCGTTACATTTCGCTAGTCCAAAAAATACCTCTAACTGAGACAAATAGAAACGTCAGCACTTTGTCCATCACGTCCATCAGCATATCAAGGTGCATGACTTGACTGAAGATTGGCACTAGATGCCGAAATGTTGATCTCTTCTAATTATCTCCATAACGCAACTGTTCTAGATATGTTAATGTCTGAGCGTCATGTCAATGACAAAAATAATTCAAAATAAGAGCTTACACGTTCATACAGGAAGGGATTTATAAGCTTGTGCACTTCTTTAATTTCTCTTTTATCGCTCTTTTCACGTATGCGCGTGTATTTTTCTCATGTAGAACCGGTTTTTCGATAGAAAGAGTTGAGACGAAACGTTGCACAATCTTATGATTCTCTTCCTGTAGTAAAAGTAATATGTAATGAGTTGTATCCTAAGATTGATTCCAAGTTTGCGGGCTTTAATCCGTAGAGATTTGAAAAGTGTCGAATGACTTTTCATAGTTGGGTTTACTCAACAATAAATTCTCTGAACTAAAAACGAGTCTCTGCTTGGGCTCTATGTGTTTTTTGTACATAACTCGAGTAAGTCTTTTCTGATTTTCATAAATTTTTTTTTTGTTTGAAAGAGCTGGCCATGGCCGACAATTTATGGAAGACACTTTTTTCAATTTGAATCCTTGGACTTAGCTTAACTCGAGTAAATCTTTTCCGATTGTCATAAAAAATTCTTTTCTTTGGAAGATCTGGGTATGGGCGACAATTTATGGAAGAAACTTTTTAAATTTGAGTCCTTGGACTTAGTTAGGCCACTAAGAACAAGTCTATGCTAGGCCCGTACGAGTTTTTTGTACATAACTCAAGTAAATCTTTTCCGATTTTCATAATTGTTTTTTTAATCGACAGGTCTATGAAAGCCCTACTATTTGTAGAAGAAACTTTTTCGAGATTGGGCCCTAGGATATAGCTAGGGCACTTAAAAGTAGTCTCTGCTAGCGCTCTACATGTTTTTTGAACTTAACTTGAGTAAATCTCTTCCGATTGTCAAATTTTGTTTGATCGAAAGGTCTAGGACTGTCTCCCGCTTTATGGCAGAATATTTTTTGATCCTTGGACTCAGTCAGGGCCCTAAAAATGAGTTTCTACTAGGGCCCAACGTGTTTGCTTACATAAATTGGATAAATCCTAACTGATTTTGTTGATTCTTTTTCTATTTGAGAGGTAATCGAGTACCGAATTATATTCAAATACAAATTTGGGCCCGGTGTCTGTGCTTAGGGCTGAAGTGAGGCTCAGGTCTGTTCTAAGGCTGGCCCTAGCCAAAATATAAAAAAAATGTAAAGAAAATGGATTGAAATATTTTTATACACCTCAGTGGCTGTCTAGGGAGATAATTCATAGATTACTGTTTTGTATCAAAATTTGTTTTGTTAATTTCTTGCTTCGGTGCATAAAAACTCTTCGGAGGATTATATCCCTTGCCTTCGGCTCGGGATACAAGCTTCCTCCTCGAACATAAATACATTTTCCCGCAGATGTGTAATAATTATTGTACATGTAAGTATTTGTTCGAGGCCTCTCCTGAAGACCCTAGGTCGGTCCAAAGTCGGCCCTAGACAAAGAAATGGTTTTTTGCTATGTTGTAGAAAAAATTGAGATGAAAATTTTTGTCAATTTTGTACTTTCAGAAGGCTTTTTTTACATTGTTTCTTCGGACGGGTTTTTCAATATTGCCCTCTCGGCAATTTCCAATACAATTTAATGTGGACGTTAAGAGTTAAGGTAATATTTAATTAAATACATCCGAGTCTTTTCGTAACATCAACTCTATCTGATACGTCCGGGTCCCTTCATTATGTTTTTTATGTGAACTATTCGAAATTAAAATTTATACATGTAGTCAATGGCTTATAGTAAACGTATAAGACCTTTGTATACTTCATACGGGTCCAAAAAATTATATATTTACAAGCTGTCGCTTAGAACCCGATGAAATTTCGTTTCAACCACGTATCGCCGCCGATTAAACTGATTAAATATAAATTAAAGTCCATTCGATTTTCACAATTTTCACTGATCAAAACTGAAGTAATTAACAGGAAACAATCACAAGCTTTGAGTAATTTTAAAGTGAAAACAAATTAAAATTCAACAAACTGTAAATACCAAACTGCAAAAGTTCACATTGAATTAACATATTACATTAATTCTCTTTTTGCTGAGTACGTGAGTTTGTGTGTGTGGCCATTAACAGCTGATTATTATGTCGCAAAGCATTTTCTACTATTTTGGCTCTGCAGACACTCAGCAAAACAAAATTCAACAAAATCATTAACATAAAACAGATTTTCGTTTTGTTTTGTGCAGACACATTAATCAACAACTAATATTATCTAAGAGTACGATGACGACGATTTCTAAATTTAAAAAAGTTGTAAAATTTTTGTTGCCTATACTCTGTTTGTACGAAAATTCTGGTGAAAATACAGCTCACAACTGACTTTGGCAAATGTAAAACACAAATTAAGAAAACTTATTTTTAGATTCTTGATGGGAAAATTCGTCGGGTCAAGTCAAAATAACATGTTGCAGTACATAAGGAAAAATTTACAGGGAGGACCATTGATTAATTCTATCTTCTCTTACTCCAATTATTAAAAGTTTCTATCGCATGGATAGAATAATTCACGTGTTGAAGGCGGTGCGGCGCCACCTGAGTTTTTGCGCCGAAATGCTGTGTATATGTAGCGTACTGTATGCAATATTTACAGCGCGTACAGTTGGTGGGGAGAATCGATCATGTACCCTAGATAACTAGATAACTAGATCTGCACAAAAAATATTTTCCGTCTGTCCGCCTCGAGTAAAAATGTTGATCGTTTCCAAATTTTTTTTTCCACCTGTCTGGAATTTTCTTTTTTTTTTGGGATTGGAGATTTTGCGCCGTTGCTTTGGAATTTCCAAATTTTCTCTAAACATGTACATGAACTTCAAAACATAATTGATGTTTTTATACAAAAATGTGTCCTGAAACCGATTTTAGGTTTTTTATGGCAAATAAAGGTATTAGAAATACTGACATAAGTACATAAGGCTGAATTTTCGGCGCACTCGTTTAAACTAAGTAGTCTGTTGTTTCATTATATACATGAATTCATAATACACTTTACATAAATTCTAATTAATTCTACAATTAATTGTTTTGGACACCTTGTTCTCTAAATTAATTACATTTTGTAAGTTACACCTCCATCATGCTCGGAGCGGTAGCGGAGAGCGTGACGCAGTCCCCACACCCCAAAAAAAACGTCCACAAACCCAAAAACCTCCATACAAAAACCTTTGGGACAAGACACGATGTATAGGCGAAGTTTTGAGTTTTTCCCCCTCGCCCCCCTTCCCCTCCAAATTATTTTTAAAAGAAACTACGTCGCAGCAGCTTTCCAACAAGTCCTCACTCATCAAAATCGGTTGAAAATTGGCTGAGATATCGCCAATCAAAGATGACCAATTCCTATGCAAAAGTGGTCAAATTACCTTTGTAATTAATAACAATTTTATTCCTGTGTGGTGTGTCAACGATCTATCTATGTATCTGTCTATCTACTTTTTTTAGACCCGTACGAAGTACGTAGGTCTGATGCGTTTACTACCACGTTTGTTACATTGCGAATTCGAACCCGGGAGTAAGGAGGAAACTTTTTTGTTGCCTTCAGATGACAAATCAGCGAAAAAAACAATGTCCGTCTGTCGGTCTGTCTGTCGGTCTGTCTGTCGGTCTGTCTGTCGGTCTGTCTGTCCGTCAACACGATAACTTGAGTAAATCTTGACCGATTTTCAAAAACTTTTTTTTTCCTAAAAGGTAGTCGAAAAATATTTCATGGTATTGAATCTGGACACTGTCGGCCGAAGGGCCGCCGAGCTAGGGCCGTTTAAGTGGTTTTTGGTCTTTTGCACATAACTCGAGTAAATCTTTTCTTAAATTTTTTTTGTTTGAAAGATCTGGGCATGGTTGACAATTTATGGAAGAAACTTTTTTTAATTTGAGTCCTCGGACTTAGCTAGGGCACTAAAAACGAGTCTCTGCTAGGGCTCTATGTGTTTTTTGTACATAACTCGAGTAAATCTCTTCCGATTTTCAAAACCTTTCTTTTGTTTGAAAGATCTCGGCACGGCCGACAACTTATGGAAGAAACATTTTTCGATTTGCGTCTTTGAACTTAGCTAGGGCTCTAAAAAAGAGTCTTTGTTAGGGCCCTACGTGTTTTTTGTACATAACTCGAGTAAATCTCTTCCTATTTTCAAAAACTTTTTTTTGTTTGAAAGATCTCGGCACGGCCGACAATTAATAGAAGAATTTTTGCCTATGCTTAGGGCTCAAGTGGGCCTCATGTCGGTCCTAAGGTCGGCCCTAACATAAAAAAATGTTTTTTGCTATGTTGCAGAGCAAATTGAGGGAAACATTTTTGTCTATGAAGTATGTATCCGAGGCCTCTACTTAAGGCCTAGGTCGGCCTTTAGGCCCAAAAAATAGTTTTTTGCTATGTTGTAGACAAAATTGAGGAGAACATTTTTCTCTATTTGGAGGTCATTTTGTGCGTTCGGAGAATGTTTTACACCGTTACTTCGGACGGGTTTTTCAAAATTGCCTACGGGCAATTTCAATACAGTCTAACGTGAACGCAAATTTACTTACATATGTTCTGTCTTTTCGTCACAACACTTGTTTGCCGATCTCTTTCTGCTCGACCTGGGTTCCCTTTCATATGCTGTGAATCTGCATTTAATTTTTTATTATGATATAGTTGGAGGTGACGCTATCGCAGATAATACGCAGAAGTTTGTTTGAATGGAATCTTGTGTTCAAAGTTTTAATTTCCTGAAAAATTGCAGCGCTTTTTTTAAAACAAAATTACGTTGTGTTAAAAAAAATTGCGTCACAAATGCCGGACCCAACGACGAAATAATTTTTCTGTACCTTCAGTTTTTGCGCTGCAAAAATTTGACTTTTGTTTCTTATTGCGTAGATTGTTTAAGGTAAATTTAAATTTTTGCGTGCAAAAACTGAAAGTATTGAAAAATTATTCCGCTGGTGGGTCCGGCATTTGTGACGCAATTTTTTTAACACAACGTAATTTTGTTTAAAAAAAAGCGCTGCAATTTTTTCAGGAAATTAAAACTTTGAACACAAGATTCCATTCAAACAAACTTTTGCGTATTATCTGCGATAGCGTCACCTCAAGCGATATCATTAATTTTGGAAGCGGACTTACGGACTGCGTCACACACAACCTTTAAAAAGGTTTTTGTTGTGATTTGTTGAGAACACACTTATTTTGACTGAAAATTTGAGAAAATTGGAGAAACGTTTTCTGAAAAACAGGCCCTGGTTCGGACGGGTCTTCAATAATGCCCTTTCGGCAATTTCCAATCCAATTCAATGTGGACGCAATTTCCCAGTACCGCGGTACACCGTATATCGCGGTACCGCGGTATACCGTATCTAGAGCGCTTTTCTGGAAAGGAGCGCGCGCCCTAGATTTTTTTCCCTTTCAAAGTAGTATCAATGTATGTTTTGCTGTTCTGAAAAGTGTTTATGATGATAATGATAAAAAAACTGATTCCGAAGCCGACCTGGAGGTTCCCTAGGCAATTAAGTCAGACAATCACGAAAATTATGGAAAAAGCTGGTTTTTAAGAAAAGTCAAAGTTCTACTCTGCCAAAGAAAAATTTTCATTCATTTATTTTCTGTTTCCAGTCGATTTAATACAAAAGGACTGTTAATATAAAATAGAAAACAGATAAACTATAAAACATAGAGATAGACACAAGTACAAAAAATAGCAAAAACCATAGAGATAATATTTCGGCTTAAAAAGAAGTAACAAAAGTTAGTCAAAAAATCGTCAAAAGAGGAAAAGTAAATTAGTAACTTAAAAAGTAATCGTCACACCAAAAATCAGAACATTTTGTCAAAAAATAGAAAAATTTTCACATGGATTACAACTAAAAACTTCCAAGACGGGTTTTTTCACACCTTAGCCAAAGAACACATAAGGTCTCCGGGATAATCAATAGATGACGTCACTGACGAGTTCCCTCATCGATTTTGCTTCATTTTTCATTTCGCTGGAAACATAAAAGAGAAGCATTGTTATCCTGAAAACCAGCCGGACGAAACAGTGTCGCTAGCAACGTTAGGTATAACGAGAAGAACCGTGCAAAATTTTGTAGCATACAAAAACCTCTTAAAAGGTCAAGTGTGACGTAGTCCGTTAGTCTACTTCCAAAATGATGATATCGCTTGAGTTGACGCTATCGCTGATAATATGCAATGTAGTACAATGTAAGGATTTCTGGATTTCAAAGCCCCCTTAGGTTGTGACTCTACAATAGTACACCGATTTCGTGTAGAATTATGTCCTTCAATGAAATTTTGGTACTATTTTTAAAAAAGCCACGTTGGAATCAACATAAAACCACCCTTTTAAAAATCATAGTCATAGCCAGAAATTGTTCAATCAAAAGTACTAACCAGAATTAAATGTTAGCTTGTGGACAAAGTTTTACTCTCTAAAATAAATGACATCACTTTTTAGACCCGTACGAAGAACGAAGTTCTTCGAAAAGGGGTCTTATGCGTTTACCACGACGTTTGTAACCAGCCGGGAGTAGGGTGGGAGCACCGAACATGGTCCTTAGAACGGTATTCAACTGACCTCCTATTTAGAGTTGAATTTCCCTCGATGATTTCTGTTTTCAAACTGTACAAACAAGCTGTTTGTAAGTTTGTCTTCTGCTGTATCAATGACTCGAAACACCATTCGGTCTGCTTCTCCGATAACTTCAATCGTTATAATACCAGATACTCCTATCTTCTCAGGAAACCTAAGATCCAGTCCAACTATGGGTGGAGGTGCCTACTCTACTCTAGGCCTACAATGCGTTCCCACGAGAAATTAGAAACTCTAAACATTTGTTACAATTTAGTCATTTACTAAGGGTCTATCTATTAAAAACGATGAACGATTGATTTATTTATAACTGAACTTTTGCCGTCAAAATTGGATAAAAATATTATTGGACCCGTACGAAGTACAAAGGTCCTATACGTTTACTACAAACAATTTTATTGTAACATGGGGTAGGTCGAGGTGAGAGTTGGGGGATGCATCTATTATCGTCTAAATATGACGAATCAGCAATAAAAAAATGTCCCTCCGTCTGTCCGTCTGTCCGTCTTCACTTTTTTTTCCAAACGGCTCAACCGAACAGCCTAAACTTTTTTTCCCTGTAAGGTACATGTCTCCCATGATTCAAGTTCGAAGATGAGCAAAATCGATCAAGTGGCTCCGGAGATATGGTCGAGGAAGTGACCAAAAACATCGTTTTTCGAAGGTCGGTGAAGCTTTTTCGCTAATATCTCAGCAAGTATAGCACGGAAATTCCTCATTTTGGTGTCAAATGAAAGCATTTGATGTCAAAAAACTGGGAAAAATTTTTTGTGGAAATCGGTACAGGAGTCTGGGCACTGGGACCAATGGAATGGACGAAATTGAATTTCGTCTATATTTCCTTAACTATGAAATATGAAGATTTACTGTAAGAGGCAAAGATGTAGAGAATTAAATTTAAGCGAACGCGTGTTTCAGGGTTTTGGGAAAATATGGCCCAATACTGGTATATGGCCTCTTCCATAATTGGGCAGGATGACCTGAATCTCCAGAACTATGAGAGTTGGAAAGTTAGTTCCAAAGACGAAGTTGTAGAAATTAAATTTAAGCGAACACGTGTTTCAGGGTTTTAAGGAAATATGGCCCAATCCTGGTATATGGCCACTTCCATAATTGGGCAGGATGACCTGGATCTCCAGAACTGTGAGAGTTAGAAAGTTGCGGGCCAACGTTGGTGACATAACATTTTCGCTACACAGTGTTTCTGGGTTTTGGCAAAACGACTTAGTCCTTGGCCTAAGCTTTTCTAGATTTGAATGGTCTGAGACGTCGGTTCGGGCCTTTGACATTACCTGGGTAAGTTCTATGGATCTTTGAAATTCTTACAGTTATAAAAGAACAGAAAACGTTGTATTGTTTGCTTATTTGTATATTTAGGTACGTTCGAGTCACTTTGCCACATCTATTCTGTTTGTCACATCTATTCTGATACGTACGGGTCTTTGGTTATGTTTTCTTATGAAAATTAGCTCTCATTTTTTTTGCACTCCTTTTTTTATTGAATAACTTACATTACATTCGGAAAGATACGATTCTAGGTACATTCCTTGTTTATATAGAGCAAAAATTTCAACTTGTGTTTCTCCGGCTGTATCTTTTTTCCCTGTAGCTCCTTTGAATCGCCTAAATGGCGGATTGGAGCTACACTGCTTTTTATTATATTAAAAATTTTTTTTTCCTGAAATAAAAATGAAATGAAATGAAATGAAATAGATGACGAATCAGCAAAAAAAAATGTTCGTCCGTCTGTCAACACGATAACTCGAGTAAAACTCAACCCATTTTCAAAAACCTTTTTTTTTCCCTGAAAGCCAATCAAAAAATCTTTCATGGGATTGAATCTGAGCACTGTCGGCCCAAGGGCCAATGAGCTAGGGCCGTTTAAGTTGTTTTTGGTCTTTTGTATATAACTCGAGTAAATCTTTTCCGATTTTCAATTTTTTTTTTGTTTGAAAGGCCTGTGTATTGCCGACAATTTATGGAATCCGTTTCTTTAGGGCTCTAGCTAGGTCCAGCGACCCAAAGTAACAAAAATTTTTCCTTAAATTGTTGGGCATTCCCAGACCTTTCGATTGAAAAAAAAAATGAAAATCGGAAAAGATTTACTCGAGTTATGCACAAAAAACACGTAGGGCACTTGTAGAGACTTAGTTTTGCAGCCCTGACTGAGTCCAGGCGTTCAGATTCAAAAATGTTTCTTCCATAAATTGTAGGAAATTGCTTTATCTTTTGATTAAAAAAAAGTTTTGAAAATCGGAAAAGATTTACTCGAGCTTTGTACAAAAAACACGTTTGGCCCTAGCAGAGACTCTTTCTTAGTGCTCTAGCTAAGTCCTAGCTAAGTAAATTGTCGGCCATACCCAGGCCTTTCAAACAAAAAAAACTTTTTTGAAAATCGGAAGATTTACTCGAGTTATGTACAAAAGACCAAAAACCACTTAAACGGCCCTAGTTCATTGGCCCTTGCGCCGACAGTGCCCAGATTCAATCCCAAAAACGATTTTCCTTTCAGGGAAAAAAAGTTTTTAAAAATCGGTTGGGTTTTACTCGAGTTATCGTGTTGGCAGACGGACGGAAGGACATTTTTTTTATTGCTGATTCGTAATCTAAGGACCATGATCGGTGCTTCCCCCTACTCCCGGGTCGAAATTCGACTGGTTACAAACGTCGTGGTAAGCGCATAAGACCCCTTTTCGAAGAACTTGGAATTTGAATTTTGGAAGCGGACTCAAGAATTGCCACGCTTTAACTTTAAAGAGGTTTTTGTATGCTTTATAGTTTAATGGGTGAAAAAGGTACGGTGAGGGGAATTAACGCCTGGGGAATTATCGCCCGTAAGGACATTTTCCTTATACAAATTGGGTATTTTCCTTGTACGAATTTACCCGCTTTAAAATTTTCCCTGTACAAATTTACCCGCTTTAAATTATTGTCACATTTGTCCGGGCGTTAATTCCCGGGCGATAATTCCTCTCCGGGCGTTAATTCATGTCGCCAGGTACGGTATATATACGTAGCTTTCAGCCATAAACGAACTACACTTTTAGATTATCTGATTATTGCTAAATATCTAAAAAAATCTTTGAAGCGGTTTCTAAAAAGAATACTGATACACTCACAAGTAAATGAGGTACATTAACCTTTTCGCGCAACCAATGAAATTTCTTTTACATTGTGTTGCACATAAAATCTACGTCGATATTTTCTATCTATAGCCAACTGCTGAATAGATGGAGTAATAACAGTGATGTCATACACATATTACGACCGATAAACTAGCATATTTTTACAAATTCACGAAAATCCATTTTTACTAACGAGAATGTTCACATGTTTGCGTATAATTTTGAATAATTATTAATGGAATGAAAATAGCTGCTCTGATAACGTATTACAATGTGAGAATATTAGCGCTGTTCCCATCAGGTGTGATAAATTTAATGCTGGAAAATTAAATTTATCCTGATAAATGTGACAGAGAATTAAATTTAATTTTAAATTTGACGGGAGATCGAAAAAATTGTGTTGGATTTTCAATTTTTATTTGTTGATTTGACAAATTTAAGTAATAATGTAATAGAGTTCTGAACAGAAATCATCAAATTAACATAAAAACATTAGGTGAGTTCCTTTCAGAGTTTGTCGATGCTGATAAATTTAACTCGTCGATAAACTTGACGTCTAGCTAAATTTGACAGCAAAATTAAATTTAATTTTCTTCTTTGACGGGAGAAAAACCGAATTAACTTCAGTATATTCAAACTTACACAAAAGTGAAACGTTAAATTTTAGTCATAAAATCAATTCTATTTACAAATAAACCATCAAATTATCATATCACAAACTTCCTAAAATCACACTGAGAAGCAAATTTCAAACTTCGTGCGTTGTTTATCTCGATAAACTTACCAAAAAACTAGCTCCGAGGCTACAATAAATTTATCAGCATTTATCCGGTTAAATTTAATTCTGAGTACGTTTGATGGGATTTAGCAGTTTATCGAAAAATTAAATTTAATCAACTCGTTAAACTCTGAAGGGAACTATTAATTTCTTTCGAATCGTCAACTTAATTTAAAAAACCTCTTACGTACACGTGTTTCATAGTTTTGGGAAAATCTGGCCTAATTCCGGGATAACGCCACTTCCAGAATCCAGAGTGATGATTCATACCTCTAGAACTATGACAGCTAGAAAGTTGCTTACAAACTTACAAAAGTACTTATATCCGTTAAAAAATCTCTTACAGAGGAGGTGTGACGCAAGTCTTTATTTCTGCTTACAAAAGTTCTGAAATCAGAAAAGGTTGACCCATTAAGCATCTAAGGTAAAACTATTTTCTTCCAGTTACAAAAGTTCTGAAATCAGAGGGGGGTGACGCA
The DNA here is from genome assembly GCA_029228625.1 of Pseudolycoriella hygida. Lineage (NCBI taxonomy): Eukaryota > Metazoa > Arthropoda > Insecta > Diptera > Sciaridae > Pseudolycoriella > Pseudolycoriella hygida. The sequence continues at coordinate 192,818,643 of CM055403.1, read as the reverse complement.
TTAGGCTTCGATTCGCAAAGAAAATTTTTAAACAAAATTACGTTGAGTTCAAAAAATTGCGTCACAAATGCCAGACCAAACGACGAAACAATTTTTCTATACTTTCAGTTTTTACGCTGCAAAAATTTGGCGTTTATTTCTTATTACATCGTTTAGGGTAAATTTAAATTTTTGTAAAAACTGAAAGTTCTAACAAATTATTCCGCTGGGGGATCTTCTATCTCTTATTGTTTTCAAAATATTTGAATTTTTCGAAATAAATTGCCTAGATCGATCAACCCTAACATTCGTGGCCATCTTAGGCTCGGCCCCGGCCCACAATTTTTCTTGGATGCTCTTAAGACTTTCATTACCTATCGAATAGAAAAAGAATCACGAAAATCACATGGAAATTACTCAATTTTTGTATAAAAAACAAGTAGGAGCCTAATGGGTCCGTTTTTTAAGGCTCTGGCTAGGTCCAGCGACCCAAAGTAAAAAAATATTTTTTCATAAATTGTTGGGTATTCCCAGACCTTTCGATTGAAATTTTTTTTTTGAAAATCGGAAAAGATTTACTCGAGTTACACGTAGGGCCCTTGTAGAGACTCAGTTTTAGACCCCTAACTGAGTCCAAGCGCTTAGATTCAAAAAAGTTTCTTCCATAAATTATAGGGAGTTGCTTTATCTTTTGATTAAAAAAAGTTTTGAAAATCGGAGATTTACTCGAGCTATGTACAAAAAACACGTTTGGCGCGAGCAGAGACACTTTTTTAGTGCTCTAGCTAAGTCCTAGGGCTCAAGATCAAAAAAGTCTCTTTCATAAATTGACGGCCATACCCAGCCCTTTCATATAAAAGAAAGTTTTTGAAAATCGGAAAAGATTTACTCGAGTTATGTACAAAAGACCAAAAACCACTTAAACAGTACCCAGATTCAATCTTAAAAAAGTTTTTTTGATTGTCTTTCAAGGAAAAAAAAGTTTTTGAAAATCGGTTGAATTTTACTCGAGTTATCGTGTTAACAGATGGACGGACGGACATTTTTTTTATTGCTGATTCGTCATCTAAGGACCATGATCGGTGCTCCCCTTACTACCGGGTCGAAATTCAACTGGTTACAAACGCCGTGGTAAACGCATAAGACCCCTTTTCTAAACATAAGGAAATTGACCCGTACTGAATCTGATGTGGCAAACAGAATAGCCGTTGCAGAAAGACTTGAACTCTAAGTAAATATTGAGTAAACTCACGACGACGACGTTAAAAGTTGATCGGTGCTTAAAAGTTAATTTCTTAACTTTTTGACATTCCAAACAATTCGGTCAAAACCATTGAAAAACGTATTTTTTTGATAATTTTTAGCTGAAAATTAGCCTTGGACCCAAAAATTATTAATGAAATCCGTAGATCTGATGCTTGCGAAGCGATTGACAGGTAGCTGGAAAAAATTGAATGTGTTTCTTAGGCACAATTCAAAGACAAACATGAATGAGCCGTTTGCATGGAAAACTTTTTTTGTAGGAAATATTATTCTGAGCAAAAAATTGTTCTACGCTATGGCAAAATTATGACGTTTTGTATTTTTAATTAATTATTTTCTGATTTCAAAGATTTGTCACACACGAAAATTAGTATACTTGACTATATCTATCTCTTTTCTTCGCATGTAATTTTTAGTGATTTTCTCACGAAAAAGACTATTTTTGCTGGTCAAGTGCTGCCTAATAAAAAATTCAAAATTGGAAAATGTACTGAAAGCGCACTTTTAAAACTAAAATATAAAATCAGCATAGAATTTTCGATGCATGTCGTAGAACAATTTGTTGTTCTAATTGTATTTTTGCATCGTTTAAAAATAAATTTCGAAAATGCAAACGTTCCATTC
>CM055403.1:192759249-192793988 GCA_029228625.1 Pseudolycoriella hygida | reverse complement strand
TAATTTTGTTTTAAAAAAAGCGCTGCAATTTTTTCAGGAAATTAAAACTTTGAACACAAGATTCCATTCAAACAAACTTCTGCGTATTATCTGCGATAGCGTCATCTCAAGCGATATCATTAATTTTGGAAGTGAACTTACGGACTGCGTCACACTCTACCTTTAAAAAGGTTTTTGTTGTGATTAACGTAAACAAAATTCTCCAAAATCCACTAGAAGAAAGCGAAATAATGCTCGCAGAAGCTGGAAGTATCAAAACACTTTTCACACGGTAGAAATTAGCGATTTTTATTATTTATTAAAAAAAGATTCAAAACTCAACAATTAAACGCAGGGGGATGCGGGAATCGTTGTTAATTTTCATTTTTTTAATATTATCAATCTGCGACGAAAGCACATATGATCAAGTTGTAAATATAACCCGTGTTATGTTGTGAAAGTTCAATTTTCTAAATATCAGACACTTTATTAAAAGTCATAAAATTCGAAGGATTTTTTAAAAAGATATTGTCGTTTTCTGTGCCTATCGTGAGATTCGCTTACATTCGGCGGCTGGTATCTATGGTGTGGTCATATTTGAGCAATATTATGCTATAAGGTTGTAAGTCACAGACATCTATCTCATCTTTAAATTTGACATTTAGAGCGAAAGAACGTGACAGAAAATAGGCTTACTTGATTATTGCAAAATTACACTCATTTATAGTTGAATTTGTTTTTCGTTGTTAAAATAACAAAACTGAGTATTATGAAATGTGAAGATTTCCATGAAAATGTTAAAGAAAGCAACATTCATGCAAATCACCAATTTTCTTGTGCATAGTTATTATCTTTTGACCTCTATACCCACTATACCCTAGTAGTGAGCTAAGTTTCAATTAAAGTAGTTGTTGGGTAACCTAAAATACACAATTAACCGAGAACTGTGGAAATGAAAAAAAAAATTCTAACATTTGATGAATATTTGATGAAACTTTTGTCAAATGTGAAATCTGGCTACTTTCGAACGGCACATTTTCTGGATCTGTGTGACCTACGTCAAAAGTGACTTCTGATTTGGAAAGAACATACCCGATTGCTCTGGAGATGACTTAGATCCGACTTTTTGAGCTATATTGTAGACGCATTGTAACGACTTCTATGTAAATTACCGGGTTTTTGCGTATTTTAGCATGTTTTGACCTCCCCTGGCTCTCTATAGACGAGATGTGACCACATTTAAGTTGAAATTACTTTTTTATTCCATTGTTGAATTAAATGTTAATTTGATAATTTCACAATTACAGCGCTAAAATTCAATCAGTTAAAGCGCTAAAATCCACTTTTAACCAATTGGGGTTATGTATCTGTGCTCCTGAACCCCTCAATTATGCATTTTTTGTCATATAGTAACACCACTAATTCATAGCTTTAAACGGCTCCTACTACTAAACCTAATGTGAGCGCCACCTGCTAACGTCATATTATTGTTGGGGGGGGGGGGTCGACCCCTACCATCCCCACCCTTCCCTCACCCCTTCCGCGCGAAACTCATAAAGCAAGTTAATTTCATAATTTCACAATAACAGCGCTAAAATTCAATCAGTTAAAGCGCACTTTTAACCAATTGGGCTTATGTATCTGTGCTCCTGAACCCCTCAGTTATGCTATTTTTGTCATATAGTAACACCACTAATTCATAGCTTTAAACGGCTCCTACTACTAAACCTGATGTGAGCGCCACCTGCTAATGTCATATTATTGTTGGGGGGGTCGACCCCTACCATCCCCACCCTTCCCCCACCCCTTCCGCACGAAACTCATAAAGTAAAATTTTACCTAAACTTTAAATTTCTCAAAAGTCAAATTTTTTGGAACAAAATTTTAATTTTTCCTAAAATTTAAATTGTTTCGATAATTTGAAATTTTTCTGGAAATTTATAATTTCTTGTAATTTTGGAATTTCCTAGAAATATTTATTTTCTCAAAAACTTAGATTTGGAAAAAGAATTGGAATTCGTCAAAAATTTAGATTTTCTTGACAATTTTCAATTTTCACATGAAAACTTTAAATTTCTTGAAAATTCAATATTTTCCAAAAAAAAATTTCATTATCTGGAAACTCAATTTATTTTTGAAATAACCGTATCTTCATTTTCATCAACTTTAACGACATTATCATCCATTGTTTTGATTGACGGCTTTGACAGTACTTCAGGCCGTTGCGCGATTGATGGAAGTCATGATTTTCTTTTAAAAAGTGAAAATGTGTCTCTTATTTTGGTTTTTTTTTACTGGTTTTTGCGTTTCACAATTTTTTTCGATTTTACTTTGCGTTGAACCTTTTTGGTTTTTCGAGTAGACCGTACTTTACGAGGTTTTAATCCCAACTGTCGCTTTGGATGCGGGGGCATGGCCTTAAATCCTTCACCATACATCACCTTTCTCTTCAGATATTGAACTGTCTCTTTCGCTCTATTACTGAATGCTGAACGAGGGCTTACGTTATTTTCCAAATCATTTAGAAAATTTGTACCGTTTTTCAAAGTTTCTCTTCCAGTAGCAAGCCCGCCCCTTTTTAAAATTGGGAGTACGGTTTTGAATAATCCTCCTAAGAAAGAGCCGATGCCATAGCTCCGTTGGTAAATGGGGCCTAAACAGAGGCGATTAGCACACTCAGCAAACTATCTAAGCAGTGTAATATAAGAGAAACTGAGCATTCCAAAATATGGTTCTCAACACTGAAAGCGGAGCCGTCGCTTGACATGCCTTCAGATGAAATAATAAAAACCTACAAATTTGACAGAAAATTCAACATTAGTATTCCAGAAAAAGTAGAATGGCTAGGAGGTAGCATAAAACCGAGCGGTATTGTATTATATACGGACGGCTCTTTAATTAATGAAGGAGCGGGAGCAGGCGTTTACTGTGAAAACCCAGAGATTGAGAAATCAATCCCGCTAGGAGCATACTCATCGATCTTCTTAGCTGAAATCAGAGCAATCATAGAAAGCTGCCACTCCATCTGGGATTCCATACCAGGCGCACAAGAGGTAACGATATGCACAGACAGCCAAGCGGGGATTAAGGCGGCATCAAACTGCTTCAAATCAGCATTAACCTTGGAATGTCGCGAAAAACTCGGTAGATTGACGTCAACTCATAGAATCATCTTCATCGGCCTTCATCTCAAATAGAAGAATACATCTGGGAGGATATACCTTCAAATACGACATAATCAAATACTTGGAACCAAAGCACACCCTCAACTTCATCGCTAGTACGAAAAGATTTGAAGTAACAGCTATGGGTTAACCACACAGCTAGCACAATGGGCCCGAACGGAGGCCCCCGTGCGATTCTAACTCAGGTAAGATGGCTGTTTTTATTTAAAAAAAAACTGGGGCCCGAATATAACTCCCCTATTCCGGATCCTGCCTGGTTCAGGTAATATTGGTACAGCATATCCTGCTCTATTTTTTCTTAATTTCTTCTTTCTCTAAAGTGAAGTTTAGCCATCAGCGTTTCGTCCTGGAATGGCGAATCCGTTTAAATCAGTTTTTTACCTAAAAGTAAAACTAAGATGGATGTTCTGAGACTAGTGTTTTTGCTTCGGTTGTGATTTTGTTTTGTTGAGCTGTGTGAGATTTGTTTTTGTCTTGAGTCGCATCGTTGTGGACTTTCGAAATTGTTAATTTCTGTTTCTACTTTTGTGTAATAATAACTGAAATTGCAATAAGTTCGGACAACTCCCCAACTAGAGGTATGACAACGGTGCATTTTATAAAGTGATACCTTAGTTTTCAAATCAAACAAGGGTAATCTGCTCTATTCGTTTTTCGTTGGGGGTTTACATCTAGTTGCGCGCGTAAATATCTTGTCCGACGAATTATAACCGTAGCAATACTTTTTACGTACGAAGGTCCTCTTACAGCGGCAAGCTTGTTAAAATAATTTTTCTATACAGCGGAATTTATTTTATTTTGTTCTCGAGCGCCCATTGCACAAAATTTTACCGCTTTCGACTGTTTTGACTATTTTTGATTTTTATTTAATAAAAAGGAATTTAGAGCAACGGACATTTTTGACCCTACCGTGAAGCCTGTCCTTTTTATTTACCAAATAAGTCGGGTGTTTCAGAATCTGGTAACTTACAAAAAAATTTCTTTCGTAAACTTTGCACAAATTAACCTGCAGCATTGCAAAAAGGCAACGAGCGTTTACTGTAATGATCTGAAAGTGAGTCAGACGGACATTTCGTTAATCCAAGAGCCTTGGATCAGGGGTGATAAAATTCATGGGTTCGGAAAACTGCATGACCGCCTATTTTACTGCAGAACGGGTGGCAGACCCAGAGCAGCTATTCATGTTTCGAAAAATTTGAATGCAATGATACTGAACCAGCTCACGGGTAATGACTTGGTGGCGGTTAGAATCTGTAGGAAAGTTAATGAGAAGGGCGATTTTGTCATAGTTTCTTCTTACATGCCATATGATTCTCCGACACCACCACCGGGAGCTCTCTTGGAAAAAACCGTCGAATTTTGTTTACGCGAGAACGTTCCACTGATAGTTGGAGCTGACGCCAATTCTCACCACACGATTTGGGGTAGCTCTGACATCAATAAAAGAGGTGAAGCCTTAGTGCAGTATCTAGTGACAACGGATCTTTTGGTGATGAACAAAGGGAAAAGTCCTACTTTCGAAAACTCAGTGAGGAAGGAAAGGATAGATGTGACGTTAGCTTCATGTAGTGTATCTGAAAGGATTCATTCGTGGAGAGTGACTGATACTGAAACCTCCTCTGAACACAAGCTCATTAAATTCAACCTAAAGGGCCTTTTCCCGAAAAGGGAACCCAAGGAAAACGAACTGGGATATTTATAGAGCAAAGCTGAGCGAGAATTTGGACGAAATACCTTACCAAGAACGCTATGTTACTGCAGACTGTTTGGAAAAAGCAAACAAAGACATCACGGCTGCCATCATTGGCGCCTTCGAATTTGCATGTCCACTGCAGACTCCTAGACCACTGTATAAGGACTCCCTTTGGAGCAAAGATCTAGCAGAGAAGAAGAAGCAGTTGAGAAAAGCCTGGAACAAAGCTGGTAGAAAAAACTTAGAAGAAGACGAAAGGGAAAAGTACAAAGAAATTCACAGAGAGCTTTTGAAGGATTACAAACTAGCACACGAACAGCTAAAAGAAAAATGCAAGGAGGGATTCTTCTGAAAAAGAGCCAGCCGAAATCGGATGCATCTCGCAGCGGCTTTTATTATACTTTCCTGGATAGGTACTGGTCCCTAGAACCCAAAAATATTTTTTAAAAAAATCATCGATGTTTGTGTGGCTATTGAGAGGTGTTCAAAAACCGAAAACATGCACTTTTCTTACAGAAATTTCTCCGGCTACAAGAAGCGCACAAGGTCGAGGGGGGGGGGGCTCGTTAGAAATGTAATTCCACGTAGTTTCGGGGCAAAAGAACGTTGTTGGGCTTAAAATTCATCCACAATGAAGTATGAGCAGTTGAAAGTAGGGGTAAAATTTTGATTATTTCGGCTAACTTCAACCATTCCTGTGCATCCGAAAAGCGTCTAAAACATTGAAAAACTGATTTTCCTGGTTGCTGCTGGTGCCAGCTTTCCAATAATACCAAACTTATGATGATACCGTCGCGCTGGGTCTACTTTTGAAGTGTAAATATGACTCTAAGTTCTTCTTCACCAAGTTTTTATACAAATTTACGCTATCTTCGCTTCGCAATGATACTCAGGCTTGTGGGTACACCTGGTAGGTCTGATACCTAGACGACGACAATGTAAGGGGCCATTCAAATAGTGCGCACTCTTTTTGGGGGGAGGAGCTTGAGAAAAGCGTGCGCTCCATACATTTTAAATTTTTTCCCATATATTTTTGCGTGTATGGGGGAGAGAGGGGGTCTAAAATCTGTCTTTTTTAGCGTGCGCACTATTTGAATGGCCCCTAATTGTACTTTTTGAGTAAATGTGCTGTATAAGATGGCGAAAATTTGTATAAAAACTTGGTGAAGAAGAAATTAGAGTCATATTTACACTTCAAAAGTAGACCCACTGCAACGGTACCACACAGACACTGCCGAACATTACCTATGCTATTGCCCGGCCTTCATCTCAAATAGAAGAATACATCTGGGAGGATATACCTTCAAATACGACATAATCAAATACTTGGAACCAAAGCACACCCTCAACTTCATCGCTAGTACGAAAAGATTTGAAGTATTAGCAATGGGTTAACCACACAGCTAGCACAATGGGCCCGAACGGAGGCCCCCGTGCGATTCTAACTCAGGTAAGATGGCTGTTTTTATTTAAAAAAAAACTGGGGCCTGAATATAACTCCCCTATTCCGGATCCTGCCTGGTTCAGGTAATATTGGTACAGCATATCCTGCTCCATTTTTTCTTAATTTCTTCTTTCTCTAAAGTGAAGTTTAACCATCAGCGTTTCGTCCTGGAATGGCATCAGTTCACCAGTCACGTCCCTTATATCACTTCTGATTGAATCAAAATACTTTTTTTGAACTGGTTATAGTGCTGCTGATTTAATTCGGTACTGCACGGTCTTGCAATGTCTTGTCTGTCGTTTCAATGTCATCATCGATGCCAACAACTCCGGATTTTGCATATAGCTCACTGCCTTCATATTCCGAATCGTTATAATCGTACCGAATAATTTGTTGTAGAACAGCTTAAATTGGTCTATATTTTCTTCGTTCATGCAAATCGGATATTAAATGCTGCAGAATCCATTCGGGTCGACCAAAGCTCATCTCGAGGTGTGAAATTATTTCATTTATGTTATCGGGCGACGTTAACAGCGTCTGGACGCTCGCTCTTGCATTACTTTCCAATGCCTTGCTTAATCGACGCAGATATTTATGGTATTGGATTGATATGGTATTCCTCGGTCGATCGATGTTATTCGCTAATAAAGTTTGGCCATTCTAAAACGTTGTCTCCATTGAACACCGGCAAATCTTTCAAGTCGCGCGTTCCGAGCGATAAATTTGATTTCAAATGACAACAAAATTGCAGTAGTGATTGAGATTCTCGGAATAATCTGGGTACAGGAGAGGTCCAGAAAAGGAGATGCTCCTCCGTTTAATCAATGTCAAGGAGAATGGAACACATAACAATTTTGCGGAAGAGGTGGGATATCTATGAGCTGGCTTTTGGAAGGCAATGTTGTGGTGACAGTGTTGACAGTGGTGACAAACCACAGTTCTAGTCAATGAAATCAAGACCACATTCAGTCGGTGTGGGTTACTCAAAACAGCTATTGCCGATGCACGAAACAAACATCCAAAACAACAATTGATTTTGTCACCTTTAACTTTAATGGGACACAAAATGAATCATTAAGTGCCACTTTGCAACCGAACGCATTCAGTGATTACTTGAATTCAACAGTAATTGGTGTATCGAATGTACCAACCAACAACAGACGATTATTCCAAACACGGACTATGGCATTCGTGTCGCTGAGAAGCGTTCTTATCTTTGGCTTAGTGGATTTCACCACACAGTCAATGGTATCGAAAGTGCTTAGCATTACAGAAGATGACGTTTTATGTAGAAGTCTTAAAAGCAGCAGCAGAAAGAAATATAACGATTTCCAATATATTTCGCTTCGAATTGGGTTGAAATCTACTGACGTGGAGCTACTGAACTGATCCTAACCGTAAGAACACTTTGATTCAGGGTGAGATACATTCGAGTGGACGCTCTGCAGTGATTTGCTCGCTTCTTGAGGCTCATCTCTCCCAAGTTAACCACGTCGCTAATAGACAAGGTAATTTTTTGGATTTGGTTTTTGCGTCCGAATCTGATAATGTCCTGATTCGAAAATCAATTCTTATAATGAGCAAAATAGATCGCGATTTTCATGAACCTATTGAAATCAGTTACGACATCATTGTGCAAAAACAGCTAGTCTAGACGACTAGTTTCCGCTAATCTTTTCTGTTTCAGGTGGACCATTGGCTTTACGCGACTGGCTTTTTTCATCCTCATTTTCATAAATAAATAAATAAAAAATGAAGGAGCAGGGATGACTATTGACTCCGCAAGGTCGATTGGGTCGGCAGCTCACTTCCAGATCTGCTCATGATTTATGTTTTTGTTTTTATTTCTTTAGTGTTCATTCAGATTTTATCAATTGTATGTAGTCAGGGAGTTTTGGCCATTGATTTCATTATCAAAATAAATAAATTAAAATTAAAATTCGGGCCTGCGGCGCTGTTTGAATACGACATCTAATCTTTACTTTCGTTATCTTCTTAATTTTGAGGCGTCTGGATTTTGTAACATCCAGATTTTTTTGTCCGGATTTTGATCGTCTGGATTCTGCCCGAACACCGCTTCTTGGGATATCGTTCGGTTTGCGCTTGCTACTCCTATGCTTGCCAGCCTTTGGGCTCTATTAAGCCTCCTCCGATTTCTTTTCGTATCTAGCGCCTGTATCCACGCTGGTGCCCCGTAGCGCAATATTGATAAGGCGACGCTTACTATGAGCCTCCTTTTGCTTATGCGCGGTCCAAAGCCGTTTGGCATTATTCTGGCCAGTGCTGCGGTGGCTTTCATTGCCTTATCGCACGTGTAGTCCACATGACTATTAAAATTTCTGTGGTCGTCCAGTATAACTCCAAGGTATCTTAATTGGCGAGTGGATGTAATTTGTTCCCCGTCGATGTTCAATACGATCCGCTCAGTTTTTTTGTAGTTGCTTACTAGCATGATCTCGGTTTTCTGGCGGGCCAGCTGCAGTTTTGCCGGTGTTATCCAGTCAATGTATCTGAAGGGCGAGCAAGCTTGTGAACCTGTTATGATATGCTTTCTGTTCAGCGGTTTCTTCCAGATGGTATATGTTCCGGATGTCCACCCCAAAGGAAATTTTGGAGTTTAGAAAATTTCGGATCTTCGTAGTTACACACTAACTACAGAAGAAGTGCTGAAAGGACTCACCGGTCTTGACGCCAGTAATGGGAATGGTCCTGATGACATATCCCAGACCCTACTCAATAAATGCGCTGAGTCATTGTTGAAGCCAATTCAGCGAATCTTCAAACTATCTTTGATGACGAGAATCTTCCCGAGCCGTTGGAAAACTTCTTACTTGACACCAATTCATAAAAGTGGTGGAAATTATCGAGGTACTGCGATTCTACCGACTCTTGAAAATTGTTCGAATCTCTGGTGTGCAATCGACTGAGCGAGGCTTTGCGTGGAAAATTCTCTCGGAAACAGCATGGTTTTCTTAAAGGTCTCAAGTCCATTGAATGTGATCGAATCTGGATCTCAAGTTGACTCAGTCTACACAGATATTCACTAAGCTTTCGACCAGGTTCGCCACGGCTGTCTCCTCACGGAGCGTACACGGAGTGCTTTTTGTAAGTGAAAATCCAGCCTTATAAGTAAAGGAGATAAACAAAAACTGGAAGAACATTACTATTCAAAAAAGTAATTTAATAAATGCTCGAGAATACTTAAGCTATTCCGCAGAGTCATTTGCAATTTATTTCATACACAATCGCCATCTACCTCCTCATCGAGTGCATCTTCCTCTTCAAAATCTTCATCAGCTGTGGCTTCCTGATATTGTTGGTACTCAGACACCAAATCGTTCATATTACTCTCAGCTTCCGTAAATTCCATTTCATCCATTCCCTCGCCAGTGTACCAATGCAAGAAGGCTTTTCGCCGGAACATTGCGGAAAATTGTTCAGAAATACGTTTGAAGAGTTCCTAAAAAATGAAAACATCGATAAATTTTTTTTAGTATGTACCAGCTGCAATTGGCTTTACTTGAATAGCAGTTGTGTTTCCAATAAATGTCGATGACATCTTCAGTCCCTTCGGAGGTATGTCACACACTGCCGTCTTTACGTTATTCGGAATCCATTCAACGAAGTAGCTGCTGTTCTTGTTTTGAACTGCCAGCATCTGTTCATCGATTTCCTTCATTGACATTTGTCCACGAAAGATCGCGGCCACAGTTAAGTAGCGTCCATGACGAGGATCACAGGCAGTCATCATATTTTTAGAATCGAACATTTGCTGAGTTAGTTCTAAGGCAAAAATTTATTGTTTCACTGTAATTTCATTTAATATTATGTCATTAAATCGATACGTACCTGGAACCGTCAGAGCACGATATTCAATACAACCGCGTGAGGTGAGTGGAGCAAAACCTGGCATAAAGAAATGTAAACGTGGAAAGGGGACCATATTAACTGCAAGTTTACGCAAATCAGCATTAAGTTGACCAGGAAAGCGTAGGCACGTAGTAACTCCTGACATAGTTAGAGACACCAAATGGTTTAAGTCTCCATAACTCGGATTGGAGACCTGTGCATAAATATTTTACTTTCCTTAAACAATATGCTCTCTAGTTAATAAGAAGTAGTTGTTACAACCTTTAAAGTCCTGAAGCAAATGTCATACAAAGCTTCATTATCAATGCAATAAGTTTCATCGGTACTCTCCACTAATTGATGTATGGACACTGAAAGAAAAGCCTTTTCAATATTCTGTTGATTGGGACCAGAGATATAACAACGTATTACATGTAGCGTTGTATGGTTCCACAACTGTATCAGAGACTTTAGGTGATGGAACGACAGAATAGGTATTCATGATCCTGTCGGGATATTCTTCTCGTATCTTTGAAATGAGTAGCGTCCCCATACCACTTCCAGTACCACCACCAAGCGAATGGGTGAGTTGAAATCCCTGTCAAGAAACGAGTTACTTTTAATTCACATGTTGACAAAATATGGGCATGGGCACGGAGGAAATTTCTTCCTTCAAGCCTTATATATCGTCTCATTTCTCGGATCATAAATAAAGATCGGTTTTATACATACATTTCATTCCAAAAATAACTTTAAAGGTTTAAATACGCTCTCAAATACGTCTTAATGTGATACGCCGTAAAAAAGACCTTCAGCTGTGACTGGTGAGCATCCCCTCTCTAATCGGGCCCGTATGAATTAATAGAACACACGAAATACGAAAGATAAAAATACTTGCACGTGCAATTTGTCGATCCGAGGCAAACCTAATGTCAAATATTCACAAGAAAACGCCCTTTTTCATTTTTCCCGAGTAACGCAGTTTGTAAAATCCGTTGTAATTGCGCCTCAGATGCAATTTTTCATGGCATTACTTTCTTAACCAAACTTTATAGAATTAAATGCACTTGTCATATTATCGTGTAGATATTTATTAATTTTAGTTAATTTTAATTGTTTCTTAATTACTTTACGGCTCATGTGTGGTTTAAATATCTTAATATAATCAATAATATTTGGATATTTACTTATGGGAAGAATTAAAACTGATAATTCGAAAACGTATTTTGCCCGCAAGAAAAATAAAAATGATCGCTGGAAAATAATATTTTGATCGCGGATTGTTTGTCAATAGTACCGCAGCAAAATAAGATTTTGACACCAAAAAATAAAAAATGATCACTCGGAAACGAGATTCGATCGCTCGAAAATAAATAATGATAACGTTCAAAAATTACCGCGGTAATCATGCCCGCAGCGGTAGCGGAGGGCGTGACGCAGTCCCCACACCCCAAAAAAAACGTCCACAAACCCAAAAAAACTCCATACAAACCCAAAAAAACTCCATACAAAAACCTTTGGGACAAGGAGCCATATATAGGCGAACTTTTGAGTTTTTTCCCCTCGCCCCCCTCCCCCTCCAAATTTTTTTTAAAAAAAACTATGTCGCAGCAGCTTTCAAACAAGCCCTCACTCATCAAAATCGGTTAAAAATTGGCTGAGATATCGAGGTTTGAAAATGACATTTTTCTATGGAGAAATAATTTTTCTATTGTTCTCATCATTACGGAAACTTTTTTTCTGATCTGTCGGTTTCTATCTATGTTCTATCTATCTATCTATGTGCTATTAATAATTTTCGATCTCGAGAACTAGACGGCCGATTTGCATGAAATTTTTAGGGAACGTCAGAATCGGTCCAAAATGAAAAATTTCATATACCGCTTTTCCGGGAAAACTCTGGAAAAGTCGGAAAGTGTGGAAAAGTGGTCAATTTTCATGTTTTTTCACGTAGTGCTCGCAGTTTTCGAATTTTAGCTCCGCTGCAAAAATTTAACATTCGTGTCTTTTTGCGAAGATTGTTTTGAGTTTTAAATTTTTGCATGTGAAAACTGAAAGTACAGAAAAATTATTTCGTCGTTGGGTCTGGCATTTGTGACGCGATTTTTTGAACACAGGGTAACATTGTCGTCAAGGAAATGAATGCGTATTTTCAGCGCAAGCGTCACCTCCACAGATATCATTAATTTTGGAAGTAGACATTAGGGACTGCGTCACACTTTACCTTTAAAAAGGTTTTTGTTGTGATTTTTCCTTTTACGAAACGAAACAAAAAGGCGTTACGCTAAGCCCTAGAGAATTTGTCCTTTTACGAAATGAAACGAATAGGCGTTTCGCTCAGTCATAAAGAATTTTTCCTTTTACGCAATGAAACAAAAAGGCTCAATGTTAGAGAATTTTTCCTTTTACGAAATGAAACAAAAAGGCTCAATGTTAGAGAATTTTTCCTTTTACGAAACGACGAAACAAAAAGGCGTTACGCTCAACCCTATCCTTTTACGAAATGAAACGAATAGAGGCGTTTTGCTCAGTCATAAAGAATCTTTCCTTTTACGAAATGAAACGAAAAGGCGTTCAATTATTATTTTTACGGTGACCAATTTCATATTTATAGCAATTGATAATTATTTTCCCGCTATCAAAGAATTACTTTCTAGGGATGAAATTCTTTTTTACTACTGTAATTCTTATTTTTACGGTGATCAATTTCAATTTTCTCGCGAGCAAAGTAGTATATTCCCGCGGTCAGTTCTTATTTTTCCGTTATCATATCTCATTATAAAATCAGCGATCAGTTTTTTATTTAACTGCAATCATTTTCCCTTTTTGTCGCGATCATTTTTTTGTTTTCCTGCAATCAAAACATTCTGCGATCAAAATTGCTCTTCTAGCGATCGTTTTTATTTTTTCCGCGATCATTTCTTTTTTTCCTGGGATCAGTTTAAATACATGCCTTTACTTATTACTTTGAGTGAGTTTTTGATACATTGATTTTGCGGTTGTAAAAGAATTTTAGTGATAAAAGATAACGGCAACTTGGCTTTAGTTTGAACGTTTTACGATAGGTTTGTTAAATGAAAGGCAGACGTTTGTATTCAAACAAATTTAAGAGCAGTGTTAATAAATTAAACATGTTGTAATGTAATTGTTCTCAAATTACATAATTTTGCTTCATGAAAGGAATACAAATCAGAGATGGTCAGAGAGAAGCTTCTGGGCCGGCGAATGTCCGCTCAGAGAATCAGACCTTAATTTTTACACAGATGGATCAGAAACAAACCACGGGTCTGGACCAGATAAAATCCGAACCGTTGGACTAATATACGACCATTATGCAAGCTGAAACATGCGCAATTAAAAAACATGTAGAATGTTAATCTCAGAAGGCTCAAAACACCATTGCATCTGATGTCATCCTGCCCAGCACTCTCAGCAAGGAGAGGAAGAATGTTCGGAAAGCACTTCTTGACTGAAGACGATATGAAGAACGTGAAACTAGAATAAATGTGGGATCGGGTACGGTTTCATCGGCACAGTCAACGTAACTGGACAAGTCAAGCTCTCTATTACGATTGGTGCAAATTGAATTGAAGTATCGAACGATGTTGCATATCGTTCTCCCATCATTGTAAGTGTCAGTCTTTGGTATAACACGAAACGATTGACATTGAAATTAAATAAAATTATTGTTTTTATGTTTCAACGAAAAGGTTTGAATTTTTTTTCACAAGGAAACTTATTTTAGTTTCCTACATGGGGGCTCAACCGGGCAACTTATTTTAGTTTCCTACACGGCGGCTCAACCGGTCGAACAAGGACAATAATTGACAAAGTAAATGAGTGAAAAGTGTAGACAAACGAAAAGAAATAATTTTCTTATGAAAAGCCAACGACTCACAGTTAAGTGTTCTATTAAAACGTGAGGGAACATTCGAGAAGGCAAAGTTTTCGTTTGAAAAGACGTATTCAAGTCGAACAGATCGAAAAGCGTTTGTGTAAAAACTGAGTGGATTTACGGCAAACAAATCGAAAAGTGTTCAGGTAGTAACCGTTAGGTCTACGCTGGACTGTTTAAGTTAAAAGTGAGAAAAGGCAAAGAACTTAGTCGAAGTCGTTCTCCAACAAAGACGTGAATTTATGGTGCTCCGGTTGAATACGATTCCTAAAGTTTTCGTCGGTTGTTAGAGCAGCATCAAATTCTGTAAAACAGGAACGGTTGTTGTGGTAACTGCCAATAGTGGTGCACCGAGGACACCCATGTTGTGGCTTTCAATTTGAAAGTTTCAAACCTGGAATATGAAAGGAGACCAAAACGCGAGATGTAAAACTGAAATCCAGATTGTGCAAAATTACGAAATACCGAAGATCTCACAACGACCGGGAGAATCTCCAATGAATCGACTAAAACGAACTGCTATGATCTTTTCACCTAACTGCAGACCGGATGTCGTCAGTTCCTTGAATTCGTCCACGTAATCTTTGACGTAAACATTCGATTCTTTTGGTGCTCCGTTTCCAGCGTAATTTCGAACCAAGAACGGATCACCTATTAATGGTTTCTGTATAAGACACCAAATAGGCCAAAATGATCCGCTACCTGGATTCTTGTTTATGCGTACCCCGTCCATGTAGCAATCAACGACAATTTCTGTTACATGGCTGATGTCCACACAATTTCGCTTCATTTCGAATTCGATTCCAATCTTTAAGCCAATATGGATATATTGACCAGGGAAAACGTCACGAATTGATTTATGGGTTTCTTTTGGTGTGTGCATCAGTGTTCGGGCGTCGACCGATCCATAGGGACGCAAAATTTTGCACAAGCTAGTTAAACTAGCCAATGAATTTCCACTGCCGCTAGTACTTGCCCACGATGCTAATTCTTTCGGCAAACGCCAGTGCGGTTTCTTCTTTAAGTCATCTGATGTCGCGTTGTCTGAGCAATGAACAGTAGCTTCTACATCCTCATCGGAGAACAACAGACCAGAATCCATTTCATAGTCACTTTCACTCTCATCGTTTATTTCCTCTTCTATCTCAGTGAATAAACGCTGACTCATTTTGATGTCCACTGTTAAATTGATTTGAAATTAAGCATTCATATGTATTGCAGTTGCAGACAATAATTTGTATAAAATTTTACTTCAAAAGTTTTTGCTTTCATAACCCAACCAAATGGCAATTCCATTTCTCATTTCCCGGAATGAGTGAAACATGTAAAAGTGAACTGTCATGAAATAATACGAAATGGATCTCTCAAATGACCGCCGGAGGATTGACTGTAGGCAATAAAGTTATCCTTTTTTATTTTAATTCTTTTCTTCAGCTGACTTCTCACGGGTGCCCAACGGAAGTGTAAAGGGTGAATTTTGCAAACTGGGTAAGTTAAATTCGTCAGGAAATAATTTCAAGAGACTTACGATTCTCCGAGAATTCTCCGATGTTCCTGAGAATGATGATTTGAGAAAGATGACAAAATATTTTCACAGTGAGATATTGTTTAGATATAAATTTCATGGGCCGAAGAAGAAATTAATACTAATTCTTACAATAATAATAAATCAAAATCTTTGATGAAAAGTCGATTTTCTTTGAAAGTTTCCTTTTTTGCTCTACGGAAAAACATTAATAAATTCTTTCAAGCTTTGGCTCATTACAATTTTCGACCTACGAAGAAGTTCCTTGAAAAAAGAGTGAAAAGGAAGCAAGGAAAAGGAAAAATCAGATTTTTGTTTGCCAGTGAGTTAAAACTTTCTAGTTACTTCATTAATAACAAAGGCTCGAATTTCAGGAACTTTCACTCTTTTTTCAAGAAATTTTATTCCTAAGTTAAATATTGTAAGGTCTTTCAAATGAGCCATAGCTTGAAAGATTTTTTTGTCGTAAAGGACACGACCAACTTTAGTTTAATATGGACGATCCTAGTTCCAATTTAAAAAATCGTAATGTCTAGATTGTGAAGAATCGTAACATTTGTAACAGAACATATTTTTCGGATATACAATGTAACCACAAAAAACATTGATCAAAAAATTTATTTAAAACCTCTTCTGAAACTGTGCACCTGCTACAGCGATGCACGATAAGAATGTCCAGCTTATTGGTATTTTCTCGTTTTCTAAATCCACATTATATGAGCCATTTTACTTTCCACATTGGTTGTGTATCATGTAGCTTGACAACTTTTTTGTTTTGAAGGAGTTCAAAAATGCGGTAGATCGCTTCGGTTAAGATTCACGGGTGTAACAACACTATTATTGTTAGCTTAATAACTATAAGCACACTGCCGTACTTTAACATCCTGAATAACAAACCGAAAAAATTATATTTAAATGACTGGAGCATGATATGAAAATGCAATGGAGTTTTTTTTAAACATCAGAAAAAAAATGATGATGGCTCCACCCTTACCTTTTCATTGTACACATCCTTGGTGCTTGTCATAATAATAATAATAATCTGCCTTAACAACCCATGAAGGGTTAGAGGCTAGATCATTATTTACTAGTTTCGCTACTTTTTGTGGTTCTACTATTTGAGATCCTTTCATTACCGGAAAGTTTTTTTTACTGTGCCAGTGGTAAGCTGTGCGACAAACTCAGTGCCATCTATGAGATGTACTAGGAACGAAACTAGTAGGAGTAGAATACCGGCACCTCCCAACAATGCCTTTCACCGGTAAGCCGTACGATGGCGCTACACTCAACTTCACATGACTTGAACCGATTCAATAGCTTTGTTTTGTTTACAAATCTAACAATCGGAACAAATCCGTCTGCGGCTGAATTTCGAACCAACGCACTGGCAACTCGATCTCATAGTAGCAAGCAGACGTGTTAACCACTACGCTATCGAGTTGTTGCTGCTTGTCATACACCTGCTTAAAACTGGCGAATGTGTCAATCACATCTAGCGAATTTACAGAAAAAAGTCACATTTGTCCAGATGTGATTGGCACATTCGCCTATATAATGCAGCTGTATTCAGGGAGTTGTGGGAAACGTGCGCTTTTTGTACATGTTTTCAAATGGTAACATTCACACAATGAGCAGAAATTCTGAAGAAAAATTCGTAATTTGTAATCAAAAGCCCTTACGTGGAAAATTTTACAATAATCCTAAACAATAGTAAGGTGTTCGAAAAGTGTCAACATTCAGTAAGTTAGTTACAATTAGTTAATACTGCGAAAATAATTCACTAAGCTATTCTATAGATGAAAGTGACCGATAAATAGTTGATTCTCTAGTAATAATTCAGTAAGACCTGCCTTGCATATTTTAGTTTCATTTCATTTAGTTGAAGTATTTGTATGTTTCAGATTACCTGAAATTTACATCAAATGTGCACATCTCGGCACATTCCACCATAAAAACATATGAAAGGACCCGTACGTATCAGAATAGATGCGGCAAACCGAATTGATGTTACCAAAAGAATCGAACGTAGTTAAGTAAATATTGCCTAAACTCTTAAGTGTATGAAATTGCGTTCACATTAAGTTGTATTGGAAACTGCCGATAGGACAATATTGAAAAACCCGTCCGAAGAAACGGTGTAAAAAAACCTTTCCGAAAGCACAAAATTGACAGAGGCAGAAGTTTCTTTTCTAAACTGTCGGTCATGCCTAGATCTTTCAAACAAAAAAAAAATTTTGAAAATCGGAAAAAATTTACTCGAGTTATGTACAAAAAACACATAGAGTCCTAGCAGAGACTCGTTTTTAGTGCCCCAGCTAAGTCCAAGGACTCAAATTCAAAAAAGTTTCTTCTATAAATTGTCGGCTATGCTCAAGTCTTTCAAACAAAAAACACATAGAGCCCTAGCAGAGACTCGATTTTAGTGCCCTAGCTAAGTCCAAGAACTCAAATTCCAAAAAGTTTCTTCTACAAATTGTCGACTATGCCCCGGTCTTTCAAACAAAAAAAAGATTTTGAAAATCAGAAAAGATTTACTCGAGTTATGTAAAAAAGACCAAAAATCACTTAAAAGGCTCTAGCTTGGCGGCCTTTGGGCCGACAGCGCCCAGATTCAATCCCATAAAAGATTTTTCGATTACCTTTTAGGGAAAAGAAAAGTTTTTGAAAATCGGTTGAGTTTTACTCGAGTTATCGTGTTGACAGACGGACGGACGGACATTTTTTTTTATTGCTGATTCGTCATCTAAGGACCATGATCGGTGTTCAAGATCATTTTAAAATTTTCCAAGTAAGCTTTTGATTACATATTACGAATTTTACTTCAGAATGTCTGCTCATTGTGTGAATGTTACCATTTGAAAACATATGAAAAAATCGCACGTTTCCCGCAACTCCCGGATCTGATTGTTCCGATTTTTATATCGGGGTGCGTAGTATTTTGTGTAACTTCATCATCGAGTTAAATTTTTCTAATAGATATTTGCTGATGAGCGATGTTAAACTTAAAAAATGCGATTGATCAGACATGCCAATCTACGGTACAGGTTGTATATGATTTTGACTTAATAGTAAGGCTTACGTGTAGACGCTAATACGAGTTTTTGAAACCGAACTTATTCCCCTCGTTAAGCGTAAATTAGCGAGGATGCCAATACTTAACACAGAAATAAGGTCAGGCTTTTTTTACTTTCAAGTTAAAGCAGGTTCAGGTGGATTCAAGTTAAGTCTACATTACATTATAATGGTTGAACCAGGCAATCTTGCCTTGAGTCGAGATTTATTTATGCTCTTGTTACATCCGCTAACAAAATACCTGTAAACAGTCACAGTTCTCGCATTCTTTCCGTACGACATCCAGAACTGAATCAACTAACTCTGCTCCTTCTGTATAATGGCCTTTCGCCCAATTATTTCCAGCTCCTGATTGACCGAAAACAAAGTTATCCGGCCGAAATAGTTTCCCATAGGAACCAGATCGAACCGCTTCCATTGTTCCAGGTTCTAAATCCACTAGAATCGCTCTCGGTACAAATTTTCCACTATGCGAACTTGAAAATGCTGAAGAAGTAGATAAATTTATCAATTACTTGATTAACTTTTTAGTGTCACAACTACCTGATGCTTCGTTGTAGTAAACACCTACTCGTTCCAACTGCAGATCGCTATCACCGTTATAAATACCTGACGGATCGATTCCATGCTCATCCGAAATTACTTCCCAAAACTAAAAGGAAAATTAAAGGTTTCGTTACTGATGTTAACGTCGACGTTTTCATATATTTTTTTTAAGGAAACGTTTTTAATGGCACTGGATGCCGAAATGTTGAGTTGATCTCTTCTAAACGTTCTCCATAACACAACTGTTCTAAATGTGTTAGCGTCATGTCAATGACAATATTTTGTTCCATTCGTATGTGTGAGTTGTATCAAAGTTTTTAATGAAGCACTTCATTTGGAATCACAAAAGTTATTGGAACGCACTATTGTTGGCAAAAGTTATCCATGAAACAATAATTTTTTATGAAACATTTCCGCTCTTTCTCTGTAGTGGATATTCAAATCCTGTAATATTAGATGACTAATTCCAAATAATCGAAGGCTTACTCACATTTAATTTCCCGAGTGTTGAGCTTCACATAATTTAAATGAAAATTTTTATATCTACATCTGCTGTTTTAATTTGAATAAACATAAATCTTAAGCATACAATCAAAGAGAACAAAATGTTCATTGTCGTTTTAGGTCTTGTATTTCATGACTCAATAGTGGTGATTCCGTGCCTCAGAAAACTTGTGGATATGCGAATGGTAACCGACGCGGTGCCATTCCATTTCATTTGTAAAGCTAGAAATGTTTTCACTCATATGTTTTTTTACATAACAATAGTAGTTGATTACGTACTTCCTTAAATATTTTTATTTTGACAAGTGGCGCGTTCGCAGCTCGAAAATTTTCAAAATTCGTTTCGGCTGAAAATTTCCTTAAATGTTGAGGACATCATAAAGAACCGATCGGCACCAATTTTTTCAAGATTTAGAGGGAGCCACTTGTAGAAGCTTAGGGACCCCTTAGGGTCCTTTCCGTTACCGATTTTGACGTATTTTTATGTCACTTCAATATAAAAGATTCATCCAAAAGTTCATCATTGCCGAAAAAGAAACAATCGATTTGTAACTCGGATTGGGCCATGCAACGCGAATTATCGATGTTGCCGAATCCTATAAAAAACTGAAAATTAAAAAACGATATCTATAAAATATAGCAGAAATTTCCGACACGAAAAAATCGGCGTAGACAGTATGAATATTTTTATAGCAAGTAAAGCCCCTCTGCGTATAACTCAATCATGGGCGCGCAGTAGCGATGCGTCCGTCACGCAAGTCCCCATACGAAAAAAAAAAATCAGAAATTTTTTTTTCGTAGACTTCGGAAGTTTTGATTTTCCCCCCTTGCGACCTACCCCCTGAGACCTAGTTTTTCGGATTCTATGTAAAATTTTGATTGAAGTCGATATTTTACTCATTAAAATCGGTTCAGTATATCCGAAGATATGACCTCCGGTACAAAATGTTCCTTCAATAGAAGCCAAAGTTAATGAAAATATCCTACGTTAGTTAGCTCCAGGGTCATTTGTAGATGTAAGTGGTGGCCGCCACAGCCACCTATGGCAGCCACGCGAGGTGCCGTGGCGCCAAAAAATTTTTATGAATGAGGGTTGTTGATGAAGTGACTGTGATCATTTTCGTAGATGTAAGTGGTGGCTGCCACCGCCAGCTATGGCAGCCGCGCGAGGTGCCGTGACACCAAAAAAATTTTATGAATGAGGGATTTAGAGGAAGTGACACTACTTACGAAACTACTGATATCACAGCAAAAACACTTTAAAAATGGGAATGTGACGCAAGTCGCTTTGTTTCTTCTTCCAAAACGACTGATATCAATTGGAGTGACGCTTAAAGATTCGATACGCAAAAATTATTTTGAAAAACTCTTACATTTGATTGGAAAAAGCGTCACCCCTCAATGTCATATTTTTTCTGTTCTTTCACATTTAACTCCCAAAAATTTGGCTTTACTGTATGCATGTAATAATTTAACACTTGAAGTCAAATTTTTGAGTATGAAATTCGAAAGCGTGGAAAAACTATTACGTTGGTGGGCCCAGCATTTGTGACGCTTTTTCCAATCAAATGTAAAAGTTTTCAAAAGATTTTTTGCGTATCCACTGATTCTACAGACTCCTTCAACCGTGCTGATATTACCCTAGGTTTCCCGTGGCTTAATAAAATACCCGTATCATCAGTGAATTGTGCTAGTTTACATTTGTTCGGGAGAACGAGGTCGAAAATAAATACATTGTACTCGCTGGGATGTCAAAAATTTTTGGTTTACCACCGAATAGCGAATAGACAAACGAAGAATCTGCGGTCACGGAGAAATGACTGAATCATTTTTGTTAGCGTTATTGGGAATTTAAGAGTCAACAGCTTATGTAACAGCCCATCATGCCACAGGGAGTCGAACGCTTTTTCGATGTCCAAAAACAACATCCGAGTCGACCTTCTCAATTTGAAACCATTCCTAACGTGCTTAACAACACGCATGAGTTGGTGAGATGTGGAGTGCTTGCTACGAAAGCCGAATTGTTCGTTCGGCAAAATACAGTTTTGATCGATATGATGTGAGATTCTCTTCAGAAGAAGACGTTCCAAGATCTTGCTCATCGAGCTGAGCAGGCTGATCGGACGGAAACTTGAAGCCGAAGAGAGACTCTTGTTCGGTTTCGGTATAGGGATAACTCTGGCTATTTTCCCATCGCTCGAGATCGTGGTTCCACTTTTTGTTTCGTACCGCCAGCGTCTCGCGTTCTATTTTTCTATTAAGGAAGTTGACATGGGTTTAGTTACGGAATTCAGAACGCTGCACTACTCTATTCACGTAGTTCTTGTGGGCGATGAGGTCTTTGAAATCACTAGTCAGCTTAAATTTATGGGTTTTGGGCAATCGCTTTGGGATTGACAGGTCCATCGATTCCTTGCAGATCGATGTCATTTCCGAAACAGCGTTATCATTATCAACTATAGAATCCAGTTTGAGATTGAGATCGAGCTTGGCATTGATTGAGCCTTTGAAGGCGCTCCAGTCTGCTAAATCAAACCTGTATTTCTTAGATGATTGAATTTTCAAATTCACGTCACAATCTATGGAATACTCAATTGCTCTATGGTCGGACATTAGGTTGTCGGAGGAAGTAACTTGATATGTTATGTGTAGGTCATTCGTCAAAACAATATCGATTTTGGAAGGTTTACGACGGCTTTGCGGCGGTTGATACGTCGGCGTCGGGGAATGAAGAACATTGAAAGGCTGCGACATGAGTTCGTTGTAGATAATGGTACCAGTCGAATTTGCTTTAGCATTATGCCATAAGCGGTGTTTGGAGTTAAGGTCGCCACAGACCCCCTTTAATGATGTCAAGGCACGGATATCTCGCTTGAAGCCCTTCATTGTCATTGGCGGTGGCGGATGATTTCATCGGCAAGAGACAACGGCAGCATACACAGCCCTAGTCAGTTGGACTACCATCACTAAACAAAAACAAAATTGGTCCTCCGATGAATAAAGGATTGGAGTCGTGGGTTGCGACCTGGCTCTGGGACACATGAGATGTGAGATGCCACACTCACAGAATAGGAGGATTAACAAAACTGACAAATTAGCTGAAGAAGGCTAAAATCGACCTTGCACCTATTCAAGAGAGCGGATATAATAGAGACTTACAAATTTCCCACAATAATGGCAACATCACCTTTCATAGCAGCAAAAGTCGAGACCATTACTTTGTACTACCTTCCCTCAACCAGATGATACTCCTCTCTACTGGCAATCGATGAGTGAAGTAATCAAACAAGAAGCGAACAACACTTTAGGATATCGGAGCCGTAATGGCATCAATACCTGATTTGATGTGGAGTGTGCTAATGCTACACGACGTAAAAACGCTGCGTGATTAAGAAAGGAAAATAAACTCTATCTGCACGAAAATATGAACTCGATTTAGAAAGAACGTTCAATTCAAGTTTTAAAGACTCATTAAATTTTGGTTAACTGAGAAGACAAGGGTTGAACTTAATAACTGGTCCATGTCCATAATATCAACGTTCAAAATATACGAAGTAGAAAAAATGTTAACTCGACAGAATCACGGGATTCTGTCTTCAGAGCTCGGACCGTTCCAGATTTCGCGTCAAGAATCGTTTTCAAGTTTCATTTTGCTTTCGTTTCAAAAATCGCTTTCACCACAGCTATGTATACGATGTTGAATGTGGTGAAAACGATTTTTGATTTTCTTTTAACTCGTGAGATGGTGAGCCGTGGGAGACTTATACCGTCAATATTGGATAACAAGATTTTGAATTACCATTCAAATTATTGGTTCTCTCAGCATTTCGTAGAATTAAAGTTTTTTATGGTTTAAACGAGTTTATTATAAAATTTTTCATTTTTGGAAGAAAAAGAGCACATAGTAAAGGCATTGGACCCAACTTTTTTCTTGAGGACAGTTAGGCATTCGATCACCTCTCAAATATACATGAAAAAACATGTAGGGCCCTACTCGACGCCACGTTTTTAGAGCCGTAGCTAAATCCAACCACCCGAACTCAAAAAATTTTCTTCCATGAATTGTTGGGCAGCCATTGACCTTTCCAACAAAAACAGATTTATAAAAATCGAATATGATTCACTCGAGATATGTAGAAAAAACACGTAGGGTGTCTCATCAGGTTTACTCGAGTTATGTACAAAAGACCCAAGAATACTTAAGCGGCCGTAGCAAAGCGGCCCTTGGCCCAAAAATGCCCAAGTTCGAACTTGACCTTACTTTTTCGATTATCTACGATTTTTGACGATACGCTTCAGTTGAATTTGCTTTTTCACTTTTGACGAATTTTTTTTTCTTTAGATTTTTGACTTGGATTTACTCGATCTTAACTATTTGTTAGATTTTTTTGTTGATATTTTTGACTTAGATTTACTCGATCTTAACTATTTGTTGTTTGTTGTTTATTGAATTTGATTTTTTCTTATCTATGTCGCTTTTTGACGTTTTTTTTATTTTTTACTTTTTGATTTAGACATTTGTACAGGTACGCTTAATTTATTGTATTGTAACGTTTTGATGGTTTTTTAACGACGTCTATGACGACAGCAGTCATAGACACTCTTTTTCCATGTCATCTAGAAGATAGAAGACAATAAAATGCATTTCATCATCATCTTACAGCGAAAAAAAAATTTGAAAATCGGTCAGGACTTACTCGAGTTATCGTGCTTACGGACGGGCGGACGGACAATTTTTTTTGCGGATTCGGCATCTAAGGACCATGATCGATGCTCTTCCCCTACTCGCCCCTTTTAAATCGATCGGTTACAAACGTCGTGGTAGATGCATAGGACACGTACTTCGTACGGGTCTAAAGATCATGAAAGTAAGTCGGGAGCTGTGTTCTTCTGAATGAGGTTGACACTAGACCGAAGGTGTTTCAGGGATGAGTCGGTTATCCGAAATATCGGTCTGGACCGAGCCAAACTTTTGGATATTCAGGGAAAACAGATCGGAATATTTTTCAAACCACGAAAAACGAATTGCCTTGACTATTCATGAAAAACACTTAAAAACGGAAAACTGATACAAGTGATACAGTTTTCTTTCAGCTCATTACATTCACTTGTGTCATTTTATTTTTACAGGTTTTTGACTGATTAAGTTCACGAATAATCAAAGAAAATAGTTTTTGAGAATGCGAAAAAGATCCCAATCTGTTTTGCATGAAGAACATTCAAAATTCCAATTTTTTTTTTTTGTGAGCCGATTAGCCGATTTTCATGACTTTTATTTGTTCAAATCATACTAATGTATACTCCGGTACTGTTTTTAGTTGCCTAGGAAGAGCGCATAATGAGCATTAATGAAATAATAGCACGCCAGCAACAGATCGTGAAACGTACGTACTCTTTTTATAGTTGAGACGTAAAATTCAGCTATGAAAATGACATCGGTGTCCCTACTTGGTGTTCGGTGACAAGACGCGCTCAATTACTTGCGACGCAACGTTACTTTCGACGCTATTTTCTTGCGGGTCCACGTAGATGCTTTCAATCAACAACGGCATCGAAGAAAAGTTCCAAAATGAACGCCGTAATTATATCAAAATTGTGCGTTGCAGTATTGGGTGCACGCATTGATAATCAAACATGCCATTCAAAAATGAAACGGTCAAGGTAAGAATGTTGTATGCAAATTATACAACATTCTTGTGTTAACTAAAGCGGAATAGATAAGCTTTGAATTAAATTTAATGAAATTTTGAAATAGATATATCCACACTTTTTTAATGATGAGAAATTCTATCTCTTACAATTGCCGAGATTAGATACAATAATGCATTCAATGCAAAGCTGAGTCATTCAACTATACATTTACAGAAAATGGAAAGTCATTTACCTTTATTTACGAGCTGTTAGCTGATTAGGTGAAATATTGAATTGAGAATTTAATTTTCTTGTTCAAAAACGCATCCGCAAGATGATACAACTGGAAAAACGTTTTCGTACATTCCTTAAAATAGACCCCTCCACGTGTGTGTCGTTCTAGCTATTTTTAAAATATTATATGGCAGCTAAATTGCCTGTGGCAGCAAAAAATTTTGGAAACGAAAAGAGAATGATAAATAGGGAAAATATATGTACAAATATACCGAAATATATAAACATCATGAATGCGGTTCACGAGACAATCGTGTGACGGTATGAGTCAGATTTTTAAATTAGGATTATATTATTATTAAATGAATCTCAAACGATTTAAGTGGAATGATGGAAGTCGAATGCTTTTCAAAACTGCAGAAATCCACAGAAATATAGTTTAGCTATTTTTAAAATCAAAATGCATATTCTTGTATTAATCGTTTTATGTAAAAGATGTATTTTTGGTATTTTATTTAAATGCTCCCGTAACATTCGTAACTCATTTGGATACAAATAACTAAAGCAAGTAAACCTCCTCCAAATCACATTTCTTTGGAAAGCTTCCAAGGATACTTGCTGCTTGTTATAAAGATGTGTGTTCCCTTGCGTGTAACAGAGAATCGCTTCAAGACTTTGTACTTTTTACCCATTACAAAATCAACATAAATGATAAACACCCAACAAAACTTTTCATTGTCTGCAATGGATAACGTTTCATTCAAAAAGAAAAGAACTCATACGATTTCTTGGTAAGTGATAAAGTACGTAGGAAATACATAAATCACAGTATACTTTATCAGTGGTGTCGTTAAAATTTCTTTTGTGTGTGTATTTGCAGGGCTAATTTTGAGAAAATTGAATTCCTAACCCAGTTAATGCAACACATTTTTTCTATGTCGTTTTTCCTTTAGTGTACATTAAATGGGTAAAAAAATTCACAATTCCGAGACGTTTTTCACATATTTTTGATTGAAAATTTAGCGAATTTGTTCATTCTGTGTACGAAAAATGTGCAAAATCTGTGAATTATTGAACGAATCACAGTAAATGGACCTTTTATGTACACTAAACATACCTTCGCTAAATTAAGCTGTATTAACAAACGCTTGAACGCGTTTCGAAATGATTGCAGTTTGTAATAATACAAATGACATCAACAATTTCAACTCCAAATTATTGAACGATTTGAGAGTACTGAACATTAATAGTGGTATTTTGGAGGAAATAGATTGTGACCTGGTGATCGATGCGTTCGCAAATCTAAAGGGAGACGCAAAACATTTCAAATATAAAAGAATATACTTCAGAATAAATCTCAGAATTTTATTTTTTTTTTTTTTTTGACCGAAGAAAAATCCATAGTGTCATGGCTTTTCAACGGGGCCCGTCCTTAGTCGAAAATTAAGAAAACGGACACGATTGTTCATATTTTCAAAATTTTCTGCTTCATATTCGCTGAAAATCTTACAAGTAACATTAAAATTCACAAAATGGATCGTTCGCAGTATCAAATTTTTGGTCAATATTTTCAGGATATATATTCTTGTCCCACCTAATTCTATTTCCTCATATTTGACCTGGAAGTTCACACACTGAAAAACAGAGGAAATTAACAAATTAACGAAATGGTGTTTTTACTCAATCTAACAGTATTTTATTCCAGCAATAGTTATTTGTGTACCTGTTTTGGACGATTGTTTTTAGCCAATTTCGCGAGTTGTACAACAATCGTCCGGAACAGGTGCACATACAACTTTACATGCAAAGGGCCGAAATCTCTAAAAAACTTTAAAAAATGCCCTCATTTTCGACCCCGTCGCATGTAAACAGTATTTTAAACAATGCGAAGGTATGTTAGTCTTTTCTTACAGCATGTACGTTAGTTTCTTTTAAGGCGTGGTTGTACTTAATGCAGGCGAATGAAATAAGTGGTGACAAGATGTCTTGTCATCATTTTTCCCATTCGTTGCATTATATGCTACCATGGCGTACAAAATGCTAAGGCGCTGGAAATACGTTCCATCGTGTTGTATAAAATATTGTTCAATGGAATTAAATACTGTTCGGTAGAATTAAATACTGTTGGATTGCGTAAAAAATTTCGTTAAATTATTATTTCCGTCTATTTTTGTGTGTACTATTTACCTATTTCCTCCTGACAATCATGTGAAGAACTTTTCTTTTCGCCTATTTGCCCACCTTTATTTTTATCCTCCTTTTGAACATATTTCCCTATCTATGTTTACTTTCTTTTCTCTCCTACTTCCTTTAATGTCTGTATATTTTCTTTATTTCCTACTAACATTTCTAATTTAGGTATTTGCCTATTAGTACCTCCTATTTTCTTCCATATTTAGCCTCGCCCTAACTTCTGATTAAAAAACGGATCAAGTTATGCATATAGACGAAATTCCCTCCATCTCCATCCCATAGAATAATGTTTGGAACAAAATTTTTCAATTAAATAGGTCGCATGAAACACTTTTGTAAATTTCAATTACTTAATCATCTTAGTGATTGAGTTTTCTTTCCAGCTTATCTTTTATGACTAATTTACAGCTAATTTTACAGGAAATACAGCTACGTAGCACGAGGATAACATACGACTGAGATTTATTACTAGCGTCAATGATTCGTAAGGAATGATTCAAATCTTCGAACAAAAATTTTATCATTTTTAATCGATCTTGAAATACGATCGACCGGTTAAAGTCTCCTATCGTTTCATTTCACTAAAACAGTCTACAATGGTCGGTAATGCATTCGGACGACACCTCGCTATCGTCTGTTTTCTCAACACCCCCCCCCCCCTCTACCCAAAACAGACATATTCTGATCATCAAAATAATAATAATAATCATCAGTAAAGTTTCATGTAAAAAAACATACGTTAGGTAACTTTCTTTCAGGACAGTGTTTTATCCCCGTGGAACAATAAGTTTTCACTTATTCATCCATATTCATTCATAACTCATTATTGCCGAAGAATTGCCGATTCGGCCATGCAACGCAAATTTGTCGATGTTTCCGAATCCTATAACAAACTGAAAATTAAAAAACGGAATCTATAAAATGTAGACGAAATTCAAAAACTCCAAAAAATTTTGTAAATTCGATGTAGATTTTCGTTTAAGTTTCTTTTGTTGGTATAAAAAGACAACTTTATAATACCAACACAAATAGCCTTTAAAGTCATTGGTAGAACAAAAATTTCATTTTACCTTAGAACCGATTTGGTTGCCACATTGACCAGCTTGTAAATGGACAATTTCCCTCATATTGGAGTTCAGTTAACAAGTTAATTCGAAAAGAAAGAAAATCGACAAAATTATGTTGCTCGAGTAATCAAATTCTCACTTAATAAGAAATTTTAAAGCGTACATTCACTCCACAATTAATATTACTTTATTTGCAAGTCTCTACAAGTAACAACTTCAATGTTTAAAATTAATGTTGTCGACACAAAGTTAAAATTCCAACTAATTTAAGTAGTCAGTTCACGAACACTTAAGCTTCGTTTAAACCTAATTTTCTTTTTATTTTTAATTATTTCTTTCATTTTGGGTAACATTAGATCGTGTTGCATATGTATTTATACTGTGTGTGTTGAAGATAACGACACAACATTTTCTATATACCATGCTGTTCGTTTTTGATGCATTCAATTTTTATGCTATTCGCTTCAACAAAACCTCTCTCCTTCTTATTATCTCTCTTTAGATTATATCAAAAATGTCAATGTTCTTACACTAAAAAGGAGATTAAAAATTTCATTAACTCGATAATAAAATGCCCTTAGAAATTGTATGAGTGATTACAGTATTTCAATCGAAATAAATTGATACATCACATAATTAAAATGTTGCAATTAAATTTTTATGACACATTCTCATAAAAGATCTGGGAGGAACGGGAAATGAGTGGAAAACAAAATTTTTCCTAAATTTCTCATGATTTCTTATTTGTTTTACAATTCATAAATTTTAAAGAATAAGTGTTCAAAAGTTCCTTCGGTTTTATATTGTTTATAAAATTTATTAAATTTATAGGTTTTAAGGAACCCCTAATTTCAATATCTCTAGAAATTAAAAGTTTACAGTCTCGTGCTTTTTTATTAGCTGCCAAAATTTAGCCATTTACTTTTGCCAATACATTAAAAAACATTGAAAAAGAGATAATCTTAAAAACAGCTGAATTTTGAGAGTAAATTAATTTTAAACATTCTTTAGAAGCTGTTGATCTTACAAGGCGGTCTTGAAGATACCACGGAAATATTTACAAAAATCATACAATACGTCGCTTTTTCCTGTTTAGTTCTTTAACTATTCTCAAATTTCATGATGTTGTGTGATTGATATTAACAAGACCTGCAAAGCCTCTATTTGTAGTAATTTTCTTTTTTTTTTAAATCCTTAAATTGTTCATGTTCTTGCAAGTGTGTTAGTCCAGTTAGCGCAATAGATCGAAATTTTATCAATTTTCCTAGATTTCGACTATATTTTTCAATATGAAAGTAATAATTTTTCAGATAAAGTAGTTGCTGCCATTAGTGGATTTCACATTTCCGCAAATGTCATGCAGTTAGATAGACGAAGTTTTATTTAATTTTCTGTGATTTTACTAATTTTACGAATTTCTTGGAAATATTTTTGTCAGCTGACTTCTAATTTCTTCCAAATTCATTGAGTTTTGTAAGTCTGGACTAGACCTTTCCAAATGGCCATAATTTGTTGAAATTGGGCTATTTTTTGATGACGTTTGAGGAAATTTTCTGTTAATTTTACCAATTTTTGCATATCACCATAAAACTCCAAAATTTTCAATACTTTTTGGAGGAAATGAAAGTAGAGAAAATTCATAAAAAGTCGGAAACTATGAAAATTGAAGTTTTTAGCGCTTTCTTCTTGTTTTTGTGTTTCGTGGCCTCCAAATTTCTTCAAATTTCATACAGTTAGATTCGGCTTGACTAAAGACTTCCAATAAACCCTTTTTTGTTGAATTTGGACAAAATTTAGATGAAGTTTTAGCAATTTTTCGTTGGTTTCCTTCATTTTTGTAGCGCTTTTGGTGCTTTTTTTTCTATAAGTCTCGTTTGGTTGACGCCAAATTTCCTCAAATTTTATGGAGTTTGATAGAAATTAACAAGATCTTTCTAAAGAGCCACCATAGGTTGAGATTTGACAACTTTTCGATGAAATTTGGGCCGAATTTAGCGTTTTTAGCGCTTTTTTGCAAATATTTTTTTCCATTGGTATACAATTTCCTCAAATTTCATCCTGTTTCCTAGAATTAGTCAAGATCTTTCCAACGAGGCCCCTCTCAATGATTTTGGACAGCTTTCAGATGAAATTTTAGGAAATTTTCTGTAAAATGTATATGGAAAAGAATATTTGCAAAAAAGCGCTAAAAATGCCAAATTTGGCCCAAATTTCATCGAAAAGTTGTCAAATCTCAACATATAGTGGCTCTTTAGAAAGATCTCGTAATTTCTATCAGACTCCATAAAATTTGAGGAAATTTGGCGTCAACCAAAAGGACTATGCGAGACTATTAGTAAAAAAAAGCACCAGAAGCGCTACAAAAATGAAGAAAATCAACGAAAATTTGCTAAAACTTCATCTAAATTTTGTTCAAATTCAACAAAAAAGGGACTAAAGACTTCGGTCAAGACGAATCTAACTGTATGAAATTTGAAGAAATTTGGAGGCCACGAAAGACAAAAACAGGAAGAAAGCACTAAAAACGTCAATTTACGTATTTTCCGACTTTTTATGAATTTTCTCTACTTTCATTTCCTCCAAAAAGTATTGAAAAATTTGGAGTTTTATGGTGGTATGCAAAAATTGGTAAAATTAACAGAAAATTTCCTCAAACATCATCAAAAAATAGCCCAATTTCAACAAATTATGGCTATTTGGAAAGGTCTAGTCCAGGGAGCTGCGGGAAATGATTAAAATTAAAGGAATTTTTGATTTTTTTAGTTTAAGTGACTGAGAAACAATGTAATGTATTTTCTCATTGCAGACAAACTGAAATTCAATTAAAGTTAATTTTGGTTCTTGTCATTTGAATGTACGAGTTATTGTTTTTATGCTAATTCATTGCTGCATACAATTTAGTATGTCCTAAGAATGAATAAGCTAACATAAACAAAATTGTAGACTCTAAAAATATTTTACTTTGAATATTTTATAATTGAAAATTTAATGGCTGCAAATCAAGCAAATCCTTTTTCGTACTAAACTCTTTGTCGTACTGAATTCTACCATCGTCAAACAATTTATCGAAATGTAATTTAAACCATCATAAATTCGAAAACTCTTAAAATTTATGGACTTTTCGCAATCTTCGTATTCTCTTCCAAAAAAATCAATTTTCTGTATGTTTTTAGAAATTGCTTATTACGAAAGCCCTTCCGAAGTACTGGGACCGACCTACACCCTGACTATAAACAAAAAGGTTTACTTTATACATCCTTTTTAAAGTCCTATCTTCGACAAAAATGTTCTCCTTAAAATTCACTACACATAACAAAAATTTATATTTTTACCCTTAACCCGACTTTGGGACCCTTAGGTAAACACCGAAACCTCTAGTTCCATGGGCAGAAATGTTTCCCCTGTAATTTTCCACAACTTTGCCTTTAGAACCGTTTCTGTGTACCTTGTCTGTAACAAAATATTGATGAAAAATCACTCCCTATCGTATATTTGCGCGTAGCGTGACTTACCATCACTCCAAGAACTGTACATCCCGAAAGACTCAAACGATTTCCAAAAATGTTTACCGCTCGCTTTGAGAGATCCATATCTTTCATTTGACATCTTACTTGGTACTTTCATTGCTATACTTTCGGATCTATGGGCGAAAACGTTTCACCGACCCTCGAAAAATCACATTTTTAGCCACATTTTGTGCTCGTTCTACGCAACGACTCAACCGATTCTTAGTCAAGTTATGCAGGTATAGTCCGTGTATAGTCCGTGTCCATTCTAATGACACCGTACTTGTACTAAACGGACAATTTTCCGAATAAATTTGAGGAAATTTTCTGCCATTTAGCAAATTTTGAGGGTTTCGGGAATATTTTCTCGTAGTGATCTCCAATTTTCACAAATTTTGTCAAGTTAGGTAGGTCTCGACGAAACCTTTCCAAAATCTGATGGTTTGCAGATACTTTTTCCTCGCAAATCCTCGCAAAGCATTCCACATCCTAGAGGTAGTCTCTACCTTTCCCACTTGACAAAATTTGTTGCAATTTCGATACTTTTCCGATACTTTAAAAGTGCTTTTAAAGCATACTTGAAAAGTACTTTTAAAGCATACTTGAAAAGTACTTTTAAAGCATACTTTAAAAGTACTTTTAAAGCATACTTTAAAAGTACTTTTAAATCATGCTTTAAAAGCCTACCTAACATCCTACAGCCGACTTCACATCATCACATATTCCGATCCACCACTCCAAATGTAGCAAGTAGGGTCGCGTTTGAAAGATATTAACTTTGTCAAGATTATAGGATGCTTTCTAGGACCTGTCGATTGAAATGGGCTTCACGAAAAGCCTCTAAAAAAGCATATTCCTGCAGAATCCTCCGGGCTAACACACTTGCAAGAACATGAACAATTTAAGGATTTTTTGTAAAAAAAGAAGAAAATTACTACAAATAGAGGCTTTGCAGGTCTTGTTAATATTCAATCACACATCATGAAATTTGAGAATAGTTAAAGAACTAAACAGGAAAAAGCGACGTATTCTATGATTTTTGTAAATATTTCCGTGGTATCTTCAAGACTGCCTTGTAACATCAAAAGCTTCTAACAGAATGTTTAAAATTTATTTACTCTCAATATTCAACTCTTTTTAAGATTATCTCTTTTTCAATGTTTTTTTTTGTATTGGCAAAAGTAAGTGGCTAAATTTTGGCAGCTGAAAAAAAAGCACGAGACTGTAAACTTTTAGTTTCTAAGAGATAATGAAATTGGGGGTTCCTTAAAACCTATAAATTCAATAAATTTTATAAACAATATAAAACCGAAGGAACTTTTCAACACTTATTTTTCAAAATTTATAAATTGTAAAACAGACTAAGAAAACATTAGAAATTTAGGAAAAATTTTGTTTTTCCACTCATTTCCCGCACCTCCCTGCAAGAGTCGAGTTTATTCTTTTTTGTCATTCTCGACTAAATACGGCCAATGTAAATTGAGAAAACAGTTACTCTGTACATTTATTGGTAAGCCACGTATGTGAAACTCTGTAGGTTACGAATGAATTTTGGAAATATTATTAAACTGTATTTAAAACGCTCAAAAAGCACAAATTTTAAAGAGGTCTGGAAATGAACGAAATTTTGATGCGTTTTTAAAAATGCATCGTAAATGGAGTAAAAAAAACTCATAGCATCAACCCAACCGGCAAAAAGTGCATTGAAAAAGGAGTTATGTTGATATTGTGAATGCCACACCACTCGACTATTATGGATTTATTAGTCGAGGTTATTGTGAATAACGAAAATAAATGTCCTGTGTCACCGTGAATGAATCACCACGGAAATATGAATGAAAGTCACTCAAATATTTGTTTTTATTATCAATTATGGTTTCATATGTAAACGGGAATGATTGAAAAATGTTGTAACACACACAACAAATGCATAAGAATAACTTTGTCGAATTAAAAAACATTTATTTCAAAACAAAACAGTCCAAAGCATACTCTTCAATGGGTTGTACTTGAGTACGAAGCAATGAATCTGATGAGTGATTTTTTAAATTTATTTTCCCTTAAATTCTCTTGTTTTTCCATATTTAGTCGATAATGATAAAACATTTTAAATCCAACTACGAGTTGCATTAATCATGCTCGGAGCGGTAGCGGAGAGCGTGACGCTTTCCCACACCCCAAAAAAAACGTACACAAACCCAAAAAACTCCATACAAAAACCTTTGGGATAAGACACGATGCATAGACGAACTTTTGAGTTTTTTCCCCTCGCCCCCCTTCCCTTCAAAATATTTAAAAAAAACTACGTCGCCCAAACTCATCAAAATCGGTTGAAAACGAGCCGAGATATCATGCTCGGAGCGGTAGCGGAGAGCGTGATGCAGTCCCCACACCCCAAAAAAAACGTCCACAAACC